>CM022676.1:5403686-5436186 GCA_012295275.1 Chrysomallon squamiferum
CTGGCTCCGCCCAGCTCACCGTCTTGCTCCTCGCAAATCACCATCTTCTCTTCATCACTGTCCTCCTCCTCCCCCATGGAGCCCAGGTTGCGGTACCCCGGTCTCCGCGGCAACCGGCCATGCTCCGCTCCCGCCGCTCACCTGCATGGGGTGGGAGGGGTGGCCCGTTGCCATGGAGACGGCGTGCTCAGGCGGCTGTTGCTGACCCTGCTGCTGCTGACCCTGCTGCTGCTCTGCTGCTGGTAGTGTGGACTAGAGTGAGGTAAGTCGGTCGCCGAGGAAACGTTCTGGGACTGATAGCGAGGGTGTGGCTTGCCTACGGACAGTCCCGATTCATGAGCGAAAGCCTGGAATGAATGAATGAATGAAAGAGTGAAACAAAATATGAATAAAATGAATTAATCAATTTGTCAAAATGAATAAGTGAACAAAATGAATGAACAAAAGAATGAATAAGTGAACAAAAGAACGAATGAACAAATGAATGAACGAGTGAAAAAAATATGAATAAAATGAATTGATCAATTTGTCAAAATGAATAAGTGAACAAAATGAATGAACAAAAGTATGATTTTATAAGTGAGTGAACAAAAGAATGAATGAACAAGCGAAGAAACGAACGAATGGACAAATAAATATGTGAAGAAATGAACGAATGAGTAAAATAAGAAAACAAATGAACGAACATTCAACAATAATCTAAAACTCTTTTCATTAATGTCAGCAGGAGTAAATGGTTCATTAATATTAAATGCATGCATGTGTGTGCATGTGTGTGTGTGTCTGTGCATGCATGTGCATCCATGCATATGTGTGTGCAACAATTTAAAAAAAAAGAGAAGATACAAAAATGATGCTCACTTCAGTGTAAGTAGCCTTTAAAAAACCTTTCGGTGGATTGTCCTCTTCCTTCGGGACTGCAGAGAGAGACTGTGCGGGCGTGTCCGCTGCAGACTGGCGATGCGTGGGTAGTGCAGCGGAGTCTCAAATGACATCGGCTGAGGCTCCGTCACAGCGTCATCGTCCTTCTCTTTCGCATCACTCTCCTCAAAGAATTTGTCATCTGTTACTTGTGAAAATGAAAAATTGAAGAGAGAAGATGTAGTCATCTGGGTTTTTTTGGTTTTTTTGTCTATTTGTAAAAATGAAGAGAGAATATCTAGGTTAGTGTGTAAATATATGTAAGTATTTCATAGACATCTATTGTTTAATTATTTATCTTATGAATTTTTATTATGTTTAACTCTATATCATTATGAATTTTGTTTGGTCCCTTCATTAGTTGTCATAACATTCTCATACACTCAATCAATCACTCTCACACACTCACACTTTCTCTCTCTCTCATTTTCTCTCATGTTTTTTTCTCTCTATCTCTCCCCCCCCCATTACAAAGATTGCTATATAAAGTATTAAAGTTTTTCGTCAAGCTAATTCAGTGAACATAAACAAGTTTCAAAGGCTAAACAATATATTTTTCTCTAATTAATATCTCTGCATAATAAAATATCTCCAAAAACTGGCTCGTTCTTTTTTCAGTTAGCTGAAAGAACCATTTCACATGCACCTTCCCGTAAGCAGGAGAGCACATACCACAGCTTTTAATAAATAATCTGGAAATGAAAAGAATCTGATGAATTCTCTGACAAGGAATGATCTTGTCTACCATCATAATTCTTGCTGTGTGCAGTAACCAGTGAAAAATGATTAACAAAACCACAATCACATAAGAAAAAACATACCAAGTTCTGCGATGTCGTCCATATCATCAGTGGAGCTCAAACGTCGACTACCGCCTCGCTGTTTGAGTGCTGCAGCGATGGTGCTGGATTTCTTTCTGTCTTTGGAACACCATTTCCATTCAGGATGAGCCTTAAAATGAGCTTCTTTGACCTGTAAAACATGTTGAACATCTTCGTCCTTTACTTTAGGATTTTCTTTTTAGGATTATACACCCATGGATCAAAGACATCACATTAAATGATTAACAACAAGGTGAGGGTGAACTTATTTATGGCTAGTTTTGTTAAAGAAATTGTGGTTACTTCTACAATTTATAAAAATTAATGATAAATAACTGGGGGAGGTATAACATAAAAGAAAGAAAGAGAGAGAGAGAGAGAGAGAGAGAGAGAGAGAGAGAGAGAGAGAGAGAGAGAGAGAGAGAGAGAGATCAGAAATAAGTAGAGGCAGACAGACTGATAGAAAGAGACACTGAGGCAGAGAAAGAGAAAGACAGAAAGAAAGACAAAAAAAAAGAAACAGAACCAATAAAGAAATGTGTAATCTGAAGAAAAGAATCAGAGAGAAAGAGTGAAAAAGAATAAAAAGAAAGTCAGAGACAGAAAGACAAAAAAAAAGAAACAGAACCAATAAAGAAATGTGGAAGCCGAAGAAAAGAATCAGAATGAAAAAGAATGAAAAAAAAAGAAAGAAAGAAAGAAAGAAATAGACAAAAGCCAAAGATGAGAATCAAAGAGAAGAGTGAAAAAAGACATACGGAATCATTATTAAAACAAAACGACAAACCTGGGAGGCGAGATCGTGGTATTTCTGTTTGTCTTTCTGCCCCAGGGCGTACCACCACTCCCCGAGGATCTTGCTCACTGTTCTGTTGTCCTGATTCGGGTGCATTTTGTGCACAGCAGCTCGGTGACGTTTAGAAAATATCATGAACGCATTCATCGGTCGCCGAATGTGGTCTTTGTCTCGACCCTAAAACAATTATTTGTTCTTTTATATTTTATTTAATTTGTTTATTTATTTATTTATTTTTTTTTATTTTTTTTAACCATTATTATTATTAAATATATTTATTTATAAAATATTATTTTTATTTTTATTTATTTTGTTTATAATTTTTTTTATGACATTATTTTTCATTCACAGAAATAAAAATAAATAAATATTGTGTAATAACCATTTGATATACAGAGTCTATTTAGATACATGACAATCTGAAGTGTGTGTTTACACAACCTCAGATAACAAATTAAATTAAAAAATTGTCAAATGGTTTCAAGTTAACAAAATTAATTACACAATTTTGTAATAACATTTTTTTAAAATAGATATTTATAATAAATAAATAAATAAATAAATAAATAAATAAGCAAACAATGTCCAGGTCACTCTATAACAGGTAAACTGCAACACCTGGACACAAAATGAAGATTTCGTTTCTTACCTTTCTGGGACTGCGTGGTTCGTCCTTGTCTTTGATAGCGCTCAGCGACTGGGAACGGCGTTTGGTGGGTGACCTTGGCACAGTCTTCTTTGGCGGTGACGTCGTCGCCATTTCAAAAACATCGTCATCGTCATCCTCATCAATGTCAACCTTAAAAGCTGAAATGAGAAACAAAAATTAAGAATTCCAACCATCTTTGTATTGCTGTTGTATAACTAACAAATGTATGGCATACATGGTGTGCACATCAGAAAGGTAACACACCACACAGGCCATACACACCACATAAGACACAGTTTATACCATGGAAGACACATGTCACATAAGACACAGTTTATACCATAGAAAACACACAAGGCACATGCATATCATATAGAACATACATATTACATATGCCACCAATTCAACATCCATAATACACTGCATTACAGTAACTTAATAATAATAATGATGATGATGATGATGATGATTATGATGATAATAATAATAATCATGATGATGATAATAATAATAGAATAATAATATAATAAAAATGATAATGATGATGATAACGATGATGATAATGATAATAGTTATAATGATAATAATAAAAATAATGATAACAATAATAATAATAATGATAATAATGATAATATTAATAATAATAATAACATATAATAACAATAACAATTAGAAATTACATGATTAAGCAACAGTGTGTGGAGCTTTGTCGCTGCGTATTGAAGTTTACAACAACAACTACAACAACATATAATAACAATAACAATTAGAAATTACATGATTCAGCAACACTGTGTGGTGCTTTGTCGCTGCGTATCGAACTTTCCGGTTTTGGCTCTGGCTGAACCTGCGACTGTCCCTGCTCATCTGGCACTGCAGGAGGTTTAGGTACGCCTGTACTGGTCAGAAACGGGACAAGAGAGTGCCACGGATACACGCGAATCTCGTTTGTGCTCGATTCTGAAACAAAGAAGAAAATCTTTAATAAGATCTTTATTATTATTATTTTTTTTTTATTATCGAGTTATTTATATAGTTTAGTTATTTATCTGTATGATTACAGTATATATGTGTGTGTGTGTGTGTGTTTGTGTGAGTTTTTGTATCTTTATGTTTCCATATTACCGTGTGTGTATGTGTATATGTGTGTGTATCCTGTCTATATATCTATGGATTCATTTGTCTGTCTGTCTGTCTGCATTTATGATATCAAAATAAGAACAGAAAGGTTTTAATGTATCTATTTTGCATCCATTAATCCCCCACACACACACACACACACACACACAGTGAGTCAGTGAGAAAAGTATTTTATACAGTTATGCACTGACAGGCATTTCAAAACGAGTGAAAAATAAATCAATTTAAAAAAAGTTTTTCTTTAATCATTCTTTGATGTGGCCACTACTGTAATCCTTTTTCCCCCTGTAATAACACTACCTGACAACAGTCACACTGACAATAAAAATTTATTTCAGCTAACGTTACTATAAATATACTACGATACTGATATGTGACATGCATCACACTCTCTCAACCATCTCTGTGAATTCATGCATAACATTTTTCTTTTTTTCCCCTGCTTTAATCACAGTTAATCCTGTAGGGAAAAATCTTGATGTTTACTTTTAACAGTCTAATCAATAGTCTTTTAAATTACTTTTCTTTCTCTCTCTCTCTCTGTACAATCTTTGTTTCATTCAATAATCAATAAATCATTCCAGAACACATTTCTTCTCTCTCTCCATAAACACACACTTTTCATTTCCAACTTTAGTACTGTATTTAGAACTTAGAGAAACTTGCAAACAGGAACACACACACACACACACACACACACACACACACACACACATGCACAGACATCTATCTTCAGTAATATATTCAAAACCTAAAGCCAACTGAACTAACCAATACACATACCTTTCTATTTTTAGTAATATATTCAAAATACACACATTTCTATTTTTAGTAATATATTCCAAACTTATGGTCACACACACACACACACACATTATATCTTTAGTAACATATTCAGAATGTGCAGCCACTTTTACTAGCAATATAGACACATCATGCATCTGCATTCACAACACACACACAAACCTTTCTGGCTTTAAAACTTCTACTCACTCTTACGAGCAACACAAACATACACGCACACTCACATTTCTATCTTGAGTAAAATATATAAAAACTACACACACATTTTATCTAAGTAATACAAAATATATAAAAACTTCACACACACACACACACACCCATTACCCGCCTTTTTTTCTATATTTAGTAATTTATTCAAAATTTACATTCCGACAGATACCTTTTTTTTTTACCTTTATTAATATATTCAAAACTGACATCCAGTGTCACTAGCCACCACAGAGACAGACACACACACACAGACACACAAACTATCTCCAATATCGATGGGTTTCCCTCAATGTGCTGCTGCTGCTGCTGCTGCTGCTGGGTGTTGCACCCAAACAACACCGCCAACGACACAGTATAAATTCTCCGACACTATCTATTTTTATGTCCGAGTTAATGTTTACTAAGTGTACAGAACAAACAACGTATTGTGAGGCACGTCTGGGTAGGAAATGCCTGACCTAACAAAGAATTTCCTTTGATGGCTTGGTCTTCGTGTTTCTGTATGTATTTATAATTATCTATAGGTGTGTGTGTGTGTGTGTGTGTGTGTTTGCATGCATATATATATGTATTTTTGTGTTTGTGTGTGTGTGTGTGTGTGTGTGTTTGTACGTGTGTACGTGTGTGCATGCCATTGTGTGTATGACTAGGTAAAGGTTGACCTAACAAAACATTTGTCTTATTAACTCAATAATCATGTTTCTTTATGAATGTGTGTGTGGCAAAAATCTGAACTGAAAAGAAATACTTCCTTTGTTTGCTTAGTAATTGAGTTTCTATTGGAGTATTCATGTGTATCACCATATGGGGTAATATATATACAGTGTCCATGTATGTGTGTATGTGCAAGTGTATGTTTGTAACAGTATGTGTCAGTATGTTTCATGTGAATGTATTTAAAATAGTTTTAAAATATATACCCCGTTTTTTAGTTATTTTTTTCAATAATATTACAAGCAAACTACATCCCAAATTATAATACACAAAAAAAAAAATTAAAAAAAAACATTTACCCATTATTAAAAATATAATTTTTTTTTAATAAATTCATCTCATGAAAAAGACAATATTTTTCAATCTAACGGACTCTTTGTGATTCTAATGAATCAAATAATTTAAGAAAATCGAAGTCACTCATCATCATTATCAAAAGGTCAGCCAATTTCTGCTGCAAGGGGAAAAAAAAAAAAAAAAAATCTAAAAATATTTTTGAATCTTCACCACCATGTCCATTGTCTGAAATGACTGCAGGTCATTCATGATATGCTGCTGTCTAGGAATGTTTAAAACGAGTCCAAACGAAATATCATCGTTACTGAATGACCGAAATTAATGGCCACCCTCAATAATTGATCCAGTGGAGTTGTGCACGTTAAATGTCAAAGCATTTTTAATACAGCCCACGTTTTTGTGACTAAGTTGGAGACACTTTAATTAGCAATATCCATTAGTATGTTTGGGGGAAGGAATGTCTTGAGATGGAGATAGTGAGAAAGAAAAGAAAAAAAAAAAAAAAAAGAGAGAAAGAAAAAGGAGGAGAGAAATGGAGAAGAGAAAGAAGAGAGGAAAAATGAAAAGAAAAAGATGAAAGAAACAGAAAGAATAAAGATGCTGGGAGAGAGAGAGAGAGAGAGAGAGAGAGAGAGAGAGAGAGAGAGAGAGAGAGAGAGAGAGAGAGAGAGATGGAGAAAATGAGAGAGAAACAGAGAGAGAAAAAACAGTATTTCAATCTTAAAAGAAATAAAAAAATTTAGATGACATTTTAGTTTCAATGTAAAATTGCAATTAAAATGTCATGTTTTAATATTTTCTGATGTGCAGGTGCATTTTAGTTGTTGCCCTTAAGAAATTCTACATCACAGCAGTGTATTTGTAATGTCAAAGTTTGTCCAATACTGCCCACATTTTACAGTCTAACACAGAACTCATAACAGTGCTTTTCATTAATTGTGTGTGTGTGTGTGTGTGTGTGTGTGCGTGGAAAGAGAGAAAAGGCACGAAAGAAAACTAAACGATATATAATCAAGAAAAGAAAAAGAAAGAAAGAAAGAGAAAAATTACAAAACTGGAGATAGAGAGAAAAACAATCAGAGAGAAACAGAAAATTAAAGAGATATATAGACAGAAAGGTGGGTGGGTGCATCTACAGGTATGTAAATAAATATATAACTGAAACATAGATAATGAGATAGAAAAAAAAAAAATATATATATAAAAATAGTAATAAAAATAATAATAAATAAATTCATTAAAATTAAAATTAAAAAAGAAGGAGAAAAAGAGCAAGAAAGATGATAGAATGAAGAAAAGATAACAGTGGGGAAACAAATGAAATTTCTTTGTTAACTCAAAATATTTCAGATATCAAAATTCAATTTCAATATTCATATATACATTATTTCATTTCAGATGCAAATTCATGAAGCTTTTATTTTATTTTTTTTCAGTATTTATAATTAAGGAGTAATATTCTTGATAAGAGATATAACTAAATGAGACTATTTTGATTAATATATTCAGCTGTGTATTCAATTAACATTTTGTAAAATTAACATGTTTCTCTTAAAATACATACAGCAAGGCTAGAAAAAAATGTTAGAAAAAAATTGGAAAACCTCTGATCTAGATAAATATTGTAACAAATTCTGTTAAAATATATGTGCTGTTAACAACATTAACTTTTCATATAGTTTTTTAATTAAAACCCACACTGAAATACATTTTTTTCTCTTTTTTTTCCAGATCTTACAAAAATTATTAAAGAAAATATTTGCAACTGCTTTATTAATATACTAAATCTACTGAACACATTTCAGTTTTTAAAAACATACTATTAACGTTTTCTACAATATAAAAAAGTAAAAAATAAATTTGTCATCGAAACATTTCAATTAATATTTTCACAAAGTCAAAGAAAGTGAAATAAAAAGTTTTGTGACAAAGTTTTAAAAATATAGTGTGTGTGTGTGTGTGTGTGTGTGTGTGTGTGTGTGTGTGTAAACTATCTCATTGAAAGATGCACAAAATATAAATTAGTTAATTATATATTACTACTATTCTTTTTTTTTCCCAACAATATTTTTTATCTTTGTTAAATTAAAAAAAAATTAGTCACTCTGAAGGTAAAGGATACACAAACACTGGTCATTTAAAAAATGCACTAGTGGCAATAACAAATTTCAAACATAATGTTAAAAAAATAAACAATAAAAGAATCTGGGACAGACATCCAGGTAAACAATCTACCTGAAATCCTGTCTGAACTAATGATATTCAATACTTAGTCATTTTTTTAACCAATCGTTTGGCTACCAAATGATATAATGATATGAGCTGATACATAAAACACTGTATTATCAAAGCCAGTAATGTTGGAGTATTGATTTCCCCGTCATGAAATAACACAATTCTTTAAGCTCACAGACTAAGCTTTTCCCCTTGAACATTATCTGCTTAGATGTCTAACAGAGAATTTACAGCTATTAAGATATTAGTGAAAAGAAAAAGAAGCTAAAACAAACATAAAACACAAAAAAATATAAATAAATAAATAATAAAAATGGAAAAAAACAAACAAAAATGGATAAAAAGAAATAGAAAATTTTATTTGCTACGTCTATATTGTAACATTTGGTTCAGTTATATATTGTTAGTTACATGGTTTATTATTTTAACAGTTTCATAGTAAAACATTCCGTTACTTTTTCCCTTAAACTGCAAGACGTTAAGAGCCGCGAGAAATGTAGGTCAGACCAAGTGCATAATGTACCGTTACCAACGTCGTCATTTCATTCAAGGCAGTTATTGACATTAGTAAATTTCAGAAGTTATTTATAAATAAGAACACTGTGTTAGGTATTATAGTAGCAGTTGAAACTCTCATTTCCAGATCGTTTGAACGTCTGCCAGCTGCAAGAACATTGTTTACTTGTAAACAAAATTAGCAACATACGCGTGTAAACACCAACAATGACATACTTTCAGAAAGCTCTAGTACGGGTCACCGACCAATCAGAGCTGGTGAACTAGAAAGCCTTGGAAAATGTTTCAGCAGAACTCTGGGTCTCTAGCCAATGACGTTCATGCAATCACCAGCATGGGCTAATCAGCTGGCAGCCAGGGCCCCGACTGTGGATAATGAATGTGCAATACTGTTGGTCCCTGAATATGAATTACTAATGGATCATGCAGAGGCTGGCTGATGTACAAACTACAATTTGACTGAGTGCTAGTATTTAGGCCAAACCAAAACGGATACAACCTCAAATGTTATGCATCTATTTATATTGTTTAAGCTATTCACAGTTATTTCAATATATATATATATATATATATTTTTTTTTCCCCCTGCTATCCTAACAAATAAGATTTACTCCTTTTATTTCACAGGCCTAGATTTATTTTACCAAATGTTACAAATCTGTCTTATTCCCCAATCCCAGTATAGTAAACTAGCTCTGATCTCATCACTGGCAGCGTTTTCGTAATTTCCAGTTCCAACCAGTGTTTGTGTTCTGCATCAAACTCATTTGTAACTTCATCTATACCCACAGTAACTGTAACAGAATCAGAATCACACACACACACACACACACACACACACACACACACACTGAGTCTCTCTACTAGTAGGCCATGGGGGTCCACTTTTTGCTAAGCAACAGAACAATGGTTTTTATAATAAGAATTATAGTATCTGAATATGTTAAATAAAGCTCATCCTGTACAGGTGAAATATAGTCTTTTTAATCAGTTCTTTTTCCAAAGTGCTCTCTCTCTCTCTCTCTCTCTCTCTCTCTCTCTCTCTCTCTCTCTCTCTCTCTCAAAATACTTTAGAAGATAAAATTCAAGTCAAAAACTTTAAAAATGTCTACAAAACTCACCTTCTTCTGATGTTTCTGCTGGAGTTGCCTCTTTTGGGTCGTTGCTGTGTTGCTGCTGTGTTGACAACGCTGATGGGTAGACTGCAGAATGAGGTGACTGTTGTTGCTGATGTGTGCCACGATTTTCCTCCTGTATCACATTTTCTGACGAGTGTTCTGAACTGCTATTTAAAGACCTATACAACTGATCCTTTGAAACTGACTGCACTGAATTCTGGGTATTTTGACCGGGCTGCTGATTGGTCAGTTTCGTTTCCTGGGCAACCATTGCATTGAAATCCCTGTTTATAGTTTCTCGATGTGACTGAAGCTGCTGCTGAATGACCGATGTCGAATGTCTCTGCGGGTGTTCGGACAAGTCGATGTTCCTACGAACAGACAAGTCCATTTCCTGCGCTGGTTGCGAGTGGTGCCGCATGTTGATTGGCTCGGCAGACGTCACATGATGTCTGTCCAAAGCAGGTATAGCTGATCCAGCAAACAGGGTGGCATAATTCCGTCTGTCTGCTTCGGGAAGTTTCATCTTTGCTGCCTGTCCATCGGCATTCTGCGGAACACAGACAAACGCTGTCGCCGATGGCTCCTGACCGACATCAGCGCTCTGTACCACAGCAGCAAGCCGCTGCTGAATTTGCGGCGACAGCATTCCGACCGAACCGGCATTGGCGTAAGCTCCAGCGTGATTGAGAACCTCGTTGTTCGTGGGCGTCTTGGGGGTCTGCAGGTCTATCCCAGAATCCTCGCTCCTACCCGAGTCTTGTTTCGCCAGCGCGATGGTGCGAGGCTTCGTAATCACTGCTCGGTCGAGGACTCGGCCTGCAAGGTGAGGCTGAAAGGCGGAGTGACCCCCAGGGGTGGAAGGAAACCGAGGGGTGATCGGAGAAACGTGTTCCGACGAAGAACTCCCTGATTTCGACGTGCCCGAACTGCTCCAGAGGCGTGAGGGGGTCTGAGGGTTGGTGTGCGGGGAAATGGGCGTGAACGACGTCGAGCCACTCCTGTAAATGCAGCTGGCGGTGGGCGAGTTGGGTCCACCACCGCGGTGAGGGGACAATGGCGTCTGTGGGGTGGGCGAAAACGCTGGCGTTGTCGATCGAGAGTTGCCTAGCGACACTAACATATTAGCTGCCTCTTTTTCGTCCATGTCAAAGTGGTTAGTGGGCACGTAGTTGATGCGGTCGATTTCGCCGTCTTGGAGACGGGTTTCCGACCACTGAATCTGTCCTTCTTTCAGCTCCCCTTTCCGACAGCCAGGAAACGTGGGAGCCTGGCGAATGTTCTTCCCTTTCTGCGACAAGTGGCGGGAACAGAACCCTCTCCTCTGGGACTCTTTCGTACAGTTGTCCTTTGAACACAGCCTTCGCCACTGCTTGCCATTGAACTTCTTGCGAATTCCGTTCGGCGTGGACACAACGTCGCCCTTTTTGTACTTCGTCGTCAAGGGCGACCGCGGAGTGCTCGAGCGACTGCTTTCTGTGGACTGTGCGCTTCGACTCCGCGCCGACTCGCGTTTCTTTGGCGGCTGCTTGTTACTTTTCTCACGACTTCCGTTCTGCGATTTCATTCCTGGCGTGGCGCTGCCTGACCTCGGTGTACTCATCCCCGACGAATCGAAACTGAGATTTTCCGCCGTCATTTCATCTTCCGAAGAGTCCAGCTTATCCGTGCTAGCCACGCTCGCGATACTTGAAGTTGGCCTCTCAATGCGGTATCCGCCAACACCAGGGAAGACGTCACTGTCAACACCACCATCCTCCAGATCTTCAAACCACGGTGGTTGCAGTAGTCGCACACTGGCCCTGGACACCCAGAACACGTCGTTATCACTCTGAGGACTCGGTTTAACGTCCAGTTTGACTTTATACATCACAGGCTGCGTCCTTTTCTCCAGAACCCTGGCTTCGTAGAACACATTCTCGTCATGGGAGATTCGCACACAGACTCTCGTTCCCTCGTCGACCAGACTGCCTGGGGCGAGTTGTCGCAAATGATGTCGATGAATGGGGCGTTGAGGATGTCGTTGTACCATACCGTGCTCTTGTCGTCGAAGAGGACGCCGATGTGGCGATTCTGTCGGATGTGTTTGACAACGCCAGCGTGAAACGTCACCTCCCTCTTCGCCAGCACCCGCTGATTCTTCCATTCGCTGAGGTCAACTGTGATTCGCTTCACTGGAGGGGAATAAACCGGTTCCGGTTCAGGTTCGGCTTTGCGTTTCTTCGGCGGCTTGGCGATCGCTCTCACGCTCGAGGTTTCGGTCGGCGACTTCTCGATCCCGGAATCAGCGGGAGCTTCGATGGACTCGAGTATCGACTTGATGGCCGAATTCGACACGCTGGGGTTCATGGGGAAACTGGTGACCGTTACCGAGGTGACTGGAACGTCGGCCGCTGACCTCATTCCTGGCATTGTCACGGCCGGTGCGGGGTCCACTTCCCTGACACTCGACGAGGTCACGGGCGGGTCACAATAAGCCTTAGCAACCGTTTCGGCTTTCCTAACGACCCGACCCCCACTTTTGCCTTTCGCTCCCGAACTCGATGTCCCTTGTTTTGCTTCTGCTGCCCCCACTTCTGTCGCTTCCGTTTTGCCACTTTCTGCGTCGGACTTTGCCTTTTCTTTGGTAGCTGAGTCTTTTTCCTTTGCCATGTTTCTCTGACTCTGCCGTTTGCCGACACCAACGTCGTCAACATTGCTTTTAGCTCTCCGGGGTTTCGGAGGCTGCTGCTGTTGAACTTGTGCCTTCCTCCGGGTTCTGCTGGTTTCGCCGGCGCGATTTTGCCGTCCCTCGCATGATGGTGGGGGAGGAACTGGTGGATCTACCCTTTCGGGACCGGCTCTCACTTCTTCGTGTCATTCTTGAAGCATTCTGTTTATTTACTGAAACATAATATAATATAATATAATATAATAAATAGTATAGTATAGTATAGTATAGTATAGTATAGTATAGTATAGTATAGTATAGTATAGTATAGTATAGTATAGTATAGTATAGTATAGTATCGTATCGTATCGTATCGTATAGCATAGTATAGAATAGTATATAGTATAGTATAGTATAGTTTAGCATAATATAATATAATATAATATAATATAATATAATATAATATAATATAATACAACATAACATAATGAAAATTATGCAATGTTATGTAACATAACATAATGTAAAGTAACAAAAAAAAATAATATAAAAATAAAAAAGAGGTAAACATATCTATTATAAAAAAAAATGTATATATATATATATAAAATGCAATCTTTTCAAATCAAACTACAGTTATGTGGAATTTATTAATTTATTCACAAAATAATACATATTTAAATGAACCATGTCATTTTTTTTTAATTTTATTATCTTATATATAATTTTAAAAAAAATGTTAATATACATATATGTCACAACAATAACTCACTATATATATATATATATATATATATATTATAATATATATATATATATATATATATATATATACTCTTTAACAATAACAAAAATAAATAAGAAATTAAATAATAACATAACAATATCTCATTCGGTATGCTATAACAACAAAAATAACCAAAACTAAATTAAATGTCAATAACACCACATTATAAATAACACAGAAAAGAAAATAAAAAAAGAAAAAAAAAAAGAAAAGAAGATGCATATTTTAAGTAAAACAGAGAATATGTTACAATCTCGAAAACAAACAAACACCTCTAGGAAGTCAATACAGTTCACTAATGGAAGACATTGAATGGGTCAACTCAATGCAGTCAGAAACCCCAAAGTGAGGTAGAACTGAAAGGTCTCGTGTCCCAAGAGTTAAAAAATCCTTTTAGTGTGATAGCTGTTTTTTCTTTTTTTTCTTTTAGCATTGTTGTCCCTGCAGTATATATATATATAAAAACTATGAAATATTAATAAACCTTTACACTGAAGATTATTCTGTTAAAATGATATATAGTAATATACTTCATGATTTTTACATCACAGTCATTTCCCCCCCACCCCTTTCCCCCAGGACTGTTGTCCCTGTGGTACATACAAAATAATGCAATATTAATATACCTTCATACTGTAGGTTATTCTGTTAAAGTGGTATATACTTCATAATATCAATACGGTTTTTACCACATGGTCATTTCCCCCCAGTTACAGGTCTGTTGTCACTGGTATATTACAAAAGTATGTAATACTAATATACCTTCATACTGTACATTATTCTGTTGAAATGGTATACACTTCATAAAATCTATATGATTTTTACAACAAGGTCATTTCCCCTCCCCAATTACATGATTGCTGTCACTGGTATATACGAAAGTATGTAATAATAATATAGTTTCCTACTATGTACTATTGTGGTATAAACTTCTTAGTATCAGCATTATTATTACTACTACATGGTATTTGGTTGCTGTTGTTTGTTTTTCCTTCTTTTTCAATGCTGTACTATGTAAAATTAATACAGCTTCATACTGTATATTACTCTCTTAATGTGGGATGTATTTTACATATCTTGGCATACAATTGGTACTTGCTGGGGGGTTTGTGGTTTTTGTGTCCCTCGCCCCCCCCCACCAGCACTATTGTTCCTGTTGTCACATACATACATACAAAACAACACAAATATTACACCACAGCCAAATACTGTACATTATGCTAATGTGTAATATATATATACTTCATAATATCAACAGAGGTTAAGTATAAAATCATTTTCTAATACCTTTTCTAAGCAGTTTATTACAAATACAATCATGCAGGTATATCCTATATATATATTATTAACGAAGGTCATAAAGGTAACATACTAAATATTATTAACATGGTGATAAGGGTATTGTACTAAATATTATTGTCAGTAATTTCCAGAAGTAGACAAAACTGTACCCTTCAGGCAAAGTGGTATTTTCCAAGGGTGCAGTTTATGTTGGTTAATTTGCAGTCTCTCCACTTACCATGCATTGTAAATCAAAATGCTTTTGTCTTACAAAAAAACATTGTAAAGAAACAGGGAACAAGAGACAAAGAAAAGGATTCAAGGAAGAGATCACCCCGTTGATATCTGAGAAGCACAGATGTACAATACATGTAACAGTATGATCAGACTGGTATATACTATCTACTATTATCAAACACGTACGATATGTAATATTGTTATATGGATTTACAAACACTCATGTTTTATATGTATATATATAATGTTATTAATATGATTATATGGGTTTATACTTGGTCAGTGAGGTCAGATAGATACATACTGTATATTATTAATACTATCATATGTATTATTAACATGATCTGATAGGTATAAACAATATATTCCTGAGGTCAGTTGAATATAAAAAACATGGGTCATGTGAATATATATATATATACTATTTATTATTAATACAGTTATATACTCTGTGTTAATGTATTAATATGGTATCATATCGTATCTATGTACTGCATGGGAAGAAACCATTTGCGTCATTTCATAGGCAACAGCAACACATTTTTTCCATATATGCACCTTCCCATACTCAGGAAATCACACAACACAGCCTTTGACAAACTATACTGGTTATAATGGGAAATAATTCAAAGGGTACACTAAGGAGAATTGAACTTGCAATCCGAACGGCCCAGAGGGAAATGCTCTAACCACAAAGCTGTGACCAGTTTCCATAAATAAAGCTGACTATTTCCCAAAGCAGTTGGTAAACTACGTTTCAACTCTGTCACTCCATTAGTATTCCATCACAAAGATTTACACTCTTACACGAGTAATCAATAAAAATAATTATATGTGTCTACAGCCAGTCCATTTGACTGTATTAATATTATAACCATGTGACTATATACACAGACAAAATGAGTATGAGCAAACTATAATAAAACTGGAGAGAGAGAGAGAGAGTGTTAGTTAGTCCAACTCTCCAGCATTTAACAATAACTGCATTCTGTTCTGTCTATACTCATGGAATGAGAAAAATAAAGAAAATTCAACTAGTGAGAAGGTATTTTATTTACAAAGTTTACTACTATCCTGCTCTACTGAAACTGTTACTCACCACCTGCTCAGACTGATCAAAGGGAAAGTGACAGAGGGACAAGAAATTTGTGTTAGAAGATGGCTTTAAAAAATTAATTTCTAAAGTTACTATTAAAATGAAAAAAGGATTCTTCACAGATCAAATCAAAATGGAGATACATGAAAGAGTGACAATAAGATTTTTTTTTTTAATCTCTCTCTCTCTCTCTCTCTCTCTCTCTCTCTATATATATATACACACATACACACTGACTAACAGACAACTAGTACAATTAGTATTTTCCAGTATTATTCAAACCATGATTCACATCCTGTGTACATCTGCTGCGGAAATCAGGCAATACTTCCTATCAACAAACACAAAAATTTCCATACAGTGGGCCGTATTTTGTCATTCAATTTATTTTTAAATATGGTGGACATTTTTATTCTATTTTTAACAATAATGTAACTTTTACATAAGTCCCAAATTTCCGTAACATCAGTTGTTTCTTATTTTTAAAATTATATTTCCATTCTATTATATCTACAACAATGATACAGATTTAATTTTTTAATTACAGACTGAAGATCCTTTATCCTTGGGATTTGAAATTTTTGGGATTTTGCAGCCTAAGAAAATAGCTTTGATATATAATTAAAATTCATTTTCATTTGATATATAGCTTGTATAGTATTTTGTATTTACAATACCTTTAATAAATTTGTGTATTAAATAAGGTTTATGAATGCTACATCTACTGGAAAACAATAATGTATGTCTAGTCATCTTATTGGTTCAATGACATCAAAGTTATCAAAATGGACCAGCTATTTGAGGTCATCGTAATGGTCCGAAGAACTGATGCCCAGGTATCAAACTGGACCAAAGATACCCTGGATCAATGATACCAAGTCTTTACACTGGACAATGATCCCCAGGTATCTAACTGATCAGTAATACCTGTCATTACATACTGGACAATGGTGCCAAAGTATCAAACTGGATCAATGACACCAAGTCATTATCCTGGATCATTGAAGCCCTGGTATCAAACTGAATCAATGACACCAAGTCATTATACTGGACCAATGATACCCAAGTATAAAACTGGATCAATGATACCAAGTCATTACACTGGACCAATGATGCCCAAGTATAAAACTGGATCAATGATACCAATTCATTACACTGGACCAATGATACCCAAGTATCAAACTGGATCAATGATACCAAGTCATTATACTGGACCAATGATACCCAAGTATCAAACTGGATCAATGATACAAAGTCATTATACTGGACCAATGATACCCAAATATCAAACTGGATCAATAATACCAAATCATTATCCTAGACTAATGATACCCTGGTATTAAACTGGGTCTATAATACCAAGTCATTATACTGGACCACTGATGCCATGGTATCAAACTGGATCAATGATACCAAGTCATTATACTGGACCACTGATGCCATGGTATCAAACTGGATCAACGATACCAAGCCATTGCACTGGACCAATGATGCTCAAGTATCCAACTGGATCAATGACACCAAGTCATTGCACTAGACTAATGATGCCCTGGTATTAAACTGGATCTTTAATATCAAGTCATTATACTGGATCAATGATACCAAGCCATTATCCTAGACCAATGATGCTCAAGTATCCAACTGGATCAATGACACCAAGTCATTATACTGGACTAATGATGCCCTGGTATCAAACTGCATCAATAATACCAAGTCATTGCACTGGACCAATGATGCCCTGGTATCAAACTGGATCAATGACACCAAGTCATTGCACTGGACTAATGATGCCCTGGTATCAAACTGGATCAATGACACTAAGTCATTGCACTGGACAAATGATGCCCTGGTATCAAACTGGATCAGTGATGCCAAGTCATTATCCTAGAGCAATGATGCCCTGGTATCAAACTGGAGCAATAATACCAAGTCACTGCACTGGATCAATGACACCCTGGTATTAAACTGGATCAATGATACCAAGTCATTGCACTGGACAAATGATGCCCTGGTATTAAACTGGATCAGTGACACCAATGATGCCCTGGTATCAAATTGGATCAATGACACCAAGTCATTATACTAGACTAATGATGCCCTGGTATCAAACTGGATCAGTGATATCAAGTCAGCTCTAAGAACTACAGATGGGCAAGAAGAGGAAGAGAAAAAGGAAAAGGAAAAAAAAAAAAACCCAACCAACCTATTATCATTGTGTGTAATTAATTTTTTTTTTCTAACAATTGACAACACTTGTGTACATTAACTGTCACTGAATCAATTTTCTGTGAATGTTCTTGTTACGTACAAAAGCGTTGTTCTTGCGTTGTAGTAATCATGCTATTACCTCTTATTGATTTTTCTGGCATGCTGCTTGGCACCGATGATCTGGCAAATGGAATAACGAAAGCTATCGGAATATCTGCTGAGTTGCTACTATCAGGTGGACATATTAAACATTGCCATACTGATTGAACTGGAAATTATGGAGATGTGTAGTGGAAAGGTATTTTTTTTGTTTGTACAAGAATGTGAGGGTAAAAATAATAATAAATAGCATTAAAATATTTCTTAAGTAAAAAAAAATGTGTTTGTGTGTGTGTGTGTGTTTTTAATTTTTAAATATTTTTTTAAAATTTTTTATTGGTTTTAAATTTTAAAAGAAATGCATGAAATCAATTTTTCTTTTCTTTTTCAAAACATGTTTTTGTAAAATGTTGTACATACAAAAAATAAAATTATGTTTTATGTGATCATTTTTCCTATGAATGAATACAATTTTAATTCAGATGATAAAACCGTATTAATTAAATATCTCACTTTAAAATCCAAATTTAATTTTTCCTGCAGTTTCCATGACAATTTTACCAGTAAAAAGTGAAATGCTAGAAGAATCGAGAACCAAAATAACTAAAATACATGTGATAATCAACCAGATCTAAAATACAAAAGTTTTTCGTCAGTTTCAAATTATTACTGGAGTTTAGTTGCAGGATAAAGATCAAAGCACCTGTAATAGTTTTGCTTATAAAATTTTAAAAGATTTTGAAACGGTATCCATCTTAATAACAAGATTTAAAACATGAAGTACACTGCACAATTTGTCATTGCTAAGATTTTAACTGTAAAATATATTTTAATCAGATTAAATTATGAAATTTTTATTTGCTAGTTTTAACATATGAACTAACCCTACCACTTTTTGTCTGTTTTAAGATATTTGTCATGCACTAAACTCACAGAACTGTTAGTTTTTAATAATCAACATAACATAAAAAAACAAAACAATTGTGGTATGAAGCAGTAATCTGTTTGTGTTCTGCTGGATTTATTTCCGTCTATCTCATTTAGTGGCTAAGTACAACAAGAAAGAAAAGACTCCAGTTAAAAAAATATCTGACCACAGTGTTATATATCTATACATGATACCATCATGCTTGAATTGGACCAACCTGCCCTGTTCTCTTCTAGATTGTACTATTAGTATCAGTACTGATTTGATATGTGACCCATCACATTAAAACAGGTATCAAGTCATACAACCAAGATTTGAACTTTAGCCAACAACTGAGGCATGAAGATTTTTTTTTAAAAATCTACTGTCTTGTTAAAAAAATTATATGATCTTATACATAACCTTACCTCTGTGATATAGTGATTTAATTGGCAGATATTAGAGGTACTGTTATTAACAATGTTATTTGCTGGGTATACAAGACACCCACAGATTTGTCAGGCAGTATATCTGCAACTAAACATGATACAGTAATGAATTCAGCTTGAGAATTAAGCTTATGGAATCAGGAATCTGAAAATGGTTGAACCTCCAAATCAGCCAAAAATGTGATTCACAACCTGATTTGATCTCACAGATCACACATGTGACACAAAATGGCGTTATGCAAATGTTTTCCAGCGTAAATTATTTTATGACCAGTCTTTATTAACAATGACAGATCATTTGAACTGTATAAATAATAAATAATAAAGTACACTTAATGTTTATATACTGTTCATTCATGCTGCAAAAGACAGAAAGCCTTAAGAGCTATAAAATATCTATGTACCTATGTTGTATTATACACTTTGATGGGATGTGGTTTTATCTGAATAACGTAATTAAAATTTAAATGACCGGGGGTCATTTTTAAAAATGAAAGTTTGTTAGCTTTATATTTTTGTTCTGAAGGATTATTTTTAAAATATGTATACTGAGGGTGAAGTTTAAAATAAAAACATAGTATATGTCATTTTATTTGTTAATTTTGTTATATGTTTGAATATGGATGTTGGGACATGGAATAAAATTAAAAACATTTTAACTCTTCTCTTTGACTTTTTCTGTTATTATTAACAAACAAAATGAAATACTTTTGTAAGCTGGTTTTCTCTTCTGATATAAACGACAGGTTTTTTTTAAACAGGACATAATAATACTTTATGCAGAGCACTCATAAATTTTACTCTTCCAAATTGCAACTCATAAATATTTTAATTCTATGACAATAGCAAAGAAATAATTTTTGATTTATTTCTCCGAATGGTGTTAAAATTTAGGCAAGACATGACAATGGAACATTATTTAAAGCCTTAATTATGAATACACTGTTTAATTTTTTTAATGAATAATAATAATAATAATAATAATAATAATAATAAAAAAAGAACATAAAAAAAGCAGTACAATTTTAAAGTATTCAAATAAAAAAAAGTGCAATTCAGGAACAAACAGGAAACAAAAAAAACAACAACAACAAAAATTGATCTTTAAACTCTGCAGATTTTGTAATAATAATACAAGTAACCCTAAACTTTTAACTGGTTTTTTTATTTTTTTTTTTTTTTTTTTCAAAAAGAAATCTAATAAAATTAATTATATAATTTTTTTTTATCACCAAACAATAAAACCAAATGTATTTTCAAAGTACATGTTACCTCCAAAAAGTATTAAAGTCAATAATGTAAATATAAAAATGCTGTTATGGTTAAGTTTAGACTAATATTCCAGAACTAACTCCAAACAGAAAATTTTGAGTTTGATTTCTAATTAATTTATGAAGATAACTGACTGAAATTCTATACACTATCAGTGTCTTGGCTTAACTAGAATGAAAACTCAGTTTTCTCCGGAAATAAGAATTAATGCAGTGATTTACGATGACCTGGAATTGATTAAAATCATCATGAATTTATAATTACCTCTGTGCATTAATAAGATTTATTTAGTGACAACTGAGAGATTTTACTAATTTGATGAAATTAGAAAAAAAAATAATAATAATAACATTCGCTATTACTTAGCATGTTATTCTTCTGATTAGCAGTAACACATATTTTATATCAACCTTCCCACAATGAAAAAAAAAAGAAGATAATAATAAACAGAGCATTGGTAGTATTGGGAAATAATCTAATGTGTACAGTACAAAGGACTGAATCTGGTATCTGCCCTGTCACAGATATAAACCACTGAGCTATTGCCTGTTCTTTGTGATAAATAAGTTCTGAGCACAAAGTGGAATGGGATATTAAGTAGGAAATTTGTTCTGGCAGCTGGTGCTCTAAGTGACAACCTTGTTTGCCTAATGGATAACGTCAACCATGATTTGGACGACATTTGCATTAACAATTATTGATTTTGTTTTCATAAATCAAAATTTAATCAATGAAGTATTTGCTTCATGTACAACACAGCAAGATTTATTTTTTCATTTTTGAAAGGCCTATAGTGCTACTGTTGAGTTTTTTTTGGGAGGTGAGGGAAAGAAAGTGCAATTTACTTTTTCTTTCTTGCTACAGATGTTGAATTTTTTTAAATTAATATTTTAACAGCTTTTTTTTTCTTCTACAAGCTGCAGAAATATTAAACTCACTAACAAGGACCAATACTGCAATCTTTGAGCTAAAGTGAACAGAAATACAGTATCACTATTACCAAACTAGAATTTAAATTCAAATCGTTAGTTTTTCTTGCTGTTTTATTTATCTATATTGAATTAAGAGTAATGATTTAAATCGGTTCAGGTTGAAGGTCTCAAAGTCGACACTCAGAAACCTGTAAAGTCCCAGAACTCAACCAGAACTGAGAAAATTCATATACTCGGCAGCAGTCCCACAACACAGAATTATTTCACCACTATGCGCCAATTTTAACAAAGTGCTTATCACTGTACAGTGTCTTATGCTTTGTTTTTGGACACTTGTCAACATTATTACACTACATTGCCATGAAAATATGACCTTCACCCCCTTCAAATACCCAAGATCTCCCCCACTTGGTGCTATTATGAAGAAAAGAAAGAATGAAGTGGGAGTATAATGGATAAAAAAAAAAAAAAAATTGATCTTTTGAAGAGGTCAGATCCAGGAACATCAGTGTACAAACCCAGTGAACAGTTTGGTGTTGGCTCCTCAACTGTGTATGACCTTAATTCATGTACAGGATCCAGAGACTATAACTGAGTATACATACAGTATATTAATGTCCTTAAAGTCTACAAACTATACCAGTCAACACAGCATTGGTCCAAAACAATGCCAAGTTTGAGATCTTCAAACTGCACTATTAGCAGACCGTCAAAACCCCGCCAACAGGATTTGAACCCGGGACCTATCAGTTTTTCAAAACTGTGACTGCCTATCTGTTCAGCATTCAGGGTAATGAATGACTGACTGTCCTAGTATTGTTTTGATGCCACTGTTTTCAGTACCACCTGTTACAAAAGCAGACTGTTATTGAAACATTTTAGTAGCAGTAGTAATATGAAAAACAAAACCATTTCAGTGTCGTCAGTGAGTATAATACTATAACACAGCTATAAAAGGCTTTATACAACTCAGTTATAAGCTTATAAAATATAGACATAAAAATATTTTAGTATTGTTTAAAACAGTTTGAACAATATAATAAAACTAATTGAAACAGTTTTTTTTTTTTTCCATTATAAAATATGTTGTTACTAACAGACTTTTTGACATTATTATAATATATATATATATATATTTTTAAGATTATAGGAGCTGCAAAATAATTATCATAAGGTTATTTATGATATAAACTGTTGAAAAAAGAACCTTTAACTTAACAAAGAAGTTAACACTGAAAAAAAAAACTTTGGTGTTTTTAAATATTAAGGGCTGCAAACAACAAAAATAACTACCACAACAACAACAAACAAAAAAAACATTGGTAATAAAAATAGTTATAAAATAATACAATTAATTTTTCTTTCTTAAATATTCTATTTATGGTGCATAATTATCACCAGAAACAATATGTAAAAAAAAAAAAAAAAATAAAAAAATAAAAATGGTTTAATATTAACAAGAACTGCACACAAGATCAGAAACTATTGTAAGTTATTTGTTTCTGCGTTGCTGAATCTAACCACTATGTATTCCCAGCTGGTAACTTTAGCCATCAAGTCTGAAAGTACTTTTGTGCTATTTTTAGCTATTTTTCGTACACGGAGTTATCCCACTTGAGACCTCCAGCTCAGAGCACATCAATGTACTCACAAGGGGAAAAACATCGACAACAAAACGTGAAAATATTTTAAACTGGTCACAGCTGAACTTGTCCGTAGTAATTTTTATATATACAGTCCACAGTAAATTACATTTATACAGTTCATAGTAATTTTTATAGACACAGATCATAGTAATTTTTATCAAAAGAGGTCATAGTAATTTTGATATAATACACACAAACACAAACAAATTCAAACATCTTGTAACCCAGTAGGAATATATCGGCCATTTACATCCACATTTTGAACTGGAAGTAATCAAACTTATTTTAATTATTACAGTCATTTTTTTTTTCTTCTTTGTTAACAAACTTGGAAATATAGTAAAGTAGGTCAACATCAGCTTATTTATTTACTAGACATTGCTCAGCTATTTTTACTTTTATTTATTTCTATCTTTTTTTTTTTTTTTTTTTTTTTTTTTAGCACACTTGGAAATATGGTAAAGCAATAACAACATTTCAACTGTTTTCATCCATGTTTTAAAATGCTTTTTTAATTACCATACTCGTTCGCACAGACCCTTAACAAACCTGTAATCCAGTAACAACATAATCGACTGTTTCTTCGTATTTTAAATCTGTCATGGCCTTAACTGGGCTACAGTCATTTGGTACGTATTCATTGGTCTGTTTAATGATTATTCTTGTCAAAAAAAAACTTGCAACACATTGGGCCGTCAAAATTTTTCAATAATTTGTTTGGTCTCGTAAGTACAAAAAGTAATTTTTTTTTTAAATTTAAATGATGGTTTCAACAAATTCAAGACAGTTTAAAATCAGCAATGTCATATTCTACCATCAACAATTTTCTATACATTCAAAAACTGACTGCTCTCACTAGTGCAAACAATATTTATAAAATTACAAATGATTTGAAACAGTAAACATAGCTTTATAATATAAACATTCTGGTTCACTATCCTATTTTACACACATCTCTAATAGTTGTGGCTTAGAAGGACCAGCAAATAACACTAACTAGATATTGATCTATTTTAATCTTTAAAAAAAACTGTGTTACTCATCTTTAACTGGTCCAGAAGGAATATATTTAGTCATTAGATCGGTCTACTGAACGCTTAAAACACATTCTTTTTACTGGTACAAAAAATAATGTTTGTCACTTCACTGATTTATTGACAACTTGTCCTGTTAACAAACTAGGATTCATTTTAATTTAGCCCATAGTATGTGGCTTCCTGTTTGTGGGAAGGTACATAAATAACCTATCTGACTGACTGGGTTTTTTTTTTTTTTACTGAAAACAAATAACCCACAGCAAAACAGGTGTAATGTTCCGGTGTATGTATGCCTGACAGAAACATGAAAAATAAAAATACATTGGAATTTTTTTTTTTTTTAAATATTGAGTACACTTTTCAGTATTTAAAACATCTCATATTTCTAGTCAGTATTCTCATATCAGTAAAAAAAAAAAAACAATCAATTCATTTTGGTTATATCGAAATCTGTAATCAATGTAAAGATGTATTTCCATTCTTGAAAATAGTTACAAAACTGTTTCTGAAAATGTTCAAACCAATGAAGTGGTAAGTAGCTGTAGCTGCTGCTGCTGCTGCTGTTGTTGTGTTAACACATGCAGTGCACGTAATCTCTTGATTAACTGGGTCGTATTTTATAGTAATTGTAAAATTTGTGAGTTTTAACCAGAACTACAGGGTTTTAATAACTGAATTCAACACAGGCACAATATTTAACAAGTAATGATATATATATATAGGAAAATGTACTGACAAATTTAACATCCCTTTAGGCTGAAGTAATAAAACATATTAAAAAATGTATATCGTGACTTCCTTATAAATACAGTCCCCTAATCAACTGAATTTGTAATGTATATTCAAAACATACCTATGAAAATAAATATATTTAGATATCTATATTCTGAAACGTAAAGTGTTATGATGATATATAACAGAAAGTGTGGAAAATTCTAGTTACTAGTTATTGAACTGTGTGGTTAATTTAGTTTGGGTTCTTTTCAAATGCAATCAGCCGATGTGGTATGTGTCTGTATTAATTCTATATATATATAATTTTTAATTATAAAAGTTGTCTAGCAAATTTTGTAATTTATTTTTTTATTTTATTTTTTAAGAGAAAATAATTCATTCCTTGATCTCTTCTGAAGAAAATATTTGCAAGAAAACAATATTTGGCAGGTGGGTTTCAAATTTGTGGGGTCCGTTCATATTTCTAGTGGGTGTAATCCACCAAATTTAAGCCAGGTGTGATCAGCCAAACTGAAAAAGTGTAGATTAAACAACTTTATTCTAAACAAATGTTGAGGTCGTCACTGTTGCTTAAACTTGCAGTGAACTCGTCGCATTTCTTGTGACCTCGCCAAGATAAAAAGTGACCGACACGATATGGAAAATGGCTGGCAGTGTGTGTGCGACACAAATTTGTTGCACTTTTAACAATACATAAATTAGACGTACGTGAAACTGTATTTTCTCTTACTCCTTGAATTCCTCCGATCTTTCGAGCAGAAACAGCTGCGAGGTGACAATCACTCGACGAAGCTAAGTGACACGAAAAAAAGCAGTCGATGCCTTTCCGATCACAAAAGATGTGACGTTAAGGTGCGCGTTGCATCGAGACCTAACTTACTGTACTAATACACAAAATAGTTCACCAAAACAAATCTAAATAACAAACTGAAATACACAAAATCAAGAACACTGGGTATTTTACCTTTAAAGATGTCTAAGCATCTTGTCGTGTTGCACAATCGTCATTTAATTTTTCACAACTTGCTCCAGACCAGTCCGGAGCTAAAAATGGTGAATGAGCATTCTGTCTGTAATTTACATTTCTGATTGGCTGTTACAACACCACGTGCTCGACACCACTATACGTCATCGCTGAATAGAGAAGTTCAATGACTCTGATTGGTTGAAAATTCCAGGGTCTCACCAGTATTGTTTATTCACCGCTTACTATTGCCGAGGTGGCCTTACAACTAACGATTATTTTGCACATAATATTTAACACTCAGTATCAGAATGCATTTCAGCATAAAGTTAAAATGCTATTATGAAGATATAACCATAAGCAAAATGCATTCTACATTCTGGAGGATGTACGTGAGCAAAATAACCTATTTCATGAACAAAGACAGGTCAGTGAGAGCTTACAACCAATCAAAATCCATGATCTTAAGTATGCGACAGATTGAACCAATGAAACTTGCGTTTTCTCGGTCAACGTCTGTAAATGGAATCTGGGTAACACGCTTGAGCATAATGTGTATGCAGTTACTATGCGGGTTTACTACAAGCATTAACTATACAGGTTTACGGGCCTACGATAAATTGCACACACGCCCGGCGGTTGCTTTGCTGATGTCATTTTTCCATCTTTTCTAGAAAGTGGAAAGTGTTTTGTTTTTTCAGTCGATGACATTCATATTTTATTCATCAAATCTGATTTGTATTTTCTAACTGTATAGTCCAGGGAAAATGTATTTCTTCTGCAGAATTTTAAATTATATCTTATATATTTCTCCACATAAGAATAGTGATTTAAGTGGAGAGGGGAAAAAAAAAAAATAGGGCATTTATCGAGGACACGCCATTTGTCGATCTAAAACGAAATATTTGCAACCGAAAAATATTAATAATTAAATTTTCAGTAATAATGATTACACAGAAATGCCAACAGAGAGAAAAGCACGTCGTCTTGTCATTATCTTTCGTTAATGGATAAAAAATTATAATAAATGAATTGAGGTCAGAGGGAAATTATTCCGGATTAATTTGATACGGAAATACTTTTAACTCAGACCCGAGATTTAAGATTAGAGATTTCGAGTAATTTTCCTATAAAATATTTCCTTAAATATCATTATTATTTTATCTGTTTCATTAATAATCATTTCAGTAATGAAATAGTAGAATGCATTTGGGCTCTTTTAAACTGATACGTGCACACACTATATCATTTATATGTTTAATCCGATTATAACGATAATATGTACTCTCGCACACACTGTCTCTCTGTCTGAATGTGGCAATGAATAACGAAGCAAAATATATTATTGTTTTCTTTCTTTCTTTCTTTTTTCTTTTTTTTCTAACCTTTTAATAATTTATTTCAAATTCGGAGACATTAGAACAAGAAATAAGACGAATAATTGTATGCATAAAAATTATTGTGTCAAACACAACTGCTTCAAGTTCAGACAGTACTTATACGTCTAAATTAATGTTCCTTTTTTTTTTTTTAACCGACGTGTCTTTGGCCACACCCTGTGTCACACTACGTCATTATTTGAACAGTCATTTCACGAATTTGATCTGCATGCAAATACCACACATGACAACCGAACAAACTGTTTCTCTGTTGCTAAAAATAGATCTGGGCTTGTCAGTGAAAAACTTTTAAGTTCAGTTACAACGTGGTTTAGACTGACGTTATAAAATAAAATCACACGAGTTTCCACCCAACGTCATCGTCATCACCACTGTAACTACGTCTACAACTACCACTACCTCCGTTACTACTACTATTACCATCACCATCACCACTACTATATCAGATTAAGTAGTATTACTACTACCATTACGACTCCTTCCACCATCACTATTACATCTACTACTACTATCACAACAACTACCACTATTATCTTACTACTACTACGACCGCTGCTACAGTCACCACCATTACTGTTATTACTACCACTGTTACTATTACAGCTACTAGTATCACCATTAATATTTCTACTACTTTTACTATAATATTACTACTATTTTTACCACTACTACTACTAAATATTATTATCGTTGCTGCTGCTGCTGTTGTTTTTGTTATTTCCATAACATAGACACTCGAATGTTTATTAAGGTTTTTTTTTTTGTTTTTTTTTTTTGTTTGTTTTTGGAAATCTGATGCTAAAAACTAAACGATGAGTCAAAAGTAAGCACGATTCCTTTTTCATTTATTTATTTTTTTATTTTTTTATTTATTTATTTTTTTTGTTTTAGCTGTCGGATTCTTTCTGTGAAATCATGTTGTTAATAATTGTCTTACAGTTAAATATATATACATTTTCTTGAATAACTGAATAGATAAACATGTCATTCATTTATTTTTCCTTCATGCACACTGTGTTGCAATTAATAAAAAAAAAAAAAAAAAAAAATCAGGGACAGCTACATCTTTTAAGATCCAAAATTATACTTTATATACATGGATCCGGAAGGGACAGCCACTTTCTCCTTCGTGATATTTTTTCCAAGTTTCGTTCTCTCGTTCTCTCTGATTCTTTACCTAGCCTTGAATATGCTTATAATAATATGACTGTGGCGTAAAATTAATGAATAATTGCAATTAATTTTGTATTTTAACATAATGTATATCATGATTAACTTTCGCCGTCTAAGATATTTTATTCGGAACATCTCGGATAGGTTCGTAAACATTTACCGGCATATCCGAGCTTTTCCGAAAGCAGCAGAAGAGAAACTTTCCAGCTGATCGAAGGCCGACTATAAATAGGATCGGTGTTTTCCCAGCCAAAGCTAAATATGGGATACTATGTCATTTCCGCTTGCTGTATTTATCGATGAAACGGCTCATGCGCACGGAAGATAAAATTGTCGCCTTCCTTTTTATTTTTTTCCTTCTTTTAACAAACTCGTTCGTGCGAATTAATGTGACCATTTAGATTTTTTTTTTTTTTTTTTTTATTATTTTTTTTGTTTTGTTTTGTTATTATGTTACAAAATAAATATGTGATTAATGAATGAAGTATGTGCTTACGTAAGTACATCTTGCAATCGTGATAAACAAAGTTTAACCAATCGTTTTTATTGATTTTATCACGGAAAACACTTCCTCATCTTTTTGGCAACTACTATACTACTGTCGCTATTACAACTACTATACTACTGTCGCTATTACAACTACTATACTACTGTCGCTATTACAACTACTACAATTACATACTGTTATTACAACTACTACTATATTATTCTGGCGAGGATCCAGCGTTTCTTATGGGATCTGGACCATGACAAAAAAGGCACGATAACATTATGAAAAGGCACTATTGAAAAATTACACGCAGTTCACATTGACCATAATATATAGTGCTACATAACATGGGCGCTGGCAGACGCATTATACAGTCTTCTATACATTAACAGAAATAATAAAAATAATATTAACAATCCTGAAAATCCTAAATAAAGGTCACTTCACAAATTTGAAGCGCACCTCTATATATGGGTCCCGGTTATTATTATTATTATTATTATTATTATTATTATTATTATTATTATTATTACTGTAACTACTACTACCACAATTTCTATTACTATTACACTTTATATATATTACCACAACTACCACCATTACTATTACTACTACTACTACTATTAATTGTATTATTATAATAGCCATAACATGTACACTAAATGCTTACAAAGTGTCAAAGATATTTCATTACTATTTCTTCTTACACTCTTTGTCTTTTCCAAGTTCTGATGTTACTTTTATTCTGTAACTACATCCTCGTCGATTAAGGTTACCACTATTGCTGCTGCTGTAACAAAACTGCCACTACCACAGATATTACTATTACCACAACTATTATTACTAATTATTACTTCTATATTAGTACTACATCTTTGTTAATTCTTTACAGCCTCGATATCGAAGTAAGAAGCGCGTCGGTCTTGTAAATTCAACTGTTACCATTAATGCTGTTACCACAACAAATTCTACTACTACTTTTTAATACCTATCATCATTATTTTTATCATCATCATATTTTCCATCATATTAGGCTTATTATCAGAAAAAGTATAAATTATACACATCATAAATACATAATTAAATTTCACTCATTTTCTGGAATTACTAGAAAATCACGTGACTGCATGCGAAATACCGATGTAAAAATAGTTTGAAATGTCGAACAATCGTTACTTCTTTCAAACACTAACCGCATGACAAAATTAAACAAAATGTGATTTGATTTATTTATGCTTAACTCTTACATGTAATTAAACAAATTTGTAATTGTTTTATTAATTTTATATAAGAAAACAAAAGTTTAAATATTCTCAATAAAAAATTAAACCGAATTTTTATATTTTATTTACCATATTTTTTTCAATAAAAAATTAAACCGAATTTATATATTTTATTTACCATATAATTTTTTCAATAAAATATTCAACCGAATTTAAATATTTTATTTACCATAAAATTGTTTCAGTAATAACTAAACCAAAAATTTAAATAATTTATTAACCATCCATAAATGATTTAAAAAAAAAAATAATAATATATATATATATATATATATAATCGTTTCAATAATTAAATACAATTTAAATATCTTACTAACTACACATAATCCCTATAGCAGCTAAAATAATTGTCAATCTTTTTTCAACTTTTTTAACTACTTCAGAAATGAAAGCAAATTTCAAATATTTTACTTAATGGTTTCAATAATTAAATACAATTTAAATATCTTAATTCACTTTTATAATCGCTTCAGTAATTAAACGAAATTTGTTTTAATAATTTATTAATTATTGTTTTTTTAATCACGAAATTTTTTTATACGTAATTTTTCTCTCTTTTTCTTTATTTTTAATTTTTTTTAAATTTACATAATCGTTTCAGTAACATTTAAATTCTTTATTAACTACATATTCGTTTAACTTAACTAAATAAAACACAAAATGTATTATCGGTGTATAATCGTTTTAATAATTATACAATTTTCAAAATTATATTTTAAAATTTAATTTTATCCAATAGCATTTATTTATTTATTTATTTATTTATTTCAAATAAATAATAGCTATTGTTTAAAATTTAATTTTATCCAATAGCATTTATTTATTTATTTATTTATTTCAAATAAATAATATACGTCTTTAATTGGCAACAAAACAGTCCATGGACGTCACTAGACTGTTTTTGAAACGAGGCAAAAACTGAAATCTTTGAAGTCAGTTACGTCTTTCATCGCAACGATGTCGTTAAACTTCAGACGGTAACCGAAGACATAAACGAACTCATTCGGTGGATTTCGTTTCTATCCGAAGAGAGATTTAAATTTTATATTTTTTGAATTTTTTTTTTATTTTTTTATTTTTTTTTTTTAAATCGTCAATTTCGGTAGGATGCATGTACCTCGTTTGATTCAATGTAGTTACGACCATGCATTCATGATTCTGCTTCTGTGTGTGTGTGTGTGTGTGTGTGTGTGCGTGTGCGTGTGTGTGTGTATGTGTGTGTGTGTGTAATGCTATTGTATAAAATTAATATTATTTAAATTTTATAATTATTAAAACGATTATACACAGTTGATACATTTTCTCAGTTTTATTTAGTTGTGTTTAAATGAATATGTAGTTAATAAAGTATTTAAATATTCTTTAGTTACTGTAGCGAATATGTAAAAAATAAAAAAAAATATAAAAAAAATCAGTGATTAAAAAACCCAATAATTAATAAATTATTAAGACAAAAAAAAATTTCGTTTAATTACTGAAGCGATTATAAAAGTTAAAACGATATTTAAACTGTATTTAATTATTGAAACAATAAAGTAAAATAGTTAAAATTTGCTTTCATTACTGAAGTAGTTAGGCGAAGTTGAAAAAAAAATATTGACAATTCTTTATATGTAGTAGCGCTGTTTGTTTT
>CM022676.1:5441186-5496186 GCA_012295275.1 Chrysomallon squamiferum
CATCTGATCAGACACTGCACGCAGACAATATTCGTGAAACGCAGTGACACAGGAGGTCAAAGTTCAATCAGATGCCGCTGACGAGACTCGAACGTATGGCACCCATTCACCCGCACTCCGAAGGCCATCAAGACAACCTTATAAACGGCATGTATGTTTGTATGTGTGTATGTATGTATGTGTGTGTGTGCGTGTGTGTATATTTATGAAAAGAGAATCGAAATATTTATTTTACGAGGCAGGTTTTATGATTTGTGCTGTAATTGTTTATATTTGATTTTAATATTTTACACACACACACACACACACACACACACACACACACAAAAAATTAGAAACAGATATTGTACTTATGTTTTACATATGTGTGTAATTTCAGACAAATCAGCCTTCTGTCCATACCTCATTTTAACCAAACAACGACCACACCTCAATGACCGCAGACATTGTGGCCGTTGTTAAACTCGACCGTTATATCATCATGTGGTTCAGACAGTCTAGGACTCTGCGTTACGAGCCCAGACATTCGTGCTTGAATCTCCAGTGGCTATAAACACTTTTAAAATGTTTTATTCATTGAGTTGCTGATATTGACACAATCTGTTTGCGTGGTAAAAACCACCCCGTTTTCAGAATCGCTGGTTTTGGGATCGATACTTCTCAAGGTCTTTTTTTTTTTTTTTTTTTTTGAGTCACTTCCAAGTCTGGTGTTTCAAAAAGGCACGTGTTTGCTGACTCTGAAAACGTGCGTTTAAAAGAACTCTTGCTGGTGTATGCAAGAGTAGGTCATATTTATTGGACCGTAGAGGATTTTGTTCAGTCGGTCAGAGGTACGAAGTTCGTACATACCTCACACAATGAAAATTCAAGTATTTTTGTCGTGCTAAGCGACTGTCCCATCTGATGTACAAAGAACTTTCATTCCGTGAAAGCCATATATTTTAAATCTCCCATTCCACCTGTTGCTGCAAAATCGATGTTAAAGAATTTGGTATTTGCTTTCCTGTTTACAAGAACTGGCGACAAATATTTTATATTTCCCGTTCTAGCCGTTACTGGCAAAATCGATTTATTAAAAACCTTTTAGTATGCGACTACCTGTTTTCGACAAATGGCCAACATATATTTTATATTTCCCGTTCTAGCCGTTGCTGCAAAACCGATTTATTAAAGACTTCGGTATGCGTTTTCCTGTCTACGAGAATGGGCAACATATATTTTATATTTCCCGTTACTGCAAAGTCGATTTATTAAAATCTTTGGTATGTCTTTCTTCTCTAGAGGATTGTGCAGTAGAACTGCATTTAATGGTAATTACAAAAAAAGTTTCGCTTTCTGTCTGATGGCAAGGTTTCAAGCATGAAACTAGTTCTCGTAAAAAAATAAAACGAGTTTTCTTTCCTTCCTTTTCATAATATAAACAGTTATTATAAAAAATGTTATGACATAGCTAATTAAACATTCATCCATCCATTTATTCGTTATGAACAGTCTTTCCTGTAAAAACCACAAAAAAAAAAGAGATAATAATTTTAAAAATAATAATAATAAATATAAAAGGTTAAAATAACAACAGCAGTAATAATAATAATAATAATAATAATAATAATAATAATAATAATAATTATTATTTATTATTATTATAATACAGAAATCACTAACTTAATAAATAAATAAATAAATACATAAAATGAAGTTAGAAATAAATAATAAAAACATTAGGTTTAAGTACAACATAACTGCGTTTTCGCTTATTTCATATATATATGTATGTATGTATGTATATATATATATATATGTATATATATATATATATATGTATGTATGTGTGTGTATATATATATATATGTATGTATGTATGTATGTATGTATATGTCTGTATATATTTATATATATGTATGTGTGTGTGTGTATGTATGTATGTATATAATTTTAATTTTTTTTTTACCTTTACTGATAATCATAAAATACCTGTAATACGGGCTTTATTTTTTGTCATTAATTAAATAATAAATACATTTTTAAAAATTAAATACTGGAGAAACAAAATTTATAAAGCACCTTGAGTAACGTGCTCTATTTTTAACCTCCTGATACGTCACGTGGTTATATTCGTTTCCCGGGACAACGTTACCAGCTAAGAACAGCCGAGTATCCGCTGTTATCAGCGGAGTAACGTAAACTTTAATTTCTCTTTGGATATTTTTAAATATTTTATCTGGAAAATGGGGACCGAAGATAAAGCGAGTCCTTCATTTATGAGCATGGTTCGATGTGGACCAGGCGAAACCTGGACGCATTCGACGGACGAAGATAAATTTAAGCAGTTCGGGTGGCGGTCCACAACGAACGAAAGTAATTTCAGGAACAGAATATTGATCGGAAACTGGCACGAGGAAAGTTTTGACATAAACGAATTGAAAAGGCCACATCCTCTTCCATCTCCGGTATGTATAATTAAAAAAATAAAAAATAAAAAATAATTAATTGTTTATCTAGGTTTATAAATAAATTTATTATTATTATTAAAACATTTAAAATTATGTAAAAAAAATTTAAGAATTAACTAACAATAATAATAATAATAATAATAATAATAATAATAATAATAATAATAATAATAATAATAATAATATTATTATTATTATTATTATTATTCTTACAGTGGTAGTAAGAGCAGTAAAGGTAGTAATAACTGCTGGTAGTAGTAGGTGGTGCTATTTTATTTTGTTGTTCTAAAAGTGTAATAATAATAATAATAATAATAATAATATCTTCCCAGTCATTGTTTTATTTTAATAAATTATTATGCAGTTACAACATAAGAGAGAAAATGTCTTTTAATAGTAACAAAACAAAATTTGTACAAATCACAGCTTCATTGTTACTTGCATACTACTGTTGCTATGGCAACACTATAAAATTGTAATATCTAAAAACATTTACTACAGAGTAAAATATTTTATCATATAAGAGATACTGGAGAAATACCTCCTCCCCACAAAGAAAAAAAAAAAATTAAAAATTAAAAATAAATAACATAAAATAAAATAAAATAATAATAATAAATAAAATTAAAAAACCTACCTCAACAACATATTCTTAAGTCTGAGGTATCTCAGTATGTTTGTGATGGAATATAAATGAATTACTGGAAAACAGATTACTGAAATGTAAAGCAGTGAAAAAAAAGTTCAATTAAATTAAAAGATACTTATGTATCACACAATTGAAAATATTTTAAAAAGCTGATTGTGATATTTTGTAATATAAACTACATTTCGTTTTAAAAATGTTCACTCAAACGTAACTTCAGAAGAAATATTGTAATACAAAATTTGAAATCTCTAATACAATTTTTTTTTTCTTTTTGAAATATACAGAGCTTAGAAACAGCATAGAAATGATGTATTTACATGGGTTGAATAAAACCCATAAATGTTAAAGTATTAGAGCTTAATACACAGTAGTAGTAATAAATTGTATTATGTAGTTAGTTTGTGTGCTTGTGGGTAATATGTGGTACATGTGTGTGTGTGTGTGTGTGTGTGTGTGTGTGTGGATGTTTTCGCATTTTTATGCCATCAGTTCTTATTATTAAGCAACCTTCATACATTTAGTGTTAAGAAAATTAACAATTTGATACAACCTTGTTAAATTTGTTAATATTTTATGCTCGCTAAAACTTTACTATTACTATTAACAATATGGGTACACATATACAGTAATCATAAGCACTCACAATAAAATTGTTAATAATTCACATTATAATTCTAGGCTGCAGGCTTGAATGGTTCAAGGCAGCCATTTTGTGAATCATACATCCAGACATACAAAACTTGACTGATTGTAAATACAGATACACAACAACAAACCAGAGGCATAAAAAGATGTTTCTAGTTTTGTGAAGAAAAAAAAACCCAGCATTAAATACATTTTTGTTTTAAACTTCAAAGTTTCTGTTTCATTTTTCTGGTTATTTGGTGGGTGAAAATATATATATATAGACAAAATATATTTTGTATATTTTCCAGTTATTTTCTTTACTTCATTTTAAAGTGGTCTGCCGTTAATGTAAATAAACAGTTTAAATATATTTTATATCCCTTCAAATAAAATACTATATTTACTGTTATTACTACTGTTGCTAAAAGTAAAATAACTACAACAACAACCATTACTACCACAAACATTACTACTACTGTTACCATCAAGAACAACAACTACCATTGGTACTGTTACTGTATTTTTACCTACAATAAAAACTATAGCAATTACTACTAACACAAATGCTACACCACCATTACCATTATTAAAAACTCCACTACTACTGGCATATACTATATACTACCGTTACCACTACTACTACTACTGCTACATCTATCATTATACCTTCTACAAATGCTATTAATAACAATACTCCTATTGCTTTTAAAACAACTTGCTACTACTACTACTACTACTACTACTAGTACAACAACTTAGTACTACTATAATGACCATTTGTGCTACTATGACTACTACTTTTGTAACTTCTATCACTACTACAACTACTGCTTCTGCTACTACCATTACTATTACTAGATTTACAGCCATAGCTACTGTTCCTACTGAGACCACTACTATTACTACTATTATTACTGTTGCTACTGCTTGCTGTTGCTGCTGTTGTTGCTGCTGCTACCACTACATCTGCTTTTGTAGCAACTATATTACTATACTTACTACTACTACTACTACTACATCTGTTATTTTTTTTGTTTTCTACTATTACTACTATTATAGCTACTACTACTACTACTACTACTACTACTACTAACTACAACTACAAAACTATTACTGTTTGATATTATTAATCTTGTTTTCTGTTATAGAACAAATCATTATTTTGAGACAATAGCCACTTTTTTCTACTACTTATAGCCACTTTCTTTTACTACTACTACTACTACTACTACTACTGTTTGATATTATTAATCTTGTTTTCTGTTACAGTACAATCATTATTTTGAGACAACGCAGTACATCTACTATTATAGTTATGGTAAAAGGCCAGACAAGGTTCCAGAACAAATTAGATTACTACTGTTTGTTATTATTAATCTTGTTTTTTTTTATACAGTACAATCATTATTTTGAGAGAGAGAGAGAGAGAGAGAGATGGAAGAGAGACAAGGTTCCAGAACAAAGAGATATGAGAGAGAGGTTAGTATTGATACCTCTTGCAGATTATAATGATGTAAAATATTCATTATTATTATCATTATCATCATCATTATCATCATCATCCTTATTATTACTATGAATAACAGAATACTACTATAAGTACTGCTGCTGCTGTTGCTAACACAAATATTAATATTTAAATTACTATGAGAGAGAGAGAGAGAGAGAGAGAGAGAGAGAGAGAGAGAGAGAGAGAGAGAGAGAGAGAGAGAGAGAGAGAGAGAGAAAGAGACAGTAGAGAGAAAAATGAGAGAGACTGAGATAGAAAGATGGTGAGAAGTAGAGAGAAAGAAAGTATAGAGAAAAAAGAGAGAGATAGAGAGAAACAAGGAGAGAAAGAAAAATTAGTCTCTTATTTTTTTTATTCCTAAGGCAGGAACTGTTTATAAAATTATTTAGACTTTTAAAATAAAAGAAATAAAAAATAACAATAGTAACAATAATTTTTGTAAAATATACTTCATAAATTCAGTCAAATATCTTATATTCCTAATAATATTTTAAATTATAAATATTAAGAACTGTAAAACAGTTTTTTATGACATTATATTTTTTTAATTTAAAAAAAAAAAAAAAAGATACTTCATAAATGTGGTCCAAAATATTTGATTCCTAATCCAAAATATTTGATTCCTAATAATGTTTTTTTATTATTTTTTATTATTAGTCGTCATTTTTTTATTATTATTATTATTATTATTATTATTATTATTATTATTTATTATCATCATTTATGTCGTAATTTTTATTATTATTATTATTATTATTATCTTCATTTTTGTCATAATTTTTATTATTATTATCATCATTTTTGTCGTAATTTTTATTATTATTATTATTATCATTTTTGTCGTAATTGTTATTATTATTATTATTATCATTTTTGTCATAATTTTTATTATTATTATCATCATTTTTGTCGTAATTTTTTATTATTATTATTATTATTATTATTATTATTATTATCATCATTTTTGCAAACTATAATTATTTCGAAGCTTTCTTTCTGTCGCAGAACGAGAAACTGCAGCCTACCCTGGACATCAGCCTGAACTAGATAACCTGAAAGTCCAGTCCGAGTACTACCAGTGGACAACAACGTCCCGAGCAGATTACTTCTACCCTACTATGCGAACACACCCAGTGGAACCGCCCACCTGTGTATGTCTGAGAAGACAACGACCACCGGTCAATAAGTTGTGTCCGAATATACGAAAGAAAGATGAATGTGATGAAGACAGCAAAAAGTAGCAAATTTTTAATCTTTCAAATGCCGATTTTGATAAACTGGAATTGTTATTATTATTTTTTTCATGATGTCTTTTTTTTTTTTTTTTTTTTATAAATATCTTGATTTTGATGAACAGAAGTTATTATTTTTCATGGTGTCTTTTGGAAAAAATATCCTCATTTTGATAAACCGAAAGTATTAGTTTTTATTTCCAACATTTTCATTTTCATATAAAAATTTGGATAAACAGGAAATTATTATTTTTAAAGATCTCTTGTTGTAAATTTTTATAAGAAGAAAGTACTAACTTTCATGATCTCAGTTTTAACATGGAAATTTTTCTGAAAAGAAACTATTTATTTTCATGATCACTTTATTAATATTCGAATTCTGATAAACAGAAAACATTATTTTTTTTGTGACTCTATTTTTTTTCTTTATAAATAGAAAGTATTTATTTTAAAGGTCACTTTTTCTATATGCAAATTTTGATAAATAGAAAGCACTTATTTTCTTTGTAAATTTTTTTTTTAATATGGAAAATTTTTATAAATTTATAGAAACTATTCATTTTCATGGTCTCATTTTTAACATAAAATTTTGACAAGATTTCAGATCTCTCTTTAATTTTCCATTGTATGTTTGTATTTCTCTCTTTTCTTTTTCTTTTCCATCTCTTTGATACATGTAACTCTTTAGAAATGGAGAGAGAGAAACAAATATTGTTTTAATTTATATGTTATGTATTTACATTTCTTTATAATCAGATAGATAATACATATTTTAGTATATGTGTATAAAATGAAATTAAAATTAATAAATGAACAATGAAGTATATCAATAATCAAATAAACAAATAAGTAAAAATATTTTTGAAAAAGAAGATATATTTAAAAGTGAAGAAAAGAATAAATAAATGAAAGAACCATTATTATTATTATTATTATTATTATTATTATTATTTTATTATGACAATATTTAATTCAGGTTGCTTAATTTCAGTAAAATTATAACAGGGAGCAATAGAAACAATCACTTATTATATTTCTTAAAATAACAGTATTAATATCTACAGTATTATGCTTGTAAAATAGTTTTAACTCTTTATAATACAACAGTATTAATAAAGACAAAATATTTATTCAAACAGAATTAATATCATATTTGATATATTAATAAATTCTAATTTTTTCCATACATTTATTTAACATTAGTATTCATATATATTAATTGTGTATATATATATATATATTAAATAATGATAATATTAATCATTATCATTATTACTATTTATTAATAATGTCCATATATTTGTTTTATTATAGTATTCTCTGTATGTCTGTATGTGTGTGCACATGCATATGCATGTTCTTGTTTGTCTATGCTCAATGAATTTCAGTATTCAATTATTTAACAACAATCTTAATTTGTTAATTTTTATCAGTATTCATATAATATATACTGTACTGTTATGTTTTTGTTACAAAATTAAAATACTTTGTTATTTAGACTGATAGATTAAATAAACTTTATTGCACATGGTGTAAAAATGAAAAATATTTGATATGAAAAATTTGAATATAAAATGTATATAGTTTCCTGTGTAATAAACCGATATATATATATATTGTAACTTCTAAACAAGTTCAAACAAGAGTAATTCTACAGTATTAAATTGACAGATAATTAATACTATTTTATATATTTTATATTATTATTATAATACTTCTTGCTGTGTATTTTTGTTAGATCTGTTTTACACACACACATATACATGTGGTGTCTGTAGATTTTAAAGAGCAATAAAGATTTTATTTACATATTTTTATTTGTATTTTAACGGAGAGAGAGAGAGAGAGAGAGAGAGAGAGAGAGAGAGAGAGAGAGAGAGTGTAATACAGAAATGGAAATTTTATGTATATATATATATATATGCATTATTTGCTATTCAAACTAATTCTCCAATATTTGATAATTATTTGACCTTTACCGTATCCTACAACTATTTCTCAAATTACTATTATTTATATTTCTGATGCTGCTACTATTTTTACTACTACCGGTATGACCGACTATTAATATTACTGTTCTACTTTTATTATAAAATACTACTACTATTACAACTACTACTACTACTACTACTATTAATTTGTTATTATACTATCGTCAAGTTATAAATGCTTAGAATGTAACATCTGTATTAAAAAAGTAATAAAATGGACAGAAACGATGGATTTCTGCTTTTATCTTGTTGAACGTAAACCGAAATTCTCAGTTGTCGAGTGACCTGTTCAGTTTGTTCTCTTCCACATCTCTTATTGTAGAGTTGTTGAAAGACGAGGTCATGAATAGTGTAAAGGGAACTGTATTTTGTTCAGTAAATAAACTACTAAATGTAATATTAATAGGAGTAAATCGCAATCGATATTCTTGCATCAACGCAGAATCAGTCTCAACTCCCATTCTGATACTGTTATTGACTCGAATCATGGAAGGTAATGAGTAGATAACTGTTTCGTTCTTTCAGCTAACTAGGTCATTCGACGTTGAAGGTGCAACGTCATGTGTATATCGGGCTCATACAGTTTTGTTTTTCGAGAAACAAGTGAAACAAATAACTAAGAAATATATTTAGAAAACAGATTGAGAATAGTGTTTCTATATATAAGTATTTATTTGAGACAAACGTGTAACGTTTGGTTCGGTAGTGTAGTGGTTATCACGCTCGCCTCACACGCGAGAGGTCCTGGGTTCGACCCCCAGCCGAACCATTTTTGAAAAAAATGTTTTGTTAGTCATAAAAACCTTCACATATTTATATTAATTTTATTTATTGATGAAGTTTTATTTTCAATTTATTTTGTTTAATAAAGGAAAAAGTATTTGTGAATACAGTGTAGAATTTTACATAATAGAAGACTATTTCCTGTTTCAGCCACAATTCCTCTACTGATTTATCAATATAATATGTTTTACTGCTATCGGTAAGGTGTACACAAAATAATTCTTGCTGCTGTAAAGTTTTGATAGCAAAATCTGCCCTCTTTCATCTTATCATTGTATTCTCATTTAGACATACATACATACAGACACAAACACACACAGACGAACATATACTAATTTACATCCACATAATCTCTCTCTCTCTCTCTCTCTCTCTCTCTCTCTCTCTCTCTCTCTCTCACACACACACACACACACACAATAATAATAATAATAATAATAATAATAATAATAATAATAATAATAATAACACCAATAATAATATTTAAAATATTTATGAGTTAGTTATTAAAATACGTTGTTAAAATATTCATTCCATTCATTCAGCTCTTGGTTAACAATTTGTGCTTTTTTCTAAATATTAACATCATTTTTAATTTATTCATTTACTTTTACTGATGATAATGAAAGAATCATTGAGCCTTGCCTGTTACTACTGTCTTGCAAGATTTAAATTTTTTTTTTTAAAAGTATTTCTAAAACATTAAAAAATATAATATTATATAAATCTAACCATTCATAATCTTCAGAACACTGCAAAATTTTGGGGTTTACTCTGGACTTTTAAACAAGTTTATTGTTATTACTAAAACAAAAATACTGTATCAGAAAAACTCTCAAGTGAAATATTTTGGTTTAAATATCAAAAATATATTGTAATTTCATATTTAGAGCTGTTTTAAGTTACTGCTTCATTCAGGTATTAGGCAAAATAGATTATCAGCAAAAACAATAATTATAACAATAACAAGAATAATAATTATGTTAACTACAACAACAACGTTTTTTAACTGATACATTTTAATAGCATTACAATGAATTAAAACTAATTCATATAACAAAGATTTAAAAATAAACAATTTATGATATCTATTTGTAAAATGATATACGGTGAACTGCTGTAACAAACATAACAAAATATTTATTTACAGTTAACAATAATCTGGCATCTGCTTCAGAAAATAAAATATTTAATTATTATTACACAAAAAAAAACAACAACAACAACATTACATCAACAATTTATTAATGTTTTTATTTTACAAAATAAAAAGTATAATTATTGACACAAGAAATAAATGACAGTCAACAATTAATTAACAATCTAATATCTGCTTACAAAAATAAAATGACACAAGAATTTAGCATTCAAAAAAATCAAAACAATAAAAATAATAATAATAATAACGATATATATATATATATATATATATATATATATATATCATTCATTAATATGTGAATACTACAGGTAAATTCCTGCCATTTTGGAATGTTCAAAGATATATTTTTATTAATTAGTCGTAAAGCTGTAAAATTTTGTAACAGAATCAATGTCTTGAAATCTTCAGATGAAGGCAGTGTCTACAAAACTTGAAAAAAAAAAATGTCTACAAAATTTAAAACGGAACTTAAATGTAAGATTTAAAATGAATCAGTATCTACAAAACTTAAAACTGAAATATCAAAACTTAAAACATAATTAAAACCTCAAATTATTCACAACCACATCAAATAAGATTCTACAGAATGTTAAACTAAATTAATGTCTGCAGGCATTAATATCTTTGTGAAATCTTAGTTATCTACAAAATTTTAAAATTAAATGTCTTTGAAATTTCTACCTAAAACAGGAGCTGAATTAAAAGCATGTATTTGCAAAATCTGAACTATAATAAAAATTACATAAAAATTAGTTTATTTTATATTTCATTTAATTTAACTTTGGCACAGTTTAATTATTAATTATACATAAAAAAAACCCCAACAATATCTGCCATTGTAAAAATTAAAAATTAAGTTAATTTCTGTTTGTTACAGTGAATACAATGGTTTTTTTTATTCCAATGAAACAGATATTTTATCAATGAATAACAAAAAAAAAATATATATATATTCTTCATTTCTTAAATGTTTTGTGCCTGTATACTTTTTAGAACATTTCTAAAGGACATGGCAAACAGGAAAGAATAAATTAGAATTCACTTACAAATAAAAAAAATTAAACATAAAGAACAAAAAAATTTATTTTCTTCATTTTCCTAACATTGTATGATTTAGCTTATCTCCTATTCATTATTATATTTCTCTGTTACTTTCTTTTCAACAGATGTCAATTTTCTGTTAACAAAAAAATAATTCTGACCCTATTTTAACAACATAAATGGATCATCTGGTTAAAAGACAATATATTATAACATGAAAAATTCATGAAAAAAAATTGTACATATTATGTAGGATGAAAAACTGTATAAAAATAATATCTGCATAGATGTAAATGATTTGTTTGCCTGCAAAATTAGCATTTGTTAACTTTGTACCCGGATATTATGACACAAGAGACAATACGTAACAAAATCAGTAACAATTAATTTTAATTTATTAATTTATTTTATAAATCTATATATATTTTTTAATTTTATATGCATCTTTTGTATTATTATACTTTATTATTATATATTATTTTATTTTATTTTATTTCTTGGATAAATATTTATTTATTTATTCATTTTTTGATTAGTTCATTCTTTATTAAATGATTACATTTTTAATTTATTAATTAATTTTTTAACTTATACATTTATTCAATTAATTATTAATTTACAAAACAATTATTTCAAAACAAAATCAAAATCAAATTATATCTGTAACAACAATATCTTGGTTATAATGGTTCTAAAAATAGAAACCTTTTCAAACATTTGAATTAATAATATATTTTTTTTAAATATAAAGATTGTTCAAACTTTATTAAAGCTTAATAAACCAGAAGCCTTTCTTTCATTTTATGAATGCACTGCATAATAATATTCATATACCACTTTTCTATTTTATTATGTGTGTGTGTGTGTGTGTTTCTTTAAATACACACACAGACACACACACATACATACAAATACATAAACATATCAGACCTTATACCCATTTCATAAACAAAATCAGATGTAATTAAAAAGAACAAAAAATGTTTGCAATTTAATATTAAAAAAAATATACTTTTATTCTGTCCGTAAGTCCTGTATGTATGTATCTGTGTGTGTGTGTGTGTATGTGTGTATGTTTGTATAGGTGTGTGTGTAGTATGTGTGTATGAATATTCTTTCTGTAAAGTGTATATTAATATCAGTGTGGTATGAATATATATATATAAGTATGTCTGTGTGTATATTAATATATATGAACACATCTGTGTGGTATGTATGTGTATGTATGTGTCTGTCTGTGTGTGTGTGTGTGTCTGAGTGTGTGTGTGTGTGTGTGTGTGTGTCTGTGTGTGTGTGTGTGTGTGTCTGTCTGTCCTGCTGGTGCTCCATCATTTATGTGTGTATGAATATTCTTTCTGTAAAGGTATATTGTATTCTTGTGTGGTATGAAATATATATACTACTGTCTGACAGTATTTCTTTATTATGAAACATTGTGTCCCTTTTCCAACAGTCCCTCTATCACTTTCTGTAAATCAGTAATAATAATAATGATAATAACAATAATAATAACAATAATAAAAAATAATAATAATCATAATAACAATAATAACAAAATAAATCATAATAACAATAATAACAAAATAATAATAATAACAATAATAACTTAAATAGAAAATAAATAAAAATAATAATGGTAATAACAAAATAATAATAAAAAAATAATAATAGAAAACAACAACAATAAGAATAATAATGATAATAATAATAATTAATAATAATAAATAAAATAAAAATAAAAATGGTAAAAAAAAAAATAATAATAACAGCAGAAATAACAAAATAATAATGGTAATAACAAAATAATAATAATAATAATAATAAAATAAAATGAATAATATAATAATAATAAAAAAATAGTAGTAGTAATAATAGTAATAATAATAATTGTAAATAATAATAATAATAATAATAATAAAAGAATAGTAATAGTAAAAGTAGTAATAACAATAGCAATAATAACAATAATAAAAATAAAATAATAATAATAGTAATAATAGTAGTAGTAGTAGTAATAATAATAATAATAAAAAAAGAACAAAAACAACAATAATAATGATAATGACAACAATTGTGATGATGATTTAATATAATATGAAGAACAATAATATGAAGTCATCATAATAATTCTAACATATAATAACAACAACAATAATAATAAGGATAATAATGATGATAATAATAAAGAATAATAAAAAATGGTAATGAAAATAATGATGATGACAGTAACTGCAACAGCAATGATGCCATTAATAACTCTGATTATATGACAAAGATAATAATGAAAATATTTATAATAAACATGATGATGATAATACCTGATTAAAACCTGCTTCATGCATGATGTAAGGAGGCAGTAGTTGATGATGCAAACGTTTGGTGTCGATGGCATGATTGATCTTCTTGCCAAACCACAACACATCAGATGATACCTGAAACACAAAATAAAAATATTTATTAGATAACACATTATACTGTACTGAAACACGAAATAATATTTATTAGATAACACATTATATTGTACTGAAACACAAAATATTTATTAGATAACACATTATATTGTACTGAAACACAAAATAATATTTATTAGATAACACATTATGTACTGAAACACAAAATTATATTTATTAGATAACACATTATATTGTACTGAAACACAAAATAATATTTATTAGATAACACATTATACTGTACTGAAACACAAAATAATATTTATTAGATAACACATTATATTGTACTGAAACACAAAATATGTATTAGATAACATATATTAAAAATGACTGTAACACATAAATTTATACTACATAATACATCTTAAACACAAAAAATAATATTCATTATATAACAGATTATATTATACCAAAACAAAAAATAATATCTTTAAAACTCTTAAGTCACTAGAATATACTGAAACACAAAATAATATTTTTTGGAAAACACATGCATCAGATAATACTTCAAACACAAAACGTATTTTTTTATCAGTCACAAAATAATAATGTTGCAAAATGAAAACACTGAAAATAATGAAACACAAAATAATTCAGGTATCAATTCAGATATTTTTGTGAAAGCATAACTCTTTGGATGACTTGTAAACAGAAATTAACAATTTTATGTAAACACAATATTGTATATACTGTAATAATATTTTTTTCTTCTACTCAACACATAAAAGATGTCAAAGAAACACAAAAAATACCTTTAACCAGTAACACATTATACACAACTTGAAAAAATAATAACCAGTCTTACCAACGCAGTTGCCGTGGTGATGTGTGACCCTCCAGCCGCTCCAACCACTAACTTGACATCTCCGTGTCTGTCCAGGAGGATGGCTGGACACATGGACGAAAGTGGACGTTTGCCTGGTTTGATGAAGTTTGCTGGGGAGGGGGGGATTCCGAATGCATTGGTTTTGTTCGGACTTGAGAAGTCATCCATTTCATCATTGAAAATGATGCCTGTTCTCTCCCCAAGAACCCTGGACCCAAACCTGATCAGAAATAAAATTTATATTTAATGTTTAATCTAATAATTTATCAGGTACTTTTTATTTCAGTCTTTTTGTTTTTTCTCCTCGTTGCTAAGGACTAACTTATTTTTCTGGTTGAAATAGGATATACATCAGTCTTGGTGTTCTTTTATTATTATATTTTATTATCAACAAAGGTTGCTGATCAGTATTAAATAAAGAGAAATGTGGAATTCATGTAACATATACTTAAGGTAATTTCTATGAAACTCTGCAAGTAAATTTTAAAAATATCAAACAAAAATGTTATTATTATTTATGATATTAAAAAGAAAAGATAAAAAAATGTAAAAAAAGAAATGCAAATCAAATATAAATATTCTATCTGAGATCATTTCAAAATGGGAAATGAATAAAAAAAAAACCAAAAACTTGGTTGCATATCATTTTAAAAAATGAAAAAAAAAATTTAAAAATTTCAAATTTGGATTAACAGTTTCAATTTTAATAACTGAATTTCAAAACTAAAAATCAGAATAAATTTTAAAAAAATCAGTACCATAAATTGATTTTAAAAACAAAAACCAAAAAAAAAAGAAATTTTTTTTAAAGTATAAAACCAAAATTTGATTAAAATTAATAAAAATTAAAATTGACAATTACAAAATTCCTGAAGATGAATAAAAAAAATAATATTATAAAAATTTAAAATATTTTAAAACTAAAATAGATTTAAAAAAAATTTCAAACCACAGATTGACAGTTGAGGTGACAGAAACGGCGTTTCCAAACTGGTCCACAACAGCAAGATGAGCTGTGCTTGTCTTCACTTTGTCATCAGGCGGGAAACCATAGTAAGCCAGATTGTGCGTCTGATTGTCCCAGATCTTCTGTCGGATGTGACCAGCGAATTTGTGCGACGTTAAATTAGCGATAAGCTGAAATACACGAAACAAAAATAGTTTAGTTTGTTAAAAATTTATTAAAGAATTTATAAAATTCAGAAATGAAGTTAAAAAAAAAGAAGAAAAAAGAAAGAATGAATGTAAGTAGGTAAAGAAGAAATAAAAGAAAAGGAATGAAAATTTTTCAAAAAATATACTTACAGTAATAAAGATAACAACAGATCTAACTTCAGATAATGTAGATATTATAAAATCTTATCATGGTATAAAGTAAACAAAAATGTCACTTCAGTTAATTTAGAAAATAATATATCTATGTTCAGGTGAAGTAGAAATAATATATATTAATTCAATTAAAGTTTAAAACACATCTCACTTCTGGTAATGTTAAAATAAAACATCTAACTTCAGATAACGTAGAAAAGTATACCTTACTTTGGTAATGTTTAAAATATTTATCAGATCTTGGGTAATGTAGAAAATAATATATTGTAGTTATATATTGTAAATAATATATATATATATATATATATATATATATCTCACCTCTGCTAATGTTTAAAATAATATATTTGATCTTAAGGAATATACAAGATAATATAATATATCTTACATATAAAGTATGTATAATAATGTGTGTAATGTGCAATAAAAATATATCTCACCTGTGGTTATGTCTAAAATAATATATCTCATCTTGAGGAATACTGAAAATAATATATCTTACTTCATATAATGTGTAATAAAAAATATATCTCACCTCAGGTAAAGTGTTAAAAATATATATCACCTCTGTTAATATTTAAAATAATATATATGTCATCTTGAGGAATACAGAAAATAATAAATCTTAGTTGAATAAAAAAATGTTATCTCACCTCTGGTAATGGCTCATCACCCAGTTTCATTCTCAAAGCGTAAGCAAATTTGAAAGTTTCCACTATTCTGTGATAGGTTAAGATGGCCTGTTCATGTCTTCTCATACTGGAGGGCTTAAAATGGTAGCCTGAAATCAAATATTTAAGTATTTTATATATGTACATATTTTTTTTTTTGCTGTTCTTAAAAAATAAATCTCAATACAATAGTTAAAACAATGATATGATTAATGGAACCCCGGCAATTGTAGTAGAAGTAAATGATACTGGGCTGTTAAAAGATTAAAAATATGATACAATACATCAGAGATTCTAACCAGAGGTATTATGACTTCTAAAACAAAACTTTGAATATGGTACAAGAAGATGATGTCCAGGTTTTCTACTGGACTGATGTAAATGTGAGACAATACATCAGCAGAAGTAGATGATATCCAGGCAATATATTTGAACTGGTTTGAATTATCAGCACTAAAGGTATCACTGTAAGGACACGAGAAGTTAAATTCATAATATATACTATAGTGGTCACTTAACCCGCTAAAAAGATTAATTCTAGCAAATAAAAAAACTCCTGTTATATCTAATCTTTAACCAAACTAAATGCCAGAAACAAACACATCATTTCATCATTGTTGAAACAGAACACGGCAAAAGTTTAAGTAGCATTTTGGCTGCTTTAAGTTAGGAATATTTTTGAGTTCCTGACTCCGTCAGCTTCATTTTGATACATCATTCATCTCTACATCACTTTTAATTCTAGAGATACGGCCAGGTATATCTGGACACGTTTGAGGTTTATTATATTCAGCAAATAAGTGAGTTAATAAAAGTGTTTGCATTTTGCTCTAAACACAAACAAGGATTAACATCTATCAGTTTCATCACTAGATAAAGAGATGAGACAAATATAAAAACCCTTTCTTAACAAAATGTCAAAGTCCAAAATATTTGTTTCAAGCCAACTCTTGTTGACTTAAGCTTAATGCTTGTCCTTGTGACATAAGACTGGTTTCAGTGGACTGGGTCACATTTAAATGCATGTAAAATCTCACCGTCAAGGACATTGAGCATGAAAATAAGGAGAGCTCCGCTAGATGGGAGAGGGGGTGCAAACATTCGGTACTGCTCTCTGAATGTTGTGTTCAGTGGTTGCTTTATTTCTGCCACGTAGTTCAGAAGGTCTTCTTTTGTGATGATGGAGCCTGCGGAAGAAAAAGAAAGCTGAATGAATGAATGAATGAATGAATGAATGAATGAATGAATATTTCCTTAACAGCATTTCAGTTTTGTAATAACAAAGTCAGGATGAAAGCTGAAAACAAGGAAACAGAACAAATTAATGGACGAAAATACTTGTTTGATGACTCATCAACAGATTTAATAATATTAATTGTTGCAAGCTGAGATATACAAGAAAACATTTTGTTAATGCTTTATGAGATATTATCAATGATTATTATCTATCTGCATGGGATTTCAAAACTGAACCTCTTTCCACAGTCTGAATCTTTATTTATTAACCTACAAATTTGTTTTTACATTAACAGTTATTTAGCATCAAAGATTTACTTATTTAAATGACTGTCACCTACATCTTTATAAATATTCTCCATAATCCTATACAAGAGAGAATACCAACATCTCTATGAATTACCCTTAAAGATTAGCAACAAGAAATCTGTTATTAGAACTGTCTCATAAACAGAAGAGCATATACCATATATTTTAATAAACCAGCTGTGAAACACTGGCTGGAATAGAACATAACTGTTATAGGTCACCAAGAAAAATTGATTATACAATATATCAGCCCTACAAAAGCTGCAATGGGTATATTTCAAACATAACTTTCTATACAGGAACAAAAAAGAAGAACAAACTGTCATATCTCATACATATACATAAGCTGTGAGATGCGGAATGGATTGGGAAATATTCAATCTTACCTCTTTTTCTCATATCTGACAGAATGTCTTCTGTGAGTGATCCATTGTAAAAAGCTTCCATTCCTTCTTCTGCTATTGTCTGAAGAGTTTTTGCCAGTGTGGGTTCCTTTATTTTATCCCCTTTTTTATAGACATCTCCTGTTTCCTCATTGACGTACACTTTTCTGTTTAATAATAATAATTACAATACTAGTATTAGTAGTATTCTGATATTCATACTAATAATAATGATGATGATGATGATGATGATAGGAATGAATATTTTACATCTTTATAATTTGCAAGAGGTATCAATATGTATCATCTCTCTCTCTCTCTCTCTCTCTCTCTCTCTCTCTCTCTCTCTCTCTCTCTCTCTCTCTCTCTTCACACACCTATTTATATACATATATGCTTGCATATGTGCACCAGTGTGTAGAGAAACAGAAAAAACATACAAATACACAAAATCTTTCTGCTCTCAAACAAAATACATATATATCCCTGAGTATTCTGTTTATCTCTTTCTCATTCATTCAGAAACATAGAAAAATAATGATACTTCATTTCAGACAAACAGAAATAAAACATGAACAAAAATAAATATTTTTTACCTAAAACTCTTGTCCTTTAAAATCCAGTCTCGAGATTTCTGTAAAGTGTTGGCCAGTGGTTCAGGAATCCTGAAGCCATCAGTTGCCATGGAAATAGCAGGCTGGAACAGATCTTTCCAAGGGAGAGAACCAAACTCCTGATGGGCTGCCCAGTAACCTTTTATCTCCCCTGGCACAGCAATAGAAAGACCTCCTATTGAAAATAAAATAAAAAAATAAAAATATAGTAAATAAATAAAGAGAGAGAGATTATTCTTATTCTTATTATTATTATTATTATTATTATTATTAGATTATTACTGACGAATATTATTTTATTATTATTAGCAATATTACCACTGTGCTTAATTATTACTATTGAATTTCTATTGTTTGTTGTTGTTATTATTATTATTGCTAGAACTGCTATTGTGTTTAATTATTAATGTAGAATCACTGTTGTTACTGTATTATAATTATTACATAATATTTATAATTTTTACCGTTTTTTTTAATTTTATTATTATTATTAGTAGTATTTTTGCATTCTATTATTATTAGTGTACAATTATTATTATTATTAGTAGTAGAAGTAATAGTTGTATTATTATTATTATTATAATACATATTATTATTATTACTTACCTACTTCTGATGAGATATTCTTAAACATGTTCTTGTCAGCATGAATGGGAGCCATTTCTCTGGCATCAATTACCACAGCCTTCTGTGTCGTCCTGAGAATAAAAATTATCTTCACAATAAAATATATTTTACTTTTCATTATCAGCTCAGTTTTTTTGTTCAGTACTCAAACATAAATATTCATCTGCTGTATACAGAGAAAAAAAGAAGAAAAAAAAAACAACTCAGAGAATACCCTATTGTATATTGTCGTGAAAAACTGACTTTATCTGTTATGTATTATCACAAAAAACAGAAAATAATCTGTTGTGTATGTTGTTTGTTTTATCATAAAAACAGAATTTATCTTGTTGAGACACTGTCATAAAAAACTGAATTTATTTGTTGTGTATTGACATAATATACAGAATTTACCTGTTCTGTATTATCATAATTTTTTTTAATTTAGCTATTGTGTATTGTCATAAAAACTTAAATTACCTTTGTGTATGTTTATAAAAATTTAATTTATCTTCATTGTATTGATACATAAAATAAATTTACCTTTGTATACGCTTAAAATGTTTTAAATTACCTTTGTGTGTTTATAAAAATTTAATTTACCCATTGTGTATTGTTTTAAAACATGAATTTACCTGCTGTGTATTGTTATATAAAATGAATTTACCTGCTGTATATTGTTATATAAAATGAATTTACCTGTTGTGTATTGTTATAAAAAATGAATTTACCTGCTGTGTATTGTTATATAAAATGAATTTACCTGTTGTGTATTGTTAATTTATATTGTCCTAAAAATGAATTTACCTGTTGTGTATTGTTATAAAAAAATGAATTTTATATAAAATGAATTTACTGTTGTGTATTGCCATAACAAATGAATTTACCTGTTGTAAACAGTCATAAAAAATCCTCCCCTATTCCCATGTGTATTGTTATATAAAATGAATTTACAGTTGTGTTGTCAAACAAATGCATTTACAGCATTTCCACCCTTTTTTCAACATTGCTCTGAAAATATATAGATATTTATAAAATTACACTAACATATAAGAAAAAATAAGTAAAATAATAATAATAAAAAAATAAATAAACAATTAACAAAAAAATAAATTAAATTTTTTGATTTGCCGATTCATAAGATCTCTAAGGTATTTAATAGGAATTTATCATTTTATTATTATTAAAATTATTATTTATAAAATTATTTTAACATTAATGAACAAAAAAAATCTATTTTTTTAAAAAACAATTAAGATATTTAAAAGGAATTTTTATTTTATTTATTTATTTATTATTTATTATTTATTATTATTATTATTATTAGTTCTCCAGTAAAAATATTTTAACACTAACAATGTTGATATAAAAATTACCTGAAATGTTTTTTTTTTTTTTTTTTTTAAATTGCTGACCTCACACAAGAATAACAGATTACGGAAATTCTAAACATTTTATTCATAATAATAATGCAACAACATATTTAAAATTAAACACTGAAATATGAAGTCTAGATCAAAGACTGTTATCTGCAGTCTGTTATCTGTTTTGTCTGTATTAAACCAGTTAAATAAAATAAGCCAAATGAACAAAAAAATAAAAATAAAAATTACTATACACTTACACTCCTATTTCAGAACACACTGGTACATCGGAGGCCACAGCAGCGTGTTTGTATTTTCCCCATTTAGACGATGCTTTGTCCTCTTCTGCAACTTGAAGCAAAAGGAAAAACAGCATGGTTAACCACAAAAGCAGCACCACCATGGCTGTTATTGTTAAGTAAAACCAGCATCTACAAATAAATAAAATAAATAAAATAAATAAATAAATGAGAGAGAGAGAGAGAGAGAGAGAGAGAGAGAGAGAGAGAGAGAGAGAGAGAGATGAATAAATTGTTTGTTGATCATAAAAAATAAATAATAAATATCCAAAAGATTATAAAAATTAATAATAAGTGAATTTAGATGTTATAATTAACAATAAATCAAATAAATATTATTAAGAATAAGTAAATAAATATAGAATATGAAATGAACAAATCAGTACAGATTATAGAAAATAATATTTTTAAAAGTTTACAGAATAAAATAATTATCAAAAAATATTACACTATATCTAACATTCTATATCATGTAAAAAATAGAAGAAAATCTTTTAAAACATATTTTCTAATCTGAAAAAAAAAGGAAAACGAAAAAGAAAAAAAGAATATATAATTAGCAAACAGTTGAAACAACCAATAACATTTTAAAAATTTATTTTTGAAAGAAAGAAAAGGAAAGAAATAATAATAATAATAATAATAATAATAATAATAAACGGAAAAAAAGAAATCAAGATATAACCAAAAAAAAAAAAAATTGTATTATATAAAACTTTGATCCAAATGTTTTGTCAAATGATTACTACTAGTACTATTAAATCAATGCATACCTACAGGTTGTATATTCTGTTTCATTAATAAAAATGATTTGAAAAAACAAGAAAAAAAAAAAAAAGAGAAGAAAAAACAGAAGATAAAAATGACTATACTATGCCTTACAATTAACGGGATAAAAATAGTACTAATGACCAGCCCCTACCTCCTACAAACATAAATCAAAGCAGCAAATAAATTACCTTCGGCGTTGTCTGCGTTTCACTTGAATGTGTACGTTATCCTCCTCGACCCATGCAACATATTCGTCTCCTTTCTTGCTAATCAAGGGTTCCCTGTCAGAAACGACATAAGACATTGTTCTTGTTTCAGTATTTATAAAAGATAAAGAATTAATTTTTAAATTAAAATGATGCTTATCTTGAATCTTCAGGACGAAACTTGAAAGCTGGATTCTAGCGACCAAAAATGTCCTGACTCACGGTTCTATTTATGTCTATACTGTTCACAAAAATATAATACTCTTTACATCCAAAGGTCACGACAAAGATTTACAATAGCTGTTCGACTAAGTAACTGCTTATAGCATGATAATGCACTATACTTCTTTTCTTACCTGTATAAATGATTTTCACCTCTTCCGTTCAGTATTATATTCATAATTAATAATATACACATCAGTATTACAATTTTAAGGTACCATTTGCTACAAAAATATTATGGCTTTTTAATACGCTCATTACCACTTTAGCTTCACATTTTGGTCAGCATTAATCGCAAATTAAGTGTGAAAGTCTATTTTGTTTTCAAAAAAATCGTATTTTTGTTTTTACGATTAATGCCAAAAATTAGTAACGTGATATAATTTTATTCTCGTTTATTATTATTTTGTATTATAAAATTAAAAATAATTATAGATAAGAAAATATATTAAATTTTTTTTTTTTTTTTTTTTTAAACACTAATGAGTATATAATTTAATTATATTATTTGGTAGCTGATGTTTGTTGTCATCCTCGATATCACAAAACTTTATCATCAATTAGCTCAATAGTTTCAAATCTGTTAAATATTTTAACTGATCGAAACTATCATTAGCCTTTGGTAAATAGAGTCTCGGTCCAGATTTTATTTTACTATTTTATTTTTATCATTGTTATTAAACTGACGGAACATGTTCACCATTTTTATCGCTAAGTCTTTTATTTGTCAGTGAAATCAACGAATAATCCAGCAAAATTGCGATGCGAAAATCTAAGAAAAAAGAATATATCAAGATTAACAGCCGAATTAAAATATGTATAATTGATACAAGATATAATGAAATAGAAAATTTATTATCGGATCCTATTTGAAACAAAAATTTCATTTCAGCGAATGTAAATGTTTGAAATGATATGTTATTTCAGTTTACTTGCTTTTAGTCACTTAAAATACAAAATAAGGAAGAAGAAGAAGAAGAGACAAAATACACACACACAAAACACAACAACATCAAGCAAACAAAACAGTTAATATGTTATTAATAAACTAAATGTTGTTTCCTACATTGAATATTTTTCTCTATAATTTTGAAATTTTACACAACACACACACACACACACACACACACACACACACACACACACACTCCAATTTGGATATTTAATTCTAAAAGGCGATAAATAAATTAATTAAAATTAATCATCTAAATATGAAAAATGTGTCTATGTGGGCGTTTTGTTTAGAAAATAAGTTTACAGAGACTGAAATAAAAATGCCTCTTGTTTCCAAGCGCATATCAAGGAAGGATCTTCAACAAAAGAAAAAGGAAAATAAAACAGGAAAACAAACAATGGCGTCCATAGACGTGGAGGATGAAAATATTTTGACAACAATTTTTAAAGATTCCTTTCCAGGTAATTAATAACACTGCAACATCATGTCAGCAGTCAAAATATATAAAAATAAATATTTTTTTTTGGTTGATAATAAAATGTCATTTTTTAAAATTTAATGAAACAATTAGTTAACCTTAAACAGTTAAAATAAAAATTAGAGGTAATCTTCACTCGGTCACTGATTTATAAATTCAAGTAAGGATTGTTTCTGGAATTTTACTAAGATTTGTTCTTTTGATTCTAAAAAAAATATAAAAAATGCCATGGAAATAATAAAACTATATTTTTGGACTGACATTTCAACTAGTTTTATCTATCATTCTATGTTTCTCCTTTATTTTCATTCAAGGGAGGTAAGTAGATTGTTCGGAAACTGACACATTATATTATTTTTTATTATGTCTTCATTAGCAGAAGTTCCTCATTGAATATTTACGTATAAATTTTTACAGTAAATGTCTCTGTTGAAGTATAATGTCAAAATTTGATAATCCGAATACTGAGAAAAAAGAAAAATCCCTGCCTTCTCATTTATCTCCCTTGTTTAAAAAAACCCAAAAAAAAAAAAAAAAAACAACAACAAAAACAAAAAACAATGAGCAGGTATTAGTCCTTTATATTAAAAAGAACAAATCGCAGCATAATTTGAAGGAATAACTCTTATTTTAATATATGGTCCAAATGCAATAGTAGTAGTAGCAGTAGTAATAATACAAACAGTAGTACTAGTAGTAGTTTCAATATTAATAATAAAGCTTTTTATTTATGTATTTCAGAAAGCTGGCAAGAAAATCCAGATTTTCTTCAATATTTAGTGGAACTAAGTTCTTATGGAGTTGAAAAGCTTGGTATGTATATAATTATATATATATGATATTGTTTAATCATTCATAACAATAGTCTGAATGGAAATTAATAAAACAAAAAATAAAATAAAATAAACTGACAAATGTTTTATTTCATTTCTCTAGAAACATCTGACTGGCTGCAGAACAAATTTAATATTTTATTTTATTATTATCTTCTTTTTTTTTATGCCTTTATCAATTTATTCTAATCATGCAAATACAGTTAATATTAAACAAGGTAGATTTATCAGATAGCACAAGAAAATGCTGAAAAGTAAATATCTATCTATCTATTTATTTATTTATTTATATGTATATGTGTTTATTTTATTTTATTTTAATTTATTTTAATTACTTATTTATTTGTTTGGTTGTTTATAATTTATTTTGTTCTTTATTTTATTTTATTTTATTTATTTATATTGTTTATTTTATTTATTTTTATCTTTCTTTATTTATCTAATTATTAATTTGTCTTTTTATAGTGTCTTTCTTTCTTTCTGTTTCTTTCTTTTTCTTTCATTCTCTGTTTCTTTCTTTCTTTCTTTCATTCTCTCTTTCTCTGTTTCTTTCTTTCTTTCTCTCTTTCTTTCTTTAGTGAGCTATGTTGTTTACATATTCATTTGTTTGTTTATTTTTGTTCATTAGCAAGGGAACCAGACCGACTTGCTGAAGAAAGTGGCCAGGTTTTGGAAGAAACTCAGGATTTGGCGTTTCACAACTACACCACTTTCATACAGACAGCAGACTGCTCAAAAGAAATATTCCAAGATGTCTGTTTTCATTATTATTGTTATTTTTATTAACAATATTGTTGCAGTTATTAAAAGTATTATTATTAGAAAAATGATTAATATTAATATTGTTGTTGCAGTTATTAATAACGTTATTGTTATTATTTTTATCTTTATCATCATCATTATTGATGTTTTTATTATTAATAATAATATTATTATTATTATTGTTGTTGTTATTATTATTAATGTTACTGTTATTAATGTATTTTATTGTAATTTGAAATTATTATTTCATAATTATTTTTTTTAAATTATATAGTATATTAATATTATCATAATTGTTTTTTATATATATTATTATTAAGATGGTATTTTTAAAATATTAGATTTATGTTTTGTTCTTCATTTTGTTGAATCGTTATGGTTCCCCACACTAACATAGTATTGCAACAAATTTAGATTAAAAACAAAAGAAAAACAATTTTCAAAACAATTTCAAAAATTATTTGTTTCAGTATTAACTAATTATTTCAAAATGTTTTTCTTTCACATTACAGTTCCAGATAATAGAGAAACATTTGGATAATGTTTTAGAAAAACTTCCACCATTTGCAGAAGAATGCAACAGTGTGGTGAAAAAAGCCCAAGAAATAAGTTCAAGGTAGGTAACTCTAATTTAAAAAGAAAGAAAACACTTTACTGCTTAAAATAATGAAAGCAAATACATTCTGATACACAAAACAGACGTCAACAGTTTCTGTCAATCTACAGTTAATCCACCATAAATAAATTATCTAGTATCTTTTAGAAACAATTTTATTCAATGTAAGTAACTCCTCATTTTTTATTTTTTTAAAAATTATAATATATAGACAAAAAAAAAAAATAAAAAAGAAGTGATTATCAATCCTGAACCCATAGTATACACACAGAAAAGATTCTAATTTTATTTACCCAATACCTCTCTATTCATTTGTTTTATTCACTTTATTCGTCTATTCATCGTTTTATTCACTTTATTCGTCTATTCATTGTTTTATTCACTTTATTCGTCTGTGCATCAAGTCGCCAGATGAACACGTTGACGCTGCAGCGACACACGCAGCTGTTGGAGATCCTTGAGATGCCGCAGTTGATGGACACGTGCGTGAGAAACGGTTATTACGAAGAAGCTCTCGAACTTGCGGCCCACGTGAAGAGACTGGAGAAAAAACTGGCACACATTCCAGTTATAATGGTGAGAGAAAAATAATTTATTTATTCCCGTTACAAAAACACGAGAGTCCTTTGTACAGTTAATTGTGTTCTTTTTGGTACTTAATGGCTGTTTCAAATATATTTTTCAAAATTTAGTGAAGTCGGTTTGTTCGTAGGGACAGTTTTTTTTATTTCTCTCTCACTCAGTCAATCTTTTGCTCATTGTTTTCTCTCTGTGTCCCTCTGTGTAATTTAATCAATTTCTGTCTGTCTGCCTCTTTTTCTCTCTCTATATATCTATCTCATTGTCTGCAACGTTTTATTTATATTTTCATACATTAATATTTTAAAATAGTTACATTTTTCAGAGCATTTTCTGTCTCTGACTCTTTCACTGTCTCTTTCTCTCTTTCTCTGTATCTCATTTATTCTTGATGCAGTGACACTCATTTTGTTGCTTTTAAAATACTGTTACGTTTTTTTCAGGGTATTGTCAATGACATTAAGAATTCTACTCAGCTAATGCTGAACGAGCTTATACAGCAGCTAAGGACCAACATACAGCTGCCTGCATGCCTTCGTGTGATTGGCTATCTTCGACAAATGGACGTCTTCACAGAGGCGGAGCTTAGAATCAAATTTCTTCAGGTTTTCCTAATTATCATAATTTATTACTATCCAATGATTTTTGGTTACATTAGATTTATGGAAATACTGGTATTGATGTGATGGATTGACTTTGTGTTTGAAGTAAAATTAAAAAACAATGAAGGACTACTCATTTTTATATTTATTCTTTGATTATATATTTGAAATTGATTACTAAATATTTTCACAAACATTTGACATTTTTAAGAATTACCAAAAATAATTTTATTTAAAAAATACACACATTATTACTGTTTATTTTGAAAAAATTTATTCTTAATGTCAACCTATACTTTTCATTTTTACCTGTTTTTAAAATAAATTTAAAACGTTCCATCCCAGGTATGTAGAATGTTACAGAATTTCTGAAACTGAAAATAATTGTGTGACCTTTCTTTTTCTTTCTCAAGGCCAGAGACTCATGGTTCCAGAATATTCTTAATGCTATACCACAAAACGATGGTAAAATAATTTTATTATTAAGTTTATTAAAAGATTAACCATTATATATATATTGTTTTTTTCTCTGAGTCTCTCTCTGTCTGTCTGTCTCAATTCAACTGAAATCAATAACATGCACATTCATAAAAGAAAAATGCAATCAGTCAATTAACAAATACATGCACTTTCAGTGTGAAAATAAATAACAAATAATGTGTCATATATATATATATATATATATATATATTTCATTGAAGTATGTAATTAATCTTAAAATTCACGTTTTACATTTTAACTTAATAAAAAAAATAATAATATAAAAAAATATATATATTAAAAAAATTAAGTATTTAATTAAATTCTTTTACTTTTATCAAATACATTTTGTCGACAAATAAAACTTTATGAGTAAATATAAATAAAAATAATAATAAAAAAATCCCAATATTATGGAATGTTATATTATGAAACAGTATTACAGAATATTTATTTTCATATCATAAGACTTCGTTATTTTCTTTTCTTACTGCAGCCTATGTTCACATTACAAAGACAATTGAGGCGAGCAGAGTACATCTGTTTGACATTATCACTCAGTACAGAGCCATTTTTTCTGACGAGGATCCGTTGCTAAGCGTCTCCCATGACGATGCCATCAACGAGACTGCGCTGTTTCATGGATGGGTGGTCAGAAAGGTATCGTTTATAAATTATCATTATTATTAATAAATATTAGTGTGTAAAAATTAGACAGGTATCATTTATGAATTATTGTTAAAAAATGAGTTTGTGGTTAAAAAGATAGTATTTATAAACTATTAATAAAAATTAGTCGTGAATTTTTATGTAAATGACAATATAAATTTTTGTGATGGGTATGCATGCATGTATATATGTGTATGGATATATACATTTGTATGGATTTATGAATGTAACTATGATCAGTGTGTGTGTTTGGGTTTGGATGCATGTTTTGTGTGTATATATAGGTATCGCTGTATTTGTACTTGAGAACAAAAATTACTGATAATAGTAATAGTAACAGTAACAGTGTCACCAAAGTATCTAATCTCTGTCAGATTTCTGCACCTCATTATAACCAAATACTCCAAAAAGCAAAAAAAAAATATCTAAGTTCAATTAAACTTCCATTTTGTTTCTTTTTCTTCTTCAGTTTTATCAGTTCTTGAACACTCTAGAAAGTGATCTGCGGCGAGGGGTTGGGGGACGTCTCGACTCCTTGCTTGGACAGTGTATGTACTTTGGTTTATCGTTTAGTCGAGTCGGAGCAGACTTTCGTGCCTTGGTGGCTCCAGTTTTCCAGAGGGCTGCGCTGACATATTTTGAAGCTGCCCTTTCAGAGGCCAACAAAAAGTTAGTGGAGTTTTTTTTTTTTTTTTTTTAATTTAATTTAAATAAATCTTGATTTTTTGTCAAAATTGAATTTTTGTTGGGAGAATGGGTGTTGTAAACTAGCAGTGGTTTTTGTTTGAAAATGTGTTTCAGTTGTTTGATAATAGATGTTTGTATGTGTGATGGCTTATGTGTGTGCTTACATGTGTATTTATATAATGTATGTAAATGTGTGTCCCAGTAAAAAAAAAAAGGAGAGAGAGTGAGTGTGTGTGAGAGAGAGAGACAGAGAGTGTGTGAGAGAGATAGAGAGTAAGAGAAAGAGACAGAGTGAGAGAGAGACAGAGAGTGAGAGAGAGAGAGAGACAGAGAGAGAGAGAGAGAGAGACTGGAACATTTTTATGAGTTAACAAATGATTATTTCAGTTTTGAAGAAAACATGAAATCGTACAACTTGCTTGGAGTTACTGGTACAAGTGGGGCTGCTGCTGCATTTGGTTCCATTTCTCAGGTAAAATTTTATGCACACACACACACACACACACACACACACACACACACACACATGGATATAGAAATACATGCATATAAACACAAACACAGGTGTGAATATCAGTTTCAATCATGCACACTCATACAAATAAACACATACACATATACACACACACACACACACACACACACACACACACACACAAAAATACAGATACATATCTATATAAATATATAAATTATATATTTAGACTGATGTATATTGATAAAATAAATATTTCTGTTTAACAGACAGGTCAGATTTATCCACCCTCAGTTCTGCTGGACTTTTACCCACTGGCAGCCTACTGTAACCACGTTCTCTCCGCGTTCAATGAACTGCGACTGTGCGCCCCTGTTAACTTGGCCTGTTTTGTCGCTGGAGCCCTGGAGAGGTCACTCCTAGAGGTCAACAGGGTGATTTTGGCATTTTTCAGGTAGAGAGATTTTTACCCGATTAAAATTGCAAGTGTCTGTTTTTCGAACATCTTTGAATATTGTGGGTTTTAAAATTCAGATTGTTCTGGAAAAAGAATGTATAAATTTATGTCCATAGCTGAAAAGTGCTTAAATTTCAGAGTAAATAAAAATAAAAATAAATTAAATTAAATATCTGAGTGTAGTTGTGTGTAATTTTTAGTAAGTAAAAGTAAAATAAAATAAAAAGTTTACAGTGATGTAATATTTTTGGAGATGAAATCAGTCTTATCCCCTGTGGCGTTGAGTTAAAATCTTCAAAATTTGTCCTGAAAACATTTTTTTAATAGTTCTGGAAATATTTTGAAAAATTTCATATTTTCAGTTGTCAGAATAATGAACTTTCTGTTAAATATTCAGACTGTTTGTTACAGATAAAAAAAAAAAATCATTGTAGAAATATATTTTGACTATTTGCTTTAGATATATATTTTTACATATTTTAATTCTTTTATCCAGAGCTGAAGAAACGACTTTCAACGATCAAGAGAAAGACCAGTTTGGACAGTTCTGTGCAACGTATGTCACTGATCTGTTACCATACATGAACAAATGTCTTCAGGTGTTGTTTCCTCCATCAATGTTGGCAGCATCACTCGGTATCACAGTGTCAGAGATGTCAAAAATGGTATATTGTTTGTTTTGTTTTTATCCTTTTTTTTTTTTACTTAATTTTTATGTCTCAACTTTAAACCAAAAATAAAATAAAATAAAATAAAATAAATAAATAAATAAATACAATATAAAATAAAAAAATATAGTAATAATAATAAAAAAAGATATTACATTTTCCATTGAAATAATTATGAAATACATTTTACTGGAAAAATAATACTTTGGGGTGGATTAAGTTTAATAAATGTGATAAAAAATTCATTTAGATTCTGTGTAGCCATTTATGAGTTTAAAATTAACAATCCAGATCTGTTAAACAATTAGTTGTATGGATATGTAGATGATTGTATGTACATATGTATGTGTGTGTGTGTGTGTGTGTGTGTCTGTGTGTATGAAACAGAAACATTCAGACACTAAAAACAAAAGCTGTTTTTCTAAAGTATCATTGATATTACTTTTCTCTGTTGGTCTTAATAAAAAAATTCTAAATTTAGTTAAATATTTGGTAAAAATGATATAACTTTTTATTTCATTGTTGTATTATTAATACTTTATTATTATTATTATTATTATTATTATTATTATTATTATTATTATTGTTATTATTAATTCATTCAGGGTGTTGTTGGTATGGTTGACTTAAAAGTTGTAATCGGTCAAGTGGAACATCTCATACCTAGAATAGAAGAAGTGCCACGTCCTGTTTCTACAACACCAGCAGCATCATCTCCATCCACTACAGCTACACCTACTTCACCTATTACAGCTACAGCAGCTACATTGCCGCCATCATCATTTACTACTACAACAGCTGAAACTGTAACAACAGATGCCAGTGTTCCAAGTTCAGGTCAGACTGAGGTTTCAGTCTCTAAGCAATCAGAGACTCTGGCTCAGCAAACTGGCCAATCAGAAACAATAACTCATCAGACTGACCAATCAGAGATGCTGACTCATACTACTAGCCAATCAGAGACATTGACTCAGCAAACTGGCCAGTCAGAAACAATAACTCATCAGATTGACCAATCAGAGACATTGACTCATCAGATTGACCAATCAGAGACAATGAATCAGACTCATCAGATTGACCAATCAGAGACATTGACTCATCAAAATCAAAGGTCTCATCAAACTGGCCAATCAGAGACACTGACTCATCAAACTGGCCAATCAGAGACATTGACTCATCAAACTGACCAATCAGAGTCACTGACTCATCAGACTGGCCAATCAGAGACACTGACTCATCAGACAAGCCATTCAGAGACACTAACTCATCAAACTGGCCAATCAGAGGCACTGACTCATCAGACTGGCCAATCGGATTCTGTGATACAAGAGGTTAATGAAACAACTCTCCAATCAGAACCTTTAGAACAGGAACCTAAAGCAGAATCTGGCCAATCGGAGGCAAGTGAGGACAACAAAACTGAACAAGGAGAGAGTGATGTAATAGACTTAGACAATTTACCATTTGAAATGAACACTTCACCAGCTTCAGAAGGTGTTTATATTGATACTGGTTTAGCAGAAAGTTTGGCTGCAAACATTTCATTAAGTATGCCATCTCATGAAACCAAACAGGATTAATAGAAGAAAAAAAAATCATTACAATTAGCAAAAACACTGCACCAAAAAAGAAAAACAGTTCAAGAAGAATAAACTAAATGTTGTTTGTGTGGAAAAAAAAAACCTGTTGATTCGACTGTGCCAGTGAATGTAATGTATGTACATTTTGTTGAAACTGTATTAAAGAAAAGTAAATTTTGTATAGTATTTAATGAAAGATTACAAAAATAGAATTATTATTTTTTTTGAGTTATTTTTCAAAATGTTTTTTTTTTTTTAATTTTGTATAGCTAATGAGGGTTGTTGTTTTTAATGGAATTTCGTCCTTGGTCTAAATTGCTTTTTTTTTTTTTTTTTTTTTTTTTTTTTAAAGTCAGTATTTAGCTCAGTTTAAAATGAAATCTTCTCTATATTGCTCTGGTTTAAACAGGTCTTGGTTTCAGTAGGAATTGTGTTATTTCTGTAATGATATTTTATGTAATGGAGGCCATTCGTATGTCAGTTACAGTCATATTTAATTGCTCACTATTGCTGCCAGTTACTGGGATAATAATATTGATATGCTTTTGTAACAGAGTTGTTCCACATGTAAATTACTGTGTTGTTATAGAAGAATATTTTTTGATCTATGGAACAGACAGACAGACAGAAAGGACACACACACACACACACACACACACACACAGACAGACAGACACACACACACATATATAATAATAACTGAATTTTCCATGAACAAATAAAAAAAAAAACAAAAAAACCAGCATTGTTTTAAGGAACAAAGGAAAGAAGTAAGTTTTAATAGATAATCTGGTAAAATATTTAAATTTGACATAAAAGATTATAAATGGTTGTTGTTAACACTCATGTATTATGTGACCCATCACATGAAAACAGGTCTTAAGTCAAATGTTCAAGTATTGAACTTTAGTCAACTATAGTTGAAGTGACACAAACATTTTGGATTTTGTCATTTTGTTCAAAAATGGATTTGTATATACCTTATCTCTTTGATCCAGTGATGGCAATGATAGATATTAATCCTAAACTGTGTTTTAGAACACTTATAATAAACAGTTATTTTCTAGATACTTCATTTTTTTGGAGAAAAAGAAAAATGTTTACCAACTTTAATAACTGCCATCATGATATTTGGATGCATGACATAATGAAATAAAGTTGGAAGTAAAAAAATGCCCTATGTCTCTAACCAGGGTAAACATGACATAAGACTCGATTCAGTGTGATGGGTCACAAATATTCCAGTTTGTTTATATATATGGCTGTGACAGTTAACTCATTAAAAGTATTTGTTATTTCAGTATTTGTTACTGTTTGGTTTCAGTAATAAAAGGGTTATATTAAAATAAATGTTTTTGTTTTTACTTTAAACTTGAATCTGGCTGTTAGTTCCAGAATGTACCCAGTGACTGAAGTATGAAAGTGCATTGTATGTGTTGTCCCCATCTTTGTGAAGGGATGTATAACAGATATTTTCTTGCTAAAAGTAAACATAAAATGGTTATTACAAAACATGCTTATTGAAATTAAAAAAAATAAAATAAATTAATTGTATGTTGGGAATATCTGTTTTATTCCAACAATGAACATTTAAAACTTAATAATAATAATAATAATAAAAAATTACAAAATTAGTTAAAATGAGAGAGAGAGATTCTGCATTTTAGATGTACCGGAAGCATTCGTTAAATTTCGGATATTGTCGTTAAACTAGCACTTTTCGATTGATCTCTGAAAGAAAAGGTAGAAATTCCAACAAGAAGATAAGATGGCGGGTGTTTTGTTTGAGGATATATTTGATGTGAAAGATATCGATCCAGATGGAAAAAAGTTTGATCGAGGTACACTTTCAACTTATGATTCACTTATTCTCTCACAAATTTCAACCCTTAAGCTTTGTCAGTAATCCGCCCATCACTTTAGTTTGATAATGTCAATAGACTGTCCCACGTTACTCATTTTCTACTGAACATGGCGGACCATGTGATTTTTTCGCCGATGCGCAATTACAATGTTTTGGACTTGAGCCAAACCTTATGACGCCAAATGATAATGTATTACATGACACTTAATTTTTACCACATAAATATTTTTTAAAACAACATTTATAATAAAACATAAGATGCTATTAAAAAATGACTGTATGCTTACTTGGTCTCATTCGTTCGAAAAAAGTACCCGCAATATTGACGTGCGAGTCAAAACACGTTGTGTGTCAGATGAACTGATTGGATCTTAGCTGTCAAGACACACACAAAAATCAGAATACTAACCTTACAGCCTTCATTAGGTCAACACCAGAGAGACCATTCCACTAAACATACAATAAAAATTCTAAGTAAAAAGTTAGAGAGAGCCAAAATGACACTGGTACCGCTAGACAGTTCAGCTGGGTAAGTTTTATAAACAAGATCGTTGGCATTTTAGAATCATTTCAATCTGGAGTACGTGGTGTCATGAGAAAAACTCCCACCATTTCATGTTTTAGTAATTCATTATATATATTTGTGGAATGATTTCATTATAACACTGAAACTTTTATTAGTAATTCTTTTGCCGATATATCTGTCCATTATATCAGACGAATGTAAGACATATAAAGCAGAAGATTAACTTGTAATTTAATTTGCCTATACTGAAACATTATTGTGAATGTATTATGCAAAATGATGACTTTGCACTTGGTGAAAAGATATTATTTTATTTCATTATTATTTTAAAATTATCAAGGCTTATTTTTCGTGTAGAACAGCAGTTAATAATTCAGCAATTTGTACCTGGGAGTAAGTTAATATTGTTTGATATCAAAGACGGTTAATCTGAAACTGTAATCAGTTTTGTGTTGATCATGACAGGACTTGTTGAAGCCAGAGTGTATTCAAAGATTATAACAACACTTTTTATTTTTCCATCATTAACCACCGTTACCGGTTGAATCTAAATAACAAATTCATTCATTTATGCTGTAATAACACTGCCTGAAATGACCAAATAACAAATCTCATTTATGTGTTTAACATACAAACATGACAAGACATGCTTAATCATATCACATAATTAGTCAATACATGTGTACCGAGCTCATTTCTGATAAGCAGACCTGATAAAAATTATTTCAGCTTCTAGATTAAAAAAAGTTCTCTCTTAATCTTGCTGCTGCTGATGGTTTTTGTTGATTTTTATTTAAACAACAACAAAAAAAAATCTTTGCAGTTTGTCCTTGTAGTAGTCAACAGTTGTCTGTGGTATACTTGACCAAGCAGGTTGATTCATGATCCTACTGTTGCTAAGCCTTGTTTGTAACATAAACATACAGACTGTCTGTTATTACATGTTAAATATCATTTGTATCTCACACCACTTTTGACCTTTGTTTTAATATAACAATACGACCTTGTATTAAAATATTTTATATTTTATTTTAAATTTAACATAACCAGAAACCACCTTGTATTTAATATATGCTTTTTTAAATTTAATATTACAGGACCAACTTGTATTAAAATATTTTTTTTATTATATTTTAAATTTAACATAATACCTTGTATTTAATATATATATATATTCCAATTTAATATTAGGGGACCATGTTTTATTAAAATATTTTTTATTATATTTTAAATTTAATATAACAAGGCCACCTTAAATCAAAAAAAAACAAAAAAAAAAAAATACATACATATATATATATATATATATATATATATATATATATATATATATATATATTTAAATTTAATATTAGGGGACCATCTTGTATTAAAATACTTTTATCACTAATTTATAGTTAGGATGCCAAAATATCATTTTAAACCATTTGTTTAAATAGTTGTTCTTTTCAAATAAAACAATTATTATTAGTTTTTTTTTTTTTTTATAAAAGTATAATATTTTGTTTAAAATTAATTTGAAAGAATAGTTCCTCTTTGTACCTTTGTTCTTCTAGTTATATATTTTTATTTATTTATTTAAATTTTTTTTTTTTAATTAATTTAATTTCTGATTATGTCTTACATTTTATCTGTCATTTTAATATTTATTTAATTATTTGATTTGTGTCAAATATCTATTTAACGTTAAACTTTTTTTTTTTTTTGAGTTTTCATTTCCATCAGTATAAAACTGATATTGAATATTATTTAATAATCACCCATCTTTTTGACAAGTGTTTAATTTATATGGGAACTTTGTGAGAAAAAAAAAAATATATATATTACTTTATATTAATTTCAGAACTGTATTAAATCGTTCCTTAAGGACTGTCATGCATAGAATAAATGATATTATATATCTATATCTATATATAAAACACTTTTTTTCTCAGTTTTAAAAATTAAAAATAGTTATCTGGATAGCTATATTACACATTATCATCACTTCTGTATTTAGATTTTGTTTAATTATGGTGCTACCATGTAAAAAAAAAAAAAAATTATTAACTTTATTTTATCACAAATATTAGTTTCTTTCTGTGTAATCATAAGTAGAGGCCTAATTTTTTTTTTCTATGCATGTACATATAAATATATCCATTATGTTGTTCTTCTTTCTCAAAATTCAATACAGAAGATATTTTTCAGACTTATATAAACATAATTTTTATATAATTTTTAGCATCACATTTAATAAAATAAAATAATATAATAATAATAAAACAAATAATTTAACGTTCATTTTTGAAAATTAATAAATATCTTCTTCCAATTTACATTATCTTTTTCCTTGCGTCCTATTTTACTTTTTGTTAAATTAAATTTATTCATTTTTTAAGAAATTTTCAAAATTATATATATTTTTTTTTTAAACATTATAGCAATGGTAGTATATTCTGAATTTTATTCATATTGTCATGTATACAGTTATCATTAGTTTAATTAAATGCATTAATTTTTGTTATTTTTCAGAAATAAATTTCTGTTTGTAAACATTATGTTTTGCATATTGTTTGTATGTTGAATTTTATTCAGTTTTATTGCAAAATCCAAAACTCTTTCCAAACAACAGATAATTATATCTTACATTAATTCATATTGTCTTGCATACACTGACTGTAGTTAATGCATAAAATTATTAAAAATATTATACAAAAAATCCTGCATACTATTTATGTAAGTTGTATGTGAAATATAAATAGAATTCATATTCTGACATAGATTCCATTCAAAATATACATTTAAGATACATACATACAAAAAAAGTAACAGTAAATTCTTTTGAAATTTTTAGATTATTTTGTATCCTTTGATATCAAGACACAAAACTGTATATGGTTAGAGCATATGTATTCAAACATAAAGAAGTAATAAATAATAATAATAATAATGAGAACAACCATAAAATGAATAATAAAAGCAAAAGTACTACTACTACTAATAATAATAGTAATAATAACAATGTTGTAATAGTAACAAATATTGTAATAGTAATAAAATAGTTGTGAAAGTAGTAGAAGTTGTAATAAAAGTGATGATGGTAATAAAATAATAATTTTAATAGTAGTAGTAGTAATAATAATGAAAAGCATATGATGATAATGAAGAATCAACAAAAAGTGACTTTAGTAATAGTATAGTAATAGCAGGAATAATAATAATAGACATTATACTGGTAGTTATAGCAATAATAGTAACAATAATAATAATAATAATCAACAATTATGATAAAGAATTATGCATTTAAAAAAGTAATAGCAAAAAATCAAACCTATATCAAATATAAAATGCCTTCTGAAATTAAAACAAACAAAACACAACAGAATTATTTCAAATGAATTGTAATATAAGTTATTAACGAGAATTATTTTCATGTAACAGTTTTAACAGAAAAAAACTAGACTGGTTAGAGTACATTGATTTATTGATCGACTGGTTCTTTGTGTTTGTCTTACATTAATGTCAAGTAATTCTGTATCTTGAGTTGCAATGCCATTGTTTGCTTCGCAAGTAATCACCAGTAATCTGCCCTTGTCAAGCTGTCTTTTGTCGATAATTTGAGCACTGGAGTGAAGTTTTTTAGTCTCCAAGGTCAAATCCCAGTGGTGCACATCTGCGTGATTTCTGTTCTAACCAGTTTCCAATTTTTTTTTTTTTTTTTTTTTTTTTTAATAACAATGACTAAGTTTTTATTTATTTATTTTTTTATTATTATTATTATTATTATTATTATTATTATTATTATTATTTTCTAGTGTTTATATGAAATCTCACGATCTCAGAAATAATTCCTGTTGGTGTACATTATAAGCCATTTTTTTTCTAACCATGATCAACCAAAGCAAAAATCTGCTGCTGAAATATTTCAAATTTTAATTTATTTTTTTTAATGTTGAATTATTCTCAAGATATACCAAAACTGACCAGGAACAGGCAAGTAATTGTGAAAAGCCACCCATCTCCAATTTTTCTTTTATGAATTTAATGAATTGAACCTTGCACATCAGATTTATCAAATGTTAAATTTGGAGAAATATCATAAATCAAGTTTTTTTTGAAACATGGAGACACATGCACCTACATGCACACGTTTGTGTATGTGTGGGTGTGTGTGAGTAATCGGTTATTTGGTTTGTTCATTATCTGCTGAAAGTATACAAGCAAATGAACGACAGCCATGTTGGATAAATAATGTATTTAATTTAAGAAACAATTCTCATCTCAGCATATGGAGAAGAAATATATTTTTACATTGATAATGCAAAACTGAAAGATGAATTACAGCATACACCTTGGCTTGGCCATCTAAAAATATTATTATTTAGTATTTATTAGTAAATTAAAAATAATTCTGTTTTATATTTTTGGACGAAGATTTTCAGTTATCTACAGAGTAGACATTATTTAATGTTATCATTATCTATTCAATTAAATGAACTTGCTGGTCATAAATGATCAAACTTGTTGTTATCTTTTTAAAAAAGCCCAGCCCTGATCATGTGATATAGGTATTTAAGGATTGGAGTGGATTTATATGATGATGATGATGATGATGATGACGATGACGATAATAACAATAATAATAATAATAAAATAATCATAATAAAAATTAAAATATAGTTTAAAAATTAAACTAATGTTAGTAATACTTAAAATAATATATATAAATTATAATAAGATACAAAAAATAATTGTAATATGGGAGTATATATTTTATGGGAAATAAAAATTATAATAATTAAAAAAATACAAATAATAAATATTTAAAAAGAACTACATAAAAATTAATAATAAAATTAAAACAATAATCATAATAAAAATATTCATATAGTTAAAAAATTAAAATAATGTTAAAATTAAAATTAAAGTAATAATTAAGACAAAATAATATATATAAATAATAATAAAAATAATATATATAAATAATAATAAAAATAATATATATAAATAATATATATAAATAATAATAAAAATAATATATATAAATAATAAATAATTATAATAACAAAAATAACAACAACAAAATAATCTTGAATATAATTTTCAAACATTATATATTTATATATGTAAATAAACTGGCCTTCATGGCCAAGGAGCACTTGTTGGAACGGAATATTCAGATATTCATTTATTTTAACTGACTCTGTAGTCAACACAGTGCTCCATGCTTGTGCATTTCATTAATCAGTATTAATATTTTGTTGTCTGCTCATTATTCAGGCTTTTAATTAATATTAATGAACTTTGCTTATGCCTTGCCATTTATTTGTGTCAGTACCTTTGTGCATTAATTAATATTAATGAGCTGATGAATATTCATGTCATTTTTTTTTTTTTCTTCCAGTTTCACGCCTGTTTTGCGAGAGCGAGTCGTTCAAAATGGACCTCATTCTGGACGTAAACACACAGATATATCCTGTGGAATTGGGTAAATAATATGCGTGTGTGTGTGTGTGTGTATGTATGTGTGTGTGTGTATGTATATATATATATATATATATATACACAGTTATGTGTGTATGTATGTATATATATATATACACTAGTATTATTATCATTTATATTGTGTTAATATTACAGTTTAATGATGATTATTATTATTATTATTTTCATTAAATTACTGTTATCATTATAACTTTCATCCTCAAATTATAGCTTACTATCATTACTAATCATCATCATCATCTTTACTAATATATCATCATTTTATGATTCATCATCATTAATATTATCATCACCTATTACCTTTTATTATAATTATTATTACTATCAACATTATTACTATCAACTATAATTATTACTATCAACATTTATCATCTATCATTATTACTATATTATTACATCAACTATAATTATTACTATCAACTTTAATTATTATAAACTATAATTATTACTATCAACATTATTACTATCAACTATAATTATTACTATCAACATTATTACTATCAACTATAATTATTACTATCAACTTTAATTATTACTATCAACATCATCATCATCATCGTCATCACCTTCATAATTCTCATCACACACCTTTGTTTTCTCTCAGGTGACAAATTTCGACTTGTGGTTGCCACGACTCTCCGCGAGGACGGTTTCCCTGACGACGGGGAATACAACTCTGCTAACACTGGACCTTCGAGAGCTGATCCCTTTGAATACGTCATGTACGGGAAAGTCTACCGAATTGAAGGCGACGACGGAACCATCGATTCTTCTAGACTGTGAGTCACGTTTTTTAATTTATTCTCAAAAAAAATAAAAAATTTGTATATATTATGTCTTTATTATTTCCGTTATTTTTAATCCAAGTTTGTTCTGTTATAAGTAATTAAAGGATTTTTTGTTTCAGGTGATTTTGTGGTGATCCTCTTCAAACTTGAGTTAAAATATATAATTTGTAAAATATATGCACAATTTTGTGTATAATAATATTAAGTATATAGGTTGTTACGAATCTTGGCTTTTCGAATGGGTGGGTGTGTATTTATATCCTTGATTCACAGCATACAGATACAGTTTTGGAGTTTATACAAATTTATTCATATACTTGATTCACACACACACACACACACATATATATATACATACAAATATCCAACCATTTAAACAGTTTTGAGCTCATGTTGCGACATACATATATGTAGATATATGCCACTGATGCATAATATTTTGTATATATGTGAATGCATAAAAATATGTGTAATGCTTTCATAATGAGTGACATCTTGTTTTTTTAATATTTTGTTTATTTATTTTCACCTTCTGAATTTGAAGGGTTAGTCATAATTATTAGAATAGTTTGTATCTGGCTGTCTGTGTGTCCATTGATCAGTCTGTCTATCAGTTCATATGTCTTCCTATATCTGTCTGTCTGTTTGTCTCTGTGTATGTATGAGTGGAAAGGGTTGATATATATTAGTGTGTGTTTTTATTCCATGCTTTATTATCAGTATATGTACAGTTGCTAGTAATGTATGGGTTTTTAATACAGTATTGTTCAAGTACATATTTTTTTTATACTTGTGTATGATTGTGTGTCTGTGTGTGTGAGTGTATGTTTCTGTTTATGCATTTTTTCTGTCAGAATATATGTGTGTTTATGTGCATATGTGTTTGAGTGTGTGTGTGTGTGTTTCTATATGTGTGTATTTTTCTCTGTATGTGCACACACATTTCCATATTTTAATTCATTTGTTTGTGAGTTGCTGGTATGTTTGTTTCTTTTTTTGGGGGTGAGTTATCATTTTTTATCTTTTACATTTTATGAAATTTATTTATAATAACTTTCAACAGTAACGAATTTCCCATATTCATTTTTGTAAATTAAAATATGTAAGCTTATGAAAAAATATTTAAAAGTTTTGGTTATAAAATGTTACCAAATTAAAAAAAACAAACAAAAAAAAACAGAAACACAGAAAGAATGGATTCCTGTTAGAGGGAAGTAACTCTTCATGTCATGCTGTTAATACAAATTTTTATAAAATAATATAATAGCACACAATCTGGTAAAAAAAAAGAAAAAGAAAATATGAAACTAAATCTTTTAAGAAAATAAAAACAGAATTTATGAAAATTCAAATTATCCCCATATTTTGTATGCAGAATAATTCTATTGGAAAAATATAATATTATTAACATTTTATTATTTATTTACTATAATATTATTTATATCAGGTGTTAAAAGATATAAAAATAATATTATTAAAGATAATAGATTGTTGGATACAAAATCTCTTAAATATAAAAAGAACATCATCAGGAATTCTAAATTATGTTTACCTTCTTTGAAAACTTTTGCCTTTAAAATGTTATAAATACTAAAATGTTTGTAGATGTCTCTCTGAACTGAAATGGTGAATTATAAAGCATTAATAAACAGAATTTGTGAATTCATTACGGGTTAGAGATGTTATAACCTTTACATGACCACCTAGTTTTACATCAGTACAAGATTTATATTTTAAACCTTTTTATTATTATTATTATTATTATTTTATATAAAACTGGGAAATTTCAAAATTTGAGCCTTATTAAATTTATCAGTTTGACCAAAATGATTAAGAAATGTAAATTATTTGTAGAGTAATTTAAAAACTGGGTTTACTGTTAAATTTATCATTTCATTAACATTATCAAATATCTTAAATTATTTATAGTTTCTAAATTGGATATAGTGTTAAATTCTGTTAATTTTACCAAATGTTAAAATTATTTATAGTCTAATTTAAAAACTGGATATTCTAGATTAATTTATAGACTGATTTCAATATTGGATGTATTGTTAAATTTATCAGTTCCATTAACATTACCAAATATTCTAAATTATTTAAAAACAAATTGGATATAGTATTTAATTTAACAATTTCTTAACATTACCAAATATTCTGCATTATTTAAAGACTTGTTTAAAAAGTGTGTAGTTTTAAATTTATAAGTTTCATTAACATTGCCAAATATTCTAAATTTATAGACAAATTTTCAACATTGGTTACAATGTTAAATTTATCAATTCCTTTAATATTACCAAAAATTCTAAATTATTTATGAACTAGTTTAAAAGATATGATATTGATATTAAATTTATCTATTAACATTACCAAATATACTAAATTACTTATAACCAATATTAATCATTATCAAGTATTTTAAATTAATTACTCATGGACAAATTTCTAAATTTATCAATTTCATTAACATACGAAGATTTCAGAATTAAATATCACTATTAATTTTATTCGTTCCATTAATATTATCAAACATTCTAAATTATTTTAAGACTTGTTTCAAAGATCAATATTGTTAAATCTATCAACTCCTTTAACATTATTTTAAATTATCTGTGAACAAATTTCAAAACTGGATGTGATTGTTAAAATTATCAGTTCCATTAAAATTATTCTAAATTATCTATGAACAAATTTCAAAACTGGATGTCACTGTTAAATTTATCAGTTCCATTAAAATTATTCTGAATTATTTTTTGACTGATTTCAAAACTGTATATCATTGTTAAATTTATCAGCTCTGTTAAAATTATTCTAAATTAGTTTTTGACAAATTTCAAAACTGAATACTGGTGTTTTTTAAAAGATTAAAAAGTAAACAAAACCCCTCCTGGACAATGTGTTTTGAATCGGTGAGTCATCTTGTCTGTTTACTGAATCTGACCACAGCTATTCTCAGTGGCTTTAGCACATGTAGTGTTTGGATTGGGAAAATAAACAGGTGACCTGATGCTCTTCGCTGTCAGGATAAACGGTGACTAGGATGACAAATTTACCTGTTGAGATTAAGGTGCGAAAACAATAGAAAAAGATCACACTCACCTGTCACTTGGTTTTTTTTTTTTTTTTTTTTTTTCTGTGGATGAAGTTTTTAAAAATATGTTTTTGATTTGTTTGTTGAAGAATGTGTATATTTGAATTTAAACAATAAATAAATGATTAAAGAAAGAAAGGAATAAATAAAATGAATAAAATAAATAAATAAATAAAATATCACATAAATAAATAAGTAAATAAATAAATAAAATATTACATAAATAAATAAATAAATAAGTAAATAAATAAATAAATAAATAAATAAATAAATAAATAAATAAACAAATAAACAAATAAACAAACAAATAAATAAATAAATAAATAAATATCAATGAGATTAAGTAAAAATAGAAATATAAAAACAAAAAATTCTCATGATAGTAATAATAATAACAGACAACAACAACAACAACAACAATAATTTTACTGTTTTTTGTCCAAAAGAATAAAAAATATATATATATTTGTAAAGAGATATATATTAAAAATGTTTTATTTTTAAAAATATTTATCAGTTGTAGTCAGAATCCCAAATTTTTTACAATCTTTAACTCAATTCGTATTACTCTTAAATCAACAGTCTAAATCCAGAAATTTAAAAAAAAAAAAAAAAAAAAAAAATTAAATATTAATCTTATTCTTTCCTGCATTTCTCAAATATTTTAAACGTTTTTAAAAAAATTTTTAAAAATTGTTTTAGGATAACAAAACACAATTCTAAACCAGCTTCAGGATTAGCACCAATCGGCGACACGTTACCATAGCGACGGGGCTGGGATTTAATTGAGTCGAACAGTCGCTTTGCGCTAACGACTTACTTTAAGACGTGGATAAGTCGCATACTTGCAATCGCTTCACGTCCGTATATTCACGAAAGAGGCTCCGCGGCATGTTTCCTAGCGACAGTGGGTCTGCGAGGGGGACACTCGCCCCATCGCGACGTTGCTAATCCCCGCACGACAAACTTCTTGACACTCGTGGAAAAAGCCGGTTTTAGCTTGTCGTCACCGTTTATAAAAATCGGAGGACGACGTCGACCGGAGGCACAAATTCTGTTTTGTTTTTCAGCCGCGAAGACACGAAACGTTCAGCGAGAGCTTGACATGCGTTGTGGCTGCCGATGTTGTGTGGTGATGGTGCGGGATGCCGTCACAGCGCACGAGTTAGCAAATATTAATATGACAGCTGGAAACAAACAGTGCCACGAGAATTTGTTTTCACGCTTTTTTTCCGTTTGCTCGAAGCTCGCTCGCCGGCACGTATCTGTTGTTTGTTCTCGCTGATTACCTGCCCTTGTTTTAGGCGAAGAATTCATCGAAAGCTTTTTAAAGTCCCTCTTGTTTCTCCGGCGACATCATTTTGTCGAACATCATCATCGTCAGTCACTGAAGGACAAGACAAGGAGAGGAGTCGTTTGTTAAAGGATTTTTTCTTCTTTCGTTTTTTTGTTTTTATTAATCTGTGGCGGACATTTTGTGTTTGAAGATGGTTGTGTTCAGTGTGGTTGTTGTTGTTGTCACAGAAAATAGGTGGTGTTGGACAAATTTATGTTTTTAAGACAGTTGTGTTGAAGACTGTGTTCCAGATTGCTGTTTTGGACTTCGTAATTTTGATCTGTTTGAAGTTTGCTTGTTGAATATTATAATAGAAAATGGAAAAAGTTATATTTTTAGATTTCTAATGATGTTGAATTCCTTTATTTTTTTAATTTTTATTATGTTTTCTTGTCTATTTTTATTTTTATATCCATTCTGATCACTTTTATATTTTATCATTTTCAGCAATTTTTATGTCAGAATTTTGAATTTTTTTATTGTGTGTGTTCAACGTTTACTATTACTATTGGCTATGAACATTATGAATATTTTTATGTTCAGTGTTTCTGTTACAAATGTTTTAATTAGGTTTTAAGTTGTGTATTTCTGCATTGAGTTACTTTTTTTATGTTCAATATTGTTACTTGTAATAGTGAATGGTAAATGATTGTTTTTGTTTTTTAAATTTAATTATTTATTTATTTTATTTATTTATTTATTTTTTTTTTTTGTTTCTTTATTTCTTTCTTTATTTATTTATAATGTTGTTTTGAATATGTAATTACTCTGAGCTTGATAAGTTGAGTTTTACTTTAGTAAATGTTGCAGTATTATTTTGACCATTATTAATATGAATATATTCTTTACATTTTTATGTTCGTCAGTATTAATTATAAGTTAAAATATTATTGTTTTTAATACTGCTTTGTTGAAAAATGAAAAAATGCTTGACATTGTCATACAGAAGCCTTATAATCCTTAACACTTCTAACTGATACAATTTTAGCATTATATTCATCATTGCTATGTTAAATATGGCAATTACTGTGTTTAAGTTTGCTGTGGTGAATGTTCCTGTGTTAAACAGGGGGCGCTCTGAGTATTGTGCAGGACTTTTTGGTTTAAACAGAGAGCTGTATTGTTGTTTACACAAGTTTGTTTGACAAATTAACTCAGTTTTTTTTTTTTTGTGACATAGAGAAATACACTAGGAATGTTTTTAACCCAGAAAGCAGAGAGTTGTTAGTTTTGTACAGTTTGGAAATTGTTAGTGTCGTTTTTAAAAAGTTTGGCTGCATGTGTTGTTGTGTGAAGTGTTTTGTTTTTAGGGTTATGATGAAGAAAAAGAGTCAATTTTGAGAATTAATTTAAATTTTTTATTTTTTTGGGTGGGGTTAAATATGTTTGTACAGAAAATGTGATTTTTGTTTGTTTTTTTAAATAGTTAGTTTTTAATTGTTTATTATTATTATTTTGTTTTAATGTTAATTTTATTTTTTCTAATTTAAAAAAAAAAAAAAAATTAAAATTTTTATTTTATTATTATTATTTTTTTAACGTGATTTTTTTTTAATTTAAAAAATATAATAATAAATTTTGATAATATAATTATAGTGTTAAAAATGTAACATCTAGTTTCGTTAATATATTTTTGTACCAAAAATTTATATTATAAAATTTATTCAGAATTTTCATTTTTACTTCTTTTCAAAATTTGTATATAAACCAGTTTTAAAAACTAATATTCAGTTTTTATTAATACATTTTTTGCACATAAAATAATGGTTTAAAACATTTTTATAACCATGTATTTTTTAAATCCATTATAAAGCTTTATTTTTAAAAGTTTTGAACAAGTTATTGTAATTTTTAAAAAATTTTGTTTATAGTTTTTTTTATTATTGTTAATTATTTGTCAATTTCTTTATTTTATTTCATAAATTTTATTTATATTATTACTATTATTCTTATCATTTTTATTTATGTATATTCTTATTTTGAAAAATTAATAATTTGAAAAAATTGATAATAATACTTTTCATTATAAGTAAAATAATTTATTGGCAGAGTTACATTCAAGAAAAGCAGCTGCAAAATGTAAAATATCTTTATGTAAAATATCTTTGTGTAAAATATCTTTGTGTAAAATGTCACAGCTTGATGGATTAGAGGCAGGATTAAATAACATTTTTCTGTTCGAATTCTTTAAACAGTCAGTTCATTAAGGTCATGTAGACTCAGTCTTATTAAGCCTTTTTGTAATGTCTGTTCAAACAAGATTTTTGTAGACACAGTATTATGTAGTAATTTGTATTGAGGAGAATTTGCTTCTCTGTTCTGTTAGGTGTTTTTTTTCAAGTTAAATTTGAAAAATTAGTCTAATTAGATTTCATATAGATATAAAAATTATATAAATAATTCATAAAAAAAAAAAAAAAAAAAAAAAATGAATGTTTTAAGCTCAAGCTTATGTGAATTTTTGTATTGTGGTGAGACTTTTTTTACATATTATTTTTTATTTTGTTTTTTATTTTCATTTTTTTTCTGTTGGAATTCTTTATTTAAAAACTTTAGTTAAGTCAGGTCTTGTATATTCAGTCTGTTATTAATTTCTGTTCAGTGAATCTTTTTAAAGAGGTCTTTTTTTTTCTTTTAACGTTATTTTATTTTTTTATTTTTTAATTTCTTTTAATTTTTATTATTATATATACATTCTTTTCTTGTTAAAATCTCTTTCATACAGACTCTTCACAACATACTAAAAGTGTTTTAATTAGTCACTTAATGACTGCTTTCTGTGCACTAATGGTCAAAATAGAAAACAATTTTTGCCTCAGGGGTTTTGCATCAGAGATAAATATTATTAACAAAAATGTCAATGTTCAGTTTGATTTATAACTTATTAAACTGCGCTGCATTCATCAACAAACTGAAGATGTTAATCACCACATTTTTGCTTAGACTCGTGTTATAGTTGTCATCATTAACAGAATATATTTGTTTAATTTTATCAATGAATTTTTTTATTTATTTATTTATTTATTTTTTTTTTGTCATAATTGTAAAGAAAGGAGTGGCTTACTATATTTTTACAGAATGAATTATTACTTGAGAACAAATCCAAGTTTGTTTAATGTTTTTGTTTCTTGATTATATTTTAATATGTGTGTTATAATTACTTCAGCTTAGTCAAATTCTGAAGAAAGAAATAGCCATAATTTCTCAAAATTGGAGGTATGAAATATTAATTAATATCAAACCAAAGATTATTTTAATATGTGTTTACTTTTTTTTTAATTATCTTTATATTTAATTTGTATATTGGCAATTGCTTCAGCTTGGCAATGGTGAAAATGTAAAGAAAGAAATGTCCACCATTATTAAAATTGATGGTATGTAGTATTTATTATCTGATAACATAAAACAAGTTTCTAGAATTTTCGTTTGATTGTCGTATTATCGTAACATCTTCTGGACAGAGGGCAAAATCTAAAGAACAAAGCAGCTGCAGGTTTTGTTTGTTTGTTTTGCTTTACCTTGGGTGTGTTCAGTATTAACTGAAAGCAAAGACAAGTCTGTGTAAAAAGAGTGATTATGTTTTCAGTATGGGAAGTAAAATGTAGCTGTTTAGTTTTTCTTACTCACTGGCTTAAAATCATCATTTCTTTAATTTGCTCTTTTGAAAATTCTTCAGTTTTTCATCATTTTTTTATTTTTTTTTTATTTCTTGGTGACAGTTTTCAAGGTATAGAAAGATTTTGTTGTCGTAGTTGTCTCTCTGATGGTGTTCATCAAGGTTTGAAAGATGTTGTTGTAGTCGTCGTCTGCTTGGCTGATGACGTTCATTGACGTTTGAACGATTTGGTCGATGTTGCCTCGTCAGTGATGTTCATCAGCTTTCAAAAGATGTCGATGCTGCTGTCTGTTTGATGATGTTGGTCAAGGTTTAAAAGATGTCAATGCTGTTGTCTGTTTGACGATGTTGGTCAAGGTTTGAAAGATGTCGATGCTGTTGTCTGTTTGATGATGTTCATCAAGGTTTAAAGATGTCAATGCTGTTGTTGGTTTGATGATGTTGGTCAAGGTTTGAAAGATGTCAGTGCTGTTGTCTGTTTGATGATGTTGGTCAAGGTTTGAAAGATGTCAATGCTGTTGTTGGTTTGATGATGTTGGTCAAGGTTTAAAGATGTCAGTGCTGTTGTCTGTTTGATGATGTTCATCAAGGTTTAAAGATGTCAGTGCTGTTGTCTGTTTGATGATGATGGTCAAGGTTTGAAAAATGTCAATGCTGTTGTCTGTTTGACAATGTTGGTCAAGGTTTGAAAAATGTCAATGCTGTTGTCTGTTTGATGATGTTGGTCGAGGTTCAAAAGATGTCTGTGTCAGAGAGGGTGCCACCCTGTTTTCACAGTGACGCTGACATGTGAACACAGCTGGTGGTATCTTTTCAGGTGTAGACGATGCCAACGATGTCACAACTGATAAAAAAACTTTGATGATGATGGTGTCACCAGTGATGTTAATGTTTGGCTTAGGTATCCATACTGACAGTAATGATATTAATATACCCTATCTGGTGTAGATGATGATAATAATGATATTAATATATCCTATCTGGTGTAGATGATGATAATAATGATATTAATATATCCTATCTGGTGTAGATGATGATAATAATGATATTAATATATCTTTACTGGTGTAGATTATGATAATAATGATATTAATATATCTTACAGTGTATATTCTATAGTGATGTCCATACATGTGTATTTGTATGTTGTAGGTATGTGTATGTGTGTGTGTATACATACATGCTGTGAGTGTGTATTTTGTTTCTGTTTCAGTGCACATATTTGTGTGTGTGTGTATATGTATGTATGTAGGTATGGTGTGTATGTAAGGTGTCTGTACACATGTGTGTAATGTGTAAACATTCTTCAGTATTATAAACAAAAATCAGTGCAATACGTAAAATTTTCAGCAATCTGGTGTGTGTGTGTGTGTGTGTGTGTGTTATAAAAGGTAAATTTTTTATTATTATAAATAAAAATCAATGCAATTATTTCTGTTTTTGTTATCTATGGAAATAAATAATGTAATAAATTGTCATTGTATTCTTGTGTTTGATACCAACGGTCAAGTATTTAAGGACTCAAGCTGATGGGACTTTTTGTAATTGTTAATGCTTTCATTAAAATGTGCATATTTTTTTTTAACATGGCCACAGAGTGGGACAGAGAGAGAATGAGAAAGAGATAGAGAGATGGGAGAAACAGAAAATGAGAACAAATAATTCAAGATAAAGGCGAAAGAGGTTGAGATAAAAAAAAGTTGAAAGGAAGAGGAGGTGGGAAAAGAGAGAGAGAGAGAAAGTATGAATGAAAGGAAAACAGAAAGTAGAGGAATTGTAAATAAAGAGAACTAGACAGAGCTATTTATAGATATAGATAACAAGTGACTGGAGGATTGACACACCCAGAATGAAGTGAACCCAACTGTTTCTGATGTCTGTGAGTTAATAAAGTCATTGCGATCTAGTTGTTATTTCCTAAAATTGAATAATAATAATAATAATAATAATAATAATAATAATAATAATAATATTATTAAAAATAAATAAATAAATAAATATATATAGTAATAAATAAATAAATAAATATAATAAATAAATAAATATAGTAATAAATAAATAAATAAATAAATATAGTAAGTAAATCAATAAATATAGTAAATATAGTACAAAAATAAATAAGTAAATAAATAAATATATAAATAAAAATAGATCCAGTAAATGTATCCTTTATAATTATAATAAAGATTAGTGGTTTTTAAAAAAAAAATTCCATTTCAATTTATTCGCTTGTTTATTCAAAATAGTAATTTCATTTTTATATTGGCTCTTTAAAAAAAATGTTTATAATCTACCAGCTGTAAAATATTAAACCTTTAAATAAATTCTATAATCTGTCTTAATTTACTGTTTAGTTTCACTTTGTCTGGTTACAGACACACACACACATAGATACATAGATCCACACATACATACTTACATATATATATATATATATATATATTCATACATACATATAAAACCTGTTTATATATGTGTGTGTGTGTGTGTGTGTGTGTGTGTACATACATATACACACATGAACAAGTACAAACACACACACACACACAGAGACAAAGAAAATTAACACAAAATAAGTTCTTCCATATTATCAACGTTTTAAAACAAAATTTTACAATCTCTTGATATAAAGTATGAATATCATGACTGTATATAAATTCCCCATAATTTATTTATTTATTATCATTATTATTTTCATTATTATTACTATTATTATTATTATTAATACTATTACTATTATTATTATTATTACTTTTATTACTATTATTATTATTAATACTATTATAATTATTATTATTAAATATATTTTTTTATACATACATACATATATCTATGTATATATCTAGATGATATGACATAAGCAAAAAAATAATACACAATAGAAGGCTTATTGTATCTGATATTTGATTGTTCATTTATTTTTAAATCTGATATTTGATTGTTCATTTATTTTTAAATCTGATGTTAGATTGGAATTTTATTATCTACTGTTAGCTGATAAGCTTGCTGGGTGTTGTGTGTTGTCACGGAATATTACCTGGTTGTCAGTTCCTGAGAAAATCTGATTAACTTGAACAACTGCAGATACAACACACGCATACTGATATACAAAGTGACAGAGGTCACGTGCAGACACCCACACACAACCACACACACACACACACACACACACACACACTCATCCATAGATATCCAAACAATGTTCATAAACAGACACATACATGCATTTACCTTCATTCATTCAACCTTTTTCATACCTCAACCCTTTATGGGCAACACAATATGACCGATGACCCATTTTAAAAAAAAAATTCTGATTCAATAATATCTAGGGTTACCATGGTTTGATCAGCTAAAGACAGAACAAAAGGAATCTATAATATTCACTGTGACGTGTCCCAATCCTATCTATACATTTTTGGGTTCATTCTTCCTTCCAAGTCAAGTAGAAATAAAAGCTAAAACATGCCCTCCCTCAATAATGATCCCACGGCCTCCGGAAAAAGGTTTGCGACCCCCTCTGGGGGTCACATCCCCCAGTTTGAAAACCTATGACCTAGACATTCATATAACCATACAAAGAAACACAGACACACACACGCACATATATATATACAGACTTAATACACAGACGCAAATGGAAAAATTTATGAATTGAGGGATTTATAGGTAACTAATAGTAAAGATTGCATGCACACAAATAACAAAAATGAACTATTTATAATCAATGAAATAAAAATTAAAACACACCTACACACACACACACACACACACACACACATGCACACATTCAATGTGTATATGTTTGTTGCTTAGTTAGAAAGATCAGAATGATAACTTACAGGATCAAATCCATTTCTGTGCATCCATTTTGATTTTTACCAATCCAGCCAGTGCTCCTTGATTTTTATTTAATTGAATGACAAAATGTTTGGTTTTTTTCCTGTCTATGGGAATATTCTTATAAAAGATTTATAAAAGTGAAATAAAATAAGAAATAAATAAAGCAAGTAAAATAATAATAATAAAAAATTAAATTAAATTAAATTAAATTAAATTAAATAAAATTAAATAAAACACAAACAAATAAATAAAATATTAAATTAATAAAAAATAAATAAATGAATAGATAAATAAATTAATACATTAATTAATTAAAATTGACAAATTAATTAAAGTCAATAAATTAAACTAAAATAAACAAAAATTATCACACACCTTTGCCATCTAATAATCATTATACACACATACAATAAATTAAATCCAGGTATCACTACGTAAATATTTATTTCATCCGACATTAAGAATAAAAACAAAATAAAACAACTTAATGATCAGTAAATTACAAAAATGTCAGCAGTGACAACACTTAATACACGATATTAAGTTATGACACATGTGTCGCATACAGTCTGTAATTAATGGGTTAATTAAAATACTATTAATTGATAAGATGAAAGAAATATTTTAATTGAGATGTGTAATTGAGATTGACTGCTATGTGTTAACCAGAAATAATAATAATGATTAAAAATATAGCAAATGTGACTGAAGTTGTAGTAGTTGTAGTAGTAGTAGTAATTAAAAATGTAATAATAGCAACTAAAGCAGTAGTAGTGGTTATGGTAGTAATTGTAGAGGTAGTACTAATTAAAAATATAGTAAATGTGACTGAAGTTGCAGTAGTAATTTAAAAGTAGTAATTAAAAATAATAATAGCTAAAGCAGTAGTAGTGGTTATAGTATTTGTAGTAGTACTAATTAAAAATATAGTAAATGTGACTGAGGTTGTAGTAGTAGTTGTTGTAGTAGTAGTAGTTTGTTGTAGTAATTAAAAATGAATGTAGTAGTAGTAGTGTTTTAGTAGTAAAAAAAATACAGAAGTTAAAATGTAGTATAGTGGTAGTAGTAGTAGTATTTGTTTTAGTGTAAAAATACAGAATGTCATGGTGAAAATACAGAAGTCATGGTGACAGTAGTAGTAGTAGTAGTAATAGTAGCAGTTTTAGAAGTACTAATAGCATGATATCTAACTTTTAGTATTGTTATTTATTATAAATATCATTATTTTTAGGTCATAAACACCTTTCATGCTATAATTTTTTATACTGATAATAATATTAAAAATAATACAAAGTCATAATAATAAAAATGAAAAAAAAAAACACAAAAAAACAAACAAATTTTGCACTTTAAAAAAATCTTCCTACTTTCACTTTCATTTTAACAATGAACTTTGACACATACCTTCATTATCATAACTATTTCGCTTTGCTTATCTATCATTATAAATAACAATTGCAGTGAACTTCGTTATAAAAACTTTTATCTCAGTTTTCCTGGTTCAGTTTTGTGGACTTTCGCCATTTGGTGCATATATATAAAACAAGTTAGATTCACTTATTTATCAGAACAATGTGGCGATTTTGAACAGAGATACAGTGTTAATGGGGGTTTTGCCCTGGACAGGCGTGCATGAACCACTGACAGTGATGTAAAGCATTTTGGATGCAGGTGTGTTTGGGGTTGGTGTGAGTATAAATTTGTTTTGTTTTGTTTTATTTTATTTTTATTTTTTTATTTTAGTTTTTTTTTATTTTATTATTATTTTATTTTATTATTATTCTATTATTATTTTTATTTTATTTTGTTATTTTTTCAAAGGAGCCAGCTTTATGACAATGAAAAACAATTCAGTGGTTTTGTTAATGTAGGTGGTC
>CM022676.1:5501186-5523686 GCA_012295275.1 Chrysomallon squamiferum
AAACAGTAAAGACATAACAATAATAATACTAATAATAATATTAATAATAACAATAACAGTCACAGTAATTATGATAAAAACAGTAAAGACACAATAATAATAATAAATTTAAAATAAAATGTAAGACTAAAATAAAGAAATTCCAGGTATTTAAGTAAGTGGTTGTATCCTATCTGTGACAGATGTTATCAGATACTGTTATCATTTAGAACAGAAAACATCTGACTCTATACTGTAACTATTTGTTACAACAGTTAGTCAACACTGATAGAAAATTCAAGATTAAAGATAACCTAAAGTTAGCGAAATCACTCTCATCATGTGACTGATATCAAAATACTTTGTGTTTAACATGATGATATCTTACGGATTTTAAAATTTTTTAATTTTTAATTTCCATCATGTTTGTTTATTTATTTATTTGTTTATTTGTTTATTTGTTTATTTATTTGTTTATTTATTTATTTATTTATTTATTTATTATTATTAATATTATTGTTATTATTATTTTAAAATTAAATTAAATATATAAATATTTATTTATTTATTATTATTACTATTTTAAAATTAAATTAAATATATATTTTATTCATATATTATTTTCTTCTTTATTTTTTCTTTCTTTCTGTTATTATTATTATTTATTATTATTACTGTTATTATTATTATTTTAAAATTTAACTAAATATACATTTATTTATATATATAAAATTTTCGACTTTATTATTATCAGCAAAGTTTGGTTTTAAAGAATCAATACTTGAGAATATGCTAAATGTATTTATTTACCTTATTTATGTAATGTGAAATCAATACTTACAAAGTGTTGCTACTGTTAAAGTGATGACTTGTAAAAATACTTAAGAATAAAACAAGTATTTTTTAGAGTTAAATACGGTAATGATTTGAATAAAACGTCTGTGTATTTTGAATTGATTATGATAATGATTTGACCAATCAGTGTTTATTATCATTCGAATAAACAGTGCATATTGTGCATATTAATTTAATCTTTTTTAAAAATATTAAGAAATTGATGAAAATAATTTAATTATATTAAAATGTTAAATAATTAAAGAATTTTGCTTAAATTTAATCATTTCATGAAAAATTTCCATTAAATTGGTAAAAACTTTAATAAATTCAGTAATATTAAAAGTTTTATTAAAATAAAGAAATTATTGTAAAAAATTCATTAATAAAATTAAATAATAAAAATTTCACTGAAATACTAAAATAATTAAAATTTTAAAAATGATTTAAAATAAAATTACTAAAATGATGTTGAATAAAATCTTCCAAAACTTTTAATAACATTTTTCACGAATTTCATTTAAGAAACATATTTTTGATTATAAATATCAATAAAAATAATTTTAAAAAAATGTTTATAATTTCACTATAATAATTAACAATTAAAAATTTCACACTAATAATAAAAAATCTCACCTAGAATTATTCATTTAATTTTAAGAAATTATGTTAAATTATCTTAAAAATAATGAAATAATTCATAATTTCTTTACAGTTTTAAATAAAGTCATCAAATTGAAAAAATAATAAAAATTTTAAGTAAAATCATCAAATCGATAAAAATAATAAGAAATTTAATATAATAACAACAGTCTCGTTAACAGACATATATTTACACATAAATATAAAACACAAAAAAAATTTAACTAAATAAATAAAAACGTTACATAAAACTGTTTTCACAGCCATACATTTAACAGTTTAACATTTTGCAAACTCTTTAATTTTGAAAAAAAAAAAAAAAAACATTCAGCTCTGGAGGACATTTTGGACACCCAGTACATACTGTTAATTCTTTAATAAAGAAATAAAGTTTCTGTTCAAGCATATTTCATAAACAGGTTCTTTCATGCAGCGAGTGTGTTGTGACTTGTGTCGGCGTTGTCTGCGTTGTCATTTGTCCATGGTGCTGTCTGTGTTGTAGCAACCGCGCTGCTGTTGTGTATGACAGTAGAAGATTCGGGATCAGGACAGGGAAGTAATTCCATTGTAAGAGAAAATCTTTTTCTGCGTTGAGTGTCGCGAAATGTTTTGAATTTGCTTCTCTTTTCTTTCACGTAGGTAAGAAAGTAATTGTGATTGTTGTGTTGTTGTGTACATATGTATGTGTGTGTTTTGTGTGTGTATTTGTATATAAAGTGAGTTTTGTTCATATACCTATGTGTGCAGTTGTCTGTATATGCGTGTATATGTTGGGGTATATATAATTGTGCATATGTCTTTTTTAGTTTGTATTAATTTATTATTTTATATTCTTTTCTTTACAATATGTATATGTCTGTGTGTGCATGTTATGAATTGATATATATGTATGTATGTATGTATAAAATTGGTATATGTAGTTTTATTTTTGTTTAAGTATTTAATATTCTTGTGATACATAAAAACATGTATATATATATATATGTCTGTACGTCCATGTGTGTGTGGTTAAAAACACTGGCTGTTAGTTCTAACCTTATGCATTAACTATTTCACACACACACACACACACACACACACACACACACACACACACAATACTCATAATCTTACCACACACTCAGTTATCAGTGACGACACACAATTTTTATGCTTACTGCTACAAAAACACACACTCACAATACAGAAGGTATGCAACACGTACATACTAACAAACGCAAAATAATCTATAACCACCGTCTGATTACCATATGAAAAGTAAGCCAAACTGTTTGAGTGAGTTTTGTAACTTAAATATGTGCCTGTCACAGCTAACTTACTAACAATGAATACAGTGCAGTATTGATCTGCAGTGAATGGTGTTAAATATCTGCCATATTACGCCTACGCTTCGAAAAAGTGTCCAGGTACAACTGGCGTGCTTGGACATGACAAGTTGGAGATAATCGTTCATTCGGAGGTGATTTATCAGTCGTTTATGGATACATGTGATGTGGGTGTGTACTTGGTCATGTGTCTGTCAGTCTACCAGTCTGTAAGTAAGTAAGTAAGTAAGTAAGTAAAGAGTAAAGGGGGGGGATTAAAATGTCATGGGTGATCGGTATATTCACGTTGACGTTGAAAATAGTTTTTGAAATTTGATATATATACTTGTGTGTGTGTGTGTGTGTGTGTGTGTGTGTGTGTGTGTGTGTGTGAAAATGATTTTAAGCTTTGTTTTGTAATGTGCATTGATAGTTTTTAAACTTTTTCAACATATGGAAATAGTTTTTAAACTTTACCATGTATAGAAATAGTTAATTTTTTTTGCATATATGGATGTAAGTTTTATGCTTTGGTTTAATATAAATATATATGATATTGTATGTGTCAGTGTGTGTGTGTGTGTGTGTGTGTGTGTGTACACTTATATATGTACATATATATATATATATATATATATATACAGACACACACACACACACACACACACACACACACACACAAGTTCACATTTCACAAAGAGCTCCATAATTATTTTGTTCTGTTTTATATGAAAAATAGTTTTAAACTGTTTTAAATTTGTGTGTGTCATCTGTGTGTCTATAAGTTTGTGTGTGTGTGTGTGTGTGTGTGTGCCGTGTGTGTGTGTGTGTGTGTGTGTGTGTGTGTGTGTGTGTGTGTGTGTGTGTGTGTGTGTGTGTGTGTGTGTGTGTGTGTGTGTGTGTGTGAAAATGTTTTAAACTTTGCTGAGTAAGCAAACAGCTTCAAACTTTGGTATTTGCACAGGTAGTTTTAATCTTTGTTCAAGTGTCATTGTTATTCATTTGTATATAAAGATATATATTTTAATTAGTCTGTGTGAGATATACGAGGGAGTAGGTCACATAAGTATGTTAAGTTGCTGGTGTTGTATTTACAGTAGGCCATATTGTTGTTGTATTTTAATATTTTTAAAATTAAAATTTAATATTTAAATAGCGTACATTTTTTTTGTTATTAAATATGATATGAATAATTTTATTTTATAAATATAGACAAAGAATGTGGTGATGGAATAAGTAGTAGTAGCGATATTAGTAATAATAATAATAAATAATTAATAATTAATGCAGTATAAACAAATACAAAAAAACAACCTTGTAAGGATTAAAATGTAGAAAAAAAGACAACAACAACAATAATAATAAAAATAAATAAATAAATAAATAAATAAATAAATAAAAAAAATATTGTATTAACAATGAAAGAAATTCTATGAATAACAAACAAATAAGCAAATAAAATAAACAAATGTTTACGTATAAACTGAAGGAAATTATTTTAAAATTTAAAAAAAAAAAAAAAAGTAAAGAATCAAAAATTTAAAAAGATGAACAAGTAAGATTAAATAAATAAGTAAAAAGTAAGTAATACATACTTTAAAAAATAATAATAATTGGATCATGAGTCAAAAAAAAAAAAAAGAAAAATAAATTTATAAATTTATATATATATATATAATAATAATTATAAAGTGAAGTAAAATAAATTAAAAAAAAAAAAAAAAAATGCAAGTGTGTGTGTGTGTGGGGGTGTGTGTGCATTAACAAGAAGAAAAAATCACCTCAATTTTTGAATTTTATCTTTATTATGTTTTAAATCCACCTTTTAAATATTTAAAAATGTATTAAACTTTTTTTTATTATTATTATTATTTATTTATGTCTTTATTTTATTAATGTTTTATAACATTTTTTAAAGTTCATTCATTTTTCAATTTTCCAATTTTTTTTTTCTTGATTTTCAATTGTTTTTCTTTTTTCTGTTTTTCTTTTTTTTGTTTTTCTTTTTTTTCCATCTTTTTATTACTTGTAATAATGTTTCTATATGTATATATTTGATCTTTTTCAAAATTTTCCTTTTATTTATATATTTTTAATTTCTTTTTTTCATTTGAGCTAGTTTTCATTAATTTTTTCACCTTTTAAATTCAGATTCTTTTGTTCTTGTATCATATTTGTATTGTTTCTAACTATTGTATTAACACTGTCATGTAATATTGTTTGTTTTTGTTTTGTTTTTAACATTTATAAGCATGACTTTGTAAAATTTTCTTTCTTCATATTGTATTTATTGTTTTAATAATTATTTACACATTCATTTTATTATTTTTATTTTTTTTGTTAATTATTATTATTATTATTATTATTATTATTATTATTATTATTATTATTTTATAATTTAATGACATAGCTAAATATATATGTGTGTGTACATAGAAAAAAAAAAATTCGTTATTTAAATTTGTATCAGCATGAATTCATAAATGTATATGTATGTCTAGTAGCTAGTATATATTTATGTATCCATTAAACATTAAGGACTGGGTTTGCTTGCTAAAGTTATGTTGATTGGTTTGTTCTATACTACTAACTAAAAAGCATTCTTCAGTTTAATATTAATTTTATTAATAACTATAAAAGATGTAGCAAATCTAACATCTGAAATCTTTTCATAATAATCTATTGTATTTCTTTTACTAAATTTGAAAACAAAATAATAACTAAAGAAAAAAGAAGAAAAAAGAATGATGATTAAGAAAAATGTTAACTTTTTATTAAATATAGCCAAAAAAAAAAAGAAAGAAAAAAGACGGAAAGAATAAAAAGTGTGTATAAAGATTGAATAATTTCTCAAAAAGGGGATAGAAAAACAATATCTGGTCTTACAGATTTTGAAAAACGAATATTGTAAATGGCACAGCCTGAATGTTCTCTGTACCAGATATGCATTATACATGTAACATCTGATGGTGTAAATGCATCATCTGGTATCTGAGAAACCACAGGCTTCCTGCTAGCCAATCAACTGAGCTGTTACATCTCACTTCCTGCATGAATCACCAATCATGTTGCTGTTTCTACTCACTTCCTGCATGACTCACCAATGAAAACTTGTGTAACATTCAACATAATTTGCTGTGGTGTTTGTGATGTTTTCTTTTTTCTCATTCATTTCAGTGGCATGCTTGTATTTTTAAAGTCTAAGATTTTTTTATTTATTTTATTTTTTTTTTTTTTATTTTATTTTTTATTTTATTTTATTTTGTTTTGTTTTGTCCTTTACAAATCTTCTTTTGTTTTTTCTGCTTTATTTATTTATTTATTTATTTATCTTTTTATTATTATTATTTCTTCTTCTTCTTCTTCTTATTGTTATTGTTATCTGTAATTTAAAAATGTTTTTCTTTATTAATAATTAATTATTATCATTTTTAAAAATGTTTTTAAACAATATTGCATGACAACAGTTAATTTTCATAAAATTATTAGTATTATTAAATGTTAATTAAATTCTCTTTCCTAATTGAACTGCATGACCAGGTTAGTTATTATTATTAAATGTTTTCCTATCCTGAGATTTTTTATTTATTTGTTTATGTTGTTTATTTTTTTCAGTATTACTGTTATAAATTTTTTTTCTTTTTTTTTTTTTTTTTTTTTTTTGCTTATTTATTTTTATATATATATTTTTCTAGCTTTATCTTTTTTAATTTTTTTTTTATCAAAAGACTTTTTTGACTTTTTGTCCAGTTTGCCTTTACTTACTATCTTTCTTCTTCATTTGTTATTTATTTATTTATTTATTTATTTATTTATTTAATAAACTTTTTCGTCCTTATTTTGTTTTTGAATTTTTTTTTTTTCATTATTTAGGGTTGCAAATAATAATAATAATAATAATAATAATAATAATAATAATAATAATAATAATAATAATAATACTATTAATAATAATGAAATAATAAAATTAATACAAATTTTGCAGTATAACATATATTTACATATATCAGTAAGTGTGTGTAAAATAATTGCAGTAATACTACTACTAATAATCATCATCATCATCATCAGCATCATCATCATAACAGTAATAATAATAATAACAACAATAATTATAATGATGATTAAAGTCTTAAAAATGTAACATAATAATAAATATATATGCATATTAATATGTATGTATTTCTGTATAGGTTTTACTACTAATAATGTAATATAATAATACTATATGTATGTTTATATGTATATGTTTTGTGTAAATGTATGCATGTGTTAGTGTGCATGTTTGTAAATGTATGTGTATATTTGTAGGTGTTATATATTTATATATGTTAGTTTAATGGTCTACGTATTTTAAACCATAATTTTTCCTTTTTTATTTTTAAAGTTCATTTTGTGTCTGTTTTTATCAAAATTATTTTGAAAATAAACTTCCGTAAATGCTTTCTGATTTAATGTAATTTGTTGTGGTTAAAAAAAAAAAATAAAAAAAAAAAAAATAAAAAACGAAGAAGAAGAAGAAAAAGAATAAATAAATAAATAAATAAATAATACATTTTTTTTTTTTTAATTTAAGTTTTGTTTTATGTGTCTATTTTTCACTGTAAACTGTCAAAATGTTTATTTTTTAATATTTTATATTTTTATTTGTTTGTTTGTTTATATATATTTTTATTTAAATTAAAAAAAATTAAGATAACCATTAAGAAAAAAAAAAAAAAAAAAAAAAAAAAAAAAAGATAGATACTTAAAAGAAAGCAAATCAGAATAACATTATTTTCTCTTTTTTAATGTAGAATTTTTCTTCTTTTTTTAATCCTTTTTTTTTTATAGTTAGTTAATTTCTCTCTCACCTATTAATTTTTTTATAGTTTTGTGAACTTTACAAATTAATAATAATAATAATAATAATAATAATAAAAAAAATAATAATAAAAATAAATAAATAAATAAATAAATAAATAAATAATACCAATAAAATATTAATAATAACTATAAAAATAACCACAACAGTATAATAATGATAACAACAATAATTCAGTTTTAAATATAGAGATAATAACAACAATAACAATAAATAACACATTTCATGTTAATTCTGAGTAAACAGTAATATAAAAATAAGCTTGGCGGCCATATTAATAATGTACCTTCATTCATCAGTCTAGAATATAAAATATAAATCTTACAGATAAATAAATATTTTGTTGTTGTTATTAATGTCAGTATTGAAGATTAGTCTCAGTTCATCGGGTTTTAAAAAAAAAAAAACATGGCAACAGATGTAGTTAGTCACATACGGTTATATCGAAAGGTTATATAGAAGAATATATATATATATATATATATATATATATATATATATATAAAAGATTTAAATTATTATTATACTTTAACAACCATAACAAAACAAATGGACTAACTGTATACAGTACCAGAACTAAACACAATGATTTTTATTATTATTATTATTATTATTATTATTTATTTATTTATTTTTTTTTATTTATTTTTTTGAATACAGTTCAGTGAACATTGTAAATTCATTTCATAGTTCATTTATTGCAAGTGTATTCATGTAAGAAATTTGTTTTCATTTGAATTTTTTTTTCTCATGTATTTTTTTTAAATTATTTTTTTTGGTTCTGTTTTTTTTTTTTTTTTTTTTTTTTACATGTGTTGGAAACATAGCATTCTGGGATTTTTAAATTTGCAGTTTATTATTATTATTATTATTATTATTAATACAAGTAGTAATAAGTAAATAAATAAGAAATGATGATAAATTTTAATATAAAAAAATATATTAAAAATAACGAGACAAATATCAACACAAACAAACAAATAAAAAAATATAAATAAAAAATAAAAATATAAAAAAAACAAGCAAAACATGTTACTAGTCAAAATATAACAACAAACAATTATAATTATTTTAATTTACTATTTAAAACGTGTGTGTGTGTGTGTGAACTAAATATTTCATATTTCTGGTTAATTTCTTTTTTTTTCTCACAAGTTCTTATAAAACCATTCAATGCCGTTACATTAATAAAGAAATGCAGATAACAAGTCATTTAGGTCAAAGGTCACGTGTATGACAAGGCAACAGATGGCCAACTGCTTTTTCAAATACCTGACATACTTTTCTTTTGATCTTACAGGTGAACATTTAATCTGTATGTTATGACCAGGTAGTCGGACATTTTCATTTAATTAATCATTCTCATCTAGTAATTAAAATGTTTTAAGAAATCACTTGTTGATTTGGATATATAGAAAGAGGTCTATATAGCTGAAATTGTAAGTAATTAAAATGATTTTAGAATTTGTTTTTTTTTTTTTTTTTTTTTTTCGTTTATATTATCCAGGTTAATATATCTAGATAGATATGAATATAGTTACTTAAAATGGTTTTAGAGTTAATTTAATTTTAAATTTATCCAGGTAAATAAATATATTTATATATACAAAATTATGTAGTTATATATTAATTAATGATTTTTAGATTGATTTAAAAAAAAAGTATTTACTGTATGAATGGGTAGACATATAATGCTGTAGTAGTTGTTGTTGTAATTGCTGTTAATTAAAATATATATATAAACACACTAATACATGCTAACATACATATATATATATATATGTGAGTGTTGTTTGAAGACTTATATTATAATATATACTCATACATATGCACACTTAAGCATATCTATATAAACACACACAGTTTAATAATGTAGGCAATCTTTAATAATAATAATAATATCTCTGTTTTCAGTTTAAAAATACTTATGTGTAAAAAAATTAGAATTTAGGTAGACAGATAGATAGATATGGTAGATACATATGCACATGCATGCATATACAGCTGTATAATGTTATACTGAGACCATAACATATATCATGCCCATGTACATCTACTGTCTGTATGTATGTATGTATGTATGTATGTATGTATGCATGTATATATATTCACAGTAAAAATCATTTAATACCTGTACTATCAACACAGGCAATCCAAAATACACAAGTTTCATTGTCATTGATTTGTAAGTAACATATTTCATTATAGATTCCGTTTTATCAGTAAACACATGTTGTGGAATAGGTATAGTTTATGGTTCGGATTAGTGGTAATCCAGCAATCAAGATTTGTGTGGTTTATTTTATATTACAGTTTGTTGTGAATGAACAAAGGGAGTTTTGCAGGGTGGGGTGGGGGGTCTGTGTTTAATGACATACATGCACACACACACACACACACACACACACACACACACACACACATGTATAAGCTAATATTCATAGATGTACAGAAAGTTTTATACAGACGTATGTGTGTGTTATAGCATTTGTATATGAATGTGTGTGTGTGTGTGTGTGTGTGTCTGAATATGTGTATATATTTTTTCAGTTATATATTTAATTTATAATCACATACTGACATAGGATATATATATATATATAATTTGTGTTTGTTTTTTCATAGAAAGGTTGGATATAACATTTTCACTAATTTGCTTAACGTACTTTTTAAAATTAATTAATTTAATTTTTGCTTTTTAACTTTAATAACTTTTCTCTCATATTCATCCATCCACCCACCCATCCATCCATCCATTCATCCATTTAATCATTCATTCATTTCATTCCTAATTTTATTTTAAACAAAATATATAATTAATCAACTATTAATTTAAAAAAAAAAAAAAAATAATAAAAATCTTTTCATATTTTGTTTAATTTATTTTATAATTTTGGGATTGTTTTTTTTTTGTGTGTTTTTATTTTTTTTTTGGTTTGAAAATTCATTTTAACCTTCGCATTCTTTCAAATCGAATCATTTGCATTATTTTTTTTTTAATGATTGGTGTTATTTTTTTGGCAGTGTGGTTAGCTGGTTGTATTTCGCAGGGCACAACCACTTTCTAGACTGCCCCGAAAATGCATCTTCTTTCAGCTGAAATTTCAACCATTTTTTCATTATTAACAAGCTGGATGTAAAAAAATAAAATAAAATAAAATAAATAAAAACAAAATAAAATAAAATGTTGACATTGGTGACACGATAATGGATGCATGGATGAGGAGGAATATTTCACTTTTGCTTTTGTTTTTTTTACGAGTTTCTACGGCAACAGAAAATTATTATTTCACTTTTGGCTTTGTTTACGAGTTTATGTAGCAACAGAAAATTATTATTTCACTTTTGCTTTGTTTTTTATTATACGGCAACAGAAGATTATTATTTCACTTTTGCTTTTGTTTTTTTACGGCAACAGAAAGTTTTATTTCACTTTTGCTTTTTTTTTTTTACAGTTTCTAATGGCAACAGAAGATTATTTCATTTTTGCTTTGTTTTTACTTAGTTTCACTTTTATTTCACTTTTGCTTTTGTTTTTTACGAGTTTCTACGGCAACAGAAAATTATTATTTCACTTTTGCTTTTGTTTTTTTACGAGTTTCTACGGCAACAGAAAATTATTATTTCACTTTTGCTTTGTTTTTTTTTACGAGTTTCTACGGCAACAGAAAATTATTATTTCACTTTTGCTTTTGTTTTTTTTACAAGTTTCTACGGCAACAGAAAATTATTATTTCACTTTTGCTTTAAATAGGAGGCTTAAAATATTGTGAATTATTTGTACAGTTGTTTTAGACTATTTGAGCCTTAAATAGTTGCTGTAGAGCTATATTAGTTTATCAAAATTGTTTCTACAATAATTTTTAAAATGATGACCTTTATGGTTGCTAGAGAAAAATATATTACAGTTAATCAATATTTGTTCTGCAGCAGTATTAAAATTATTTCCACAGAAACCTATTTGCTTTATCAAATCTACCAGTTTTAAAATAATTATAGTTCAAAATGGTTGCTATAGTGATGAAAAAAAAAAAAATTTCTTCTACTGTAGTGTTAAAATGGTTTCCATAGCAACACATATTAATTTTATCAAATTTGCTACCTTTTAAAAGTATTATCCTTCAAAAATGGTTGCTATAGTGATGTTAAAAAAAAAAAAAAATTGTTTCTGTAGTTTTAAAATAGTTTCCATAGCAACATATTTACTTTATCTATTCTGCTTGTATTTAACTTTACTGCAAACCTAATATGGTTAATGTAGTATTGATTAAGCAAAAGTTTTAGTATGAGTGTTAAAATGGTTGCTATGGTAATGCTTATTTTATTTAAATCGCCTTATATTAAAATAAATCATACCATAAATTATTACAATGGTATAGTTTAAAAAATATATATTTATCTTATCTTTTTTCCTTATAAATGAGTCATTACTAAAGTGTCAGTTAAACACAATTGTTGGTTTGAGTATTGAAATGGTTGCTATAGCAACAGATAATTTTATATTTTCTCCATACATCACAGTTCTAATTGATTACTTAATTAAACAAAACTGTTGGTGCCTTTTCTAAATGATTGCTATAGCAACATTTATCTCATCTTTTCTCCTTATACTTCAGTTATTTCAGATTACTGTATTATTAAACAAAAGTTTTTGCGGAGTTTGAAACTGAATGCTATAAAAATATTTATTTTGTTTGATTTGTCTGTGTTAAAATTACTGCAGCATTTAATTATTGTTATAGTGAAATATCAGTTAATCTAATGCAGTAATTATGTTAATAATATTATTATCCTTCTGAATGGATAAACAGAAAGGATTGTTTTCTATTAATTTTTATTTTATTTTTTTTCCCCCCAATTTCTTTTTATAAAACCAGGAACAGAAAAGAGCAGTAAACAGTCTTGTGGTTACCATAGCAATGTACTAGATCTTCTGAAGCACTTGCATAACGGTATTAAAATGGCGCTTAATTCAAATGAAAATTATCCTACAATTTGAAATCCATTTTTTTTTTGAAGTCTGTGAATATATTGGCTGTTATATTTCAGAAAGTTTGTGTTGTGGCTCAATTTTGAAAAAGTGTATTACAGTGTTCATTTTCCAGTTAATTATTTTACCTTTCTGCAGTATGGAAATATATTCTTATATGATTTTATAAACTGGTTTCCATGGCAATGAGACAATATTAATGTTCTGTTAGTTTCTGTGATGGTGAATGTTTTTTTTTTAAGTCTTTTAAAAGATGATGATGATGTTGTCATTATTATTATTTATTGTTGTTATTATTATTATTATTATTATTATTATTGCATTTATTGTTTTCATTATTATTACTGTTATTATTATTGTTATTGTTAATATTGCTTTTGTTATTATTTTGATATTATTTTCTTATTATTTTTATTAATACCATTTTTATCATCATCATCATCATTTTACATTAATACAACTGCTATTATAAGAATCCTGGTGTGACAAAAATGGGTTATTGGCTATTACATTTAACAGTTTCCATGGCAACAGGGGCATAGATTGCTTAGCTGCAAGAAACAGCTGTGTTTATATCAAACCATTTAATAGGAAAATGAACTCGTGTATTTAATACACAGAATAACACATGTGAAAGTTCTGTACTTTTGTGGTAACTTAATATTCAGTTTAAACGGTTGGTGGCACAAATTTAATAGTTTTAATTTTTCTGTCATGAAAATTATCATTTTGTTTCGTTGATTGTAAATATACTGTAGAGTAAGTTTTTTTTTTTTTTTTAATTTTATGATGTTTTTATTTTCTTCTTCTTCTTATTATTATTTTTTTTTCATTAATATTCCAAATGTATGGTAATTTGTATCATGTAAGCAGTAAGATCTCTTTTTGTTATAGTCTTTTAACAAGATTACTTTTTGTAATTCTTTTTTCATGTATTTTTATTAATGCTTTTTTAAAAAACACAAATACATAAGAATGCTTTTTTTTTTATACCACAGAAATAGTAGATTTCTTTTATTGTAATTAACATGTATTTAACATTTATTTTTAATAATACTTTTTCACATAAAAGTCTGAAGAAATTGCAAGGTTTCTTTTATCACATCTCAAATAAAATAGCACAGGAATTGCAAGGTGTCTTTTAATCACTTTTTTTCATATGGGTAAATATTTTGAATGTAATTTTTTCATATGTTAAAAAAAACCAGCAAGATTTTTTTTTTTTAATTCATTTTCTCTGTAAGTAAATATTTAACCACATTGTAACAGGTGCAATTGATTATTGCTAAGTGCCGTATGTAAAATATTTGCTGTTTCTATCATCACGTAACTACGCTGATTATTTTATTTACTTTATTATTATTAAAGATTGGGATCCTGCACAAACTCTCTTGGAAGATAATTAAATTTTTTACAATATTTGTTGTATCACCAGAATGCCGTTATAATAATACTAAATAAATAAGTAAATAAATTTAACAATTAAAACAAACAAACAAACAAACAAACAAACAAAAAACAAAAAACAACAATAAAAAAAACTAAACAAGATAAAACAAGATGTAGATTGTATAAACTGGTTTTTAACATGATAGAAACGATTTATTTTGTCTTTAATCGGTTCGTTTAGAGTGAAAAAAAAAAAAAATTTCTGATGGACAGGTTTTACGCCATGGTTTTCTTATAATTAAATATAGTGGACAATTTCAGGTCCATTTTCACCTCAAATGAAATACCATTTGTATAAATGTGTTTAGTTTATTGTACATGATTATCAAGTTTTGGTTAATATTTTGCAGGGGTATTGTGAGAAGTTTTTTAAAGTTTCTTTTTTTTTTCTTCTTCTTCTTTTTTTTTTTTCTCATGGAATAATTAAGGGCTGTTATGTCAGATTAAAGATTAACACTTGCACATATGTTTTGTGAGAATGTCTGCTTTTAAGATTTGAAGTTTTAAAAAAAAAAAAAAAAAAAATAAAAAAATAAAAACATGAAAAAAACCAGCAACACCATCACCCACCAAAACAAAACACAAATAATTGAATAAATATTTATTTAACAGAGTATTGTTTTTGTAAGTTTTTAGATATGTGGCATGGAATCTTTATTTTACTGGGTGTGATTATACAAACAGATGAATGAATGAATGAATGAATGAACAATTGTAAATAAAACATGCATGTGTGTATTTGTGTATTATGAGTGTCACTGTATATTTATATTTGTGTATGAGTGTGCATTTTCTGATAGTTGCAGATGAATAAAATTCATAATATGCATATATTAGGCTGATAAATTAGAAGGAAAAAAAGCAACAACAAAAAATGCTGTTAAACAAAATTATTTCTGTAGCAGATTACTGAAGGGAGAAAAGTTATTGTGTTTTTAAAAAAAAAAATGTTTATATTACTGTTTATACTAAAGTTATGTTTTAAAAAAAAAAAATGTTATTATTACTGTTTATACAAAATTATTTGGTTATACTCTGTTTTTAATTACAATTAATTTAATTTTTTAAAATAAATTTAAAAAGAAAATCATATTCTAAACTAGGTTATCTGGTATTTAGACATTGTTATTTATTTATTTTATTTTTAATTTATTTTATTTTATTCACTTTTCCAATCCTTGTGTGTGTGTGGGTTTTTTTTTTTGTGGTTTTGTTTTCACTATTTGTTGAAGATAAATATGTGGCAGCTAAATATCACATTGACCTTAATTTTGTTTTTAATTAGAAAAATATTCAAACAGAAAAATTTATGTAAAAATATGTTCCAGTTGTTTTTATTTATTTTTTTACTGTAATTCATCTTAGGTAATTTTTATTTTTTGTTTTTATTTTTATTTTATTATTATTATTATTATTATTATTATTATTATTATTATTATTATTATTATTATTTTTATTATTATTTTCAGAAAACAAAATCTATAGTAACAAAATGTTTTTTGGTTTCATTAATAAACAATTAGCATAATTTCATGTTTTGTATTATTATTATTATTATTATTATTTATTATTATTATTATTATTATTTCCAGAAAACAAAATCTATAGTAACAAAATGTTTTTTGGTTTCATTAATAATTAGGGAGAGAAAAAAAATTAATAAAATAACCAGTGTACAATCAGTGTGCATTTATTTTATAATAAATTCAGTTCTTTATTATTTAGTTAAGTAATTTATTTAAAAATGTAAATATTGCATTTGTTTTTCAGTTCTTATCTGCAGTAAAACAAAATTATATATGACAATTAAAAAGAATAAATAATTCATATTATTATTTTTTTTAAATTAACATTTATTTTGTTTTTATTTCCAAACAGTGAAATGCAAAACAATAACATTTTTAAGAAAATCAATAACAAAAGCAAATAAAATAGTTATATTTATTTTAAAATATTAAGAATGGGGGGGGGGGTTTGGTCTTTTTTTTATTGTTGGTTTATTCATTTTTTATTTATTTTATTCAATTTATTTTAGTTATCTGTTAGCTTCAAAATACATTAAATTAATACATTTTTAAAAAACAAATAATTATTTTATTTCTATGGTGTGTGTGTGTGTGTGTGTGTGTGTGTGTGTGTATATATATATATATATATATATATATATATATATATATATACTGTGCTCTCCAACCCTTATGGCTTATGACAAGTTTGCCTGCCATTTGTCAGCAATATCCACCACCCGTTTATTTAGTGCACTTTGTTTTTTTTATCATAAATTAAACAGACATTTTGATTTTATTTTAGTGCAAATAAAATAAAATAAACTTGTTAATAGTTAATGCATATGGTGCAATTATTTATAGGAGTGTTTTTGACAAGTGATTCGAACATTGTTCAAAGTACTTGTAACCCTGAAAATTTTCTGTACCATCCCTTCATTTAACTTGCACCAGTTATACGAATTCCCACCATCTATTTCACAAATGCTATATATATATATACACACACACACACATAAAATATATATTTTAAAGTTTTTAATTCTTATTTATGAATGGCAACCACATATAACACTTAAACTACAAAAAAACAAACATTTTATTTATTAACTTTGTTTATGTTTGTTTACAGTTTAAAAATATTAACACAAAGGATGTCTCTCAGTGTTTGTTTATAACAATTTATAAGAAAAATATTATAATTATTTTCATTAATTAAATACTTTTTTTATATTATGTTGTTGCTGGGTTTTTTTTTTTTTGTTGTTTTTTTTTTTTCTTCTTTTTATTGGTTATGCATTTATTTACATGTTTATTTTTATTTATTTATTTATTTATTTCAGGTACACATTTTTATTTATTTATTTATTTATTTATTTATTTTTCTCGTTTTAGGGCAGCCTACGTTTCGTTCGGTGGATTGCTAATGCGACTGAAAGGAGATCCAAATAATTTGCACGGTTTTGAAATCGACTCCCATGTCTACCTCATGATGAAGAAATTAGCCTTCTAAATTTCATATTTCAAAAATCGTTTTGTTTACTTTTTAGTAGAAAAAACCCCCAAACAGACAAAAAAAATAAAAAAAATAAAATAAAAAAAATGAAAGAGTTTTTATTAGCCAGAAATGCTGCCAGTACATTTTATTTTGGAAAGATTGTTTTACGATTTGGCTAACCATTTTGAAATGGAGGAAAAATTTTTAATTTAATTTAGAAACAACTATTAATTTTTTGGTATTATTATTATCTTTATTATTAATTTATTACTTTTTTTTTTAATTATTATTCTGAAATATAAAGCAAAAATTTGAATGTAAGAAAAAAATTTGAGAGTGAAAGAAGGAATGGAAAGAAAGAAGGAATAAGTGATTGAGAGAATGATGGCGAGAAATAATATTTAACAGTACATTTCCTGTCTGGTGAACTTTTAAGTAAGTTTTGTGTTTGCAGCATCTAGATAAACTTAAAAGATAAACATTTTCTTTCTTTTTAAGTTTTATGAATGAAAAAAAACTTAACTGAACAGCCATTTCTTATTATTAATTATTTATAAGGTGTTAAAATTATTTTAAACCATGGAGGTAGATGTTATGTGTTCATTTTCATCATTATCATTGATGCCATTTTATTTTTTTTTCATTATATGCATATGTCAAAATAAACACTAATATTAATAAATGAATGACTCAAATTATTTTCTTGTTTTGTTGTTATTATTATTATTATTATTATTATTATTATTATTATTATTATTATAAATATAAAAATGAACACCAGATAAAACATTTATTCATTGGGTTTTATTCTGTCTCATCTTGAAAACAAGGGAGACTATTCATAATAATTACATGACAGTGAACATGTTGGATTATCTCTTAGTAATTCCTAAAAAAAATAAAAAAAAAGAGAAGAATACATAAATCAGTTGTAATTTTGGCCATGTCTTTTTAAATTTATTATGTGACACCAAAAATGGCAAACAGTTTCAAACTACGAGATCACCATGATAAATTACATCCAGTTTATTGGAATCATTCTTTAATGTGCATCTAATAATATTTTCTCGCTGCAGTAAACTGTTTTGGGTAAAACAAATTGTCAAAATACATATATATCTGTTCCTGGTAACCAATGTTTTCTTTACTGTGACAATAAAATATCAAAACTGTTTGTGGAGATTAACTGTTACTTTAAAATTGAAATAAGTAACAGATGAAACAATTTAAAATATTATGAAGTAAATGAAAGTAAAATTTAATTATGTAAATTAAAATCTAAGAAGTAACATGGAATTACACATTAAGCAAAATTTTAAATGGGGATTCAATTTTTTTTTTTAATGAAATAAGGTGGAATTCAAGTTAAAATGAAATTAAAATTTAAAGAATGTATAAGAAATTAAAAAGATGGAACTAAATTTTAAAGAAGAAAACTGAAATATTTAAAAATAACATTGAAATAAGATGGAAATAGAATTTAATGTAAAAATTAAATAAGTTCTGGAAATATAAAACTTCCACATTATTATTATTATTATATTATTATAATTATTATATATTTTTTCTTTCTCTTTTTTTCTTTGGCAGACAAAAAGTAATATGACAGTAAAATCATGTTCTTTTAAAAACATTTTATTTAAAAAAGTATTCAGTGAAAGCTAAAATTAGTAAAAACAATTATCCACATACAATCTTTTTTTATTTTCAATTTGTTTTGCAGTTCATATTTATTTAAAAATAATTAAATAAAAGAAATTGAAATAAATTAAAATTAATAACTTGGAAATTTAAAGAGGTAAAAGTAGAAACAAATTTATAGAAGGATATGGAAATAATAACTTTATTATTTTTTATTTTTTTTTATGCTACTTTTCTTTTTATTTATTTAATTTTGTTTTGTTTTTTTAATTGCTAACATTTAAAGAAGTAAAATGAAATAAGATTTAAAGATACAATATTTTTTTGATATAATAATGAATAAAAATGAAATACAAATATAATAAAGTCAGCAGAAATAAAAATGTAATGAACCAATAGTGAATTTCTTTTAGAAGGTAAATAAAAAAGAAGTTAGAATATTAAGTATAAAGCAGTTTAGAAACTTTTAAGTTACAAAATTATTATTATTATTATTATTATTATTATTATTATTATTATTATACATAATATTTTATGTTGTACTCACAAATCCAGCTGAGTATTGAGTTTTGTTCAGGTATTTGAAAAGTTATTATTTTACATTCAATTTCGTCTCCATTTTGATACCACTGAGGACCCAAAACCAGATTCAGATTAAACAGATTGTTGTTGTTATCTTCTTCTTCTTCTTCTTCTTATTATTATTATTTTATTTATTTTATTTATTTAAATTGTTTTTAATAAACAATTAGCATAATTTCATGTTTTGTATTATTATTATTATTATTATTATTATTTATTATTATTATTATTTCCAGAAAACAAAATCTATAGTAACAAAATGTTTTTTGGTTTCATTAATAATTAGGGAGATAAAAAAAATTAATAAATAACCAGTGTACAATCAGTGAGCATTTATTTTATAATAAATTCAGTTCTTTATTATTTATTTAGTTATTTATTTAAAAATGTAAATATTGCATTTGTTTTTCAGTTCTTATCTTCAGTAAAACAAAATATATGACAATTAAAAAGAATAAATAATTCATATTATTCTTTTTTTTAAATTAACATTTATTTTGTTTTTATTTCCAAACAGTGAAATGCAAAACAATAACATTTTTAAGAAAATCAATAACAAAAGCAAATAAAATAGTTATATTTATTTTAAAATATTAAGAATCGGGGGTTGGGTTGTTGTTTTTTGTTGTTGTTTTATTTATTTTTTATTTATTTTATTAAATTTATTTTAATTATCCTTTAGCTTCAAAATACATTAAATTAATACATTTTTAAATAACAAATAATTATTTTATTTCTATGGTGTGTGTGTGTGACTGTGTGTGTGTATATATATACTGTGGTCTCACTACATACTTTAAGAGATGGCAGGCTTGCCAACACTTATGGCTTATGACAAGTTTGCCTGCCATTTGTCAGCAATATCCACCACCCGTTTATTTAGTGCACTTTTTTTTTTTTTTATCATAAATTAAACAGACATTTTGATTTTATTTTAGTGCAAATAAAATAAGATAAACTTGTTAATAGTTAATGCATATGATGCAATTATTTATAGGAGTGTTTTTGACAAGTGATTCGAACATTGTTCAAAGTACTTGTAACCCTGAACATTTTCTGTACCATCCCTTCATTTAACTTGCACCAGTTATACCAATTCCCACCATCTATTTCACAAATGCTATATATATATATATATATATATATATACACACACATACATAAAATATATATTTTATTTTTTAATTCTTATTTATGAATGGCAACCACATATAATACTTAAACTACAAAAAAACAAACATTTTATTTATTAACTTTGTTTATTTTTGTTTACAGTTTAAAAATATTAACACAAAGGATGTCTCTCAGTTTTTGTTTAAGACAATTTATAAGAAAAATATTATAATTATTTTCATTAATTAAATACTTTTTTTATATTATGTTGTTGCTGGGTTATTTTTTTTTGTTTTTTTTTTTCTTCTTCTTATTGATTATGCATTTATTTACATGTTTATTTTTATTTATTTATTTACTTATTGCAGGTGCACATTTTTATTTATTTATTTATTGCTTGAGCATATATTTATTTAAATATTTATTTATTTATTTTTCTCGTTTTAGGGCAGCCTACGTTTCGTTCGGTGGATTGCTAATGCGACTGAAAGGAGACCCAAATAATTTGCATGGTTTTGAAATCGACTCCCATGTCTACCTCATGATGAAGAAATTAGCCTTCTAAATTTCATATTTCAAAAATCTTTTTGTTTACTTTTTAGTAGAAAAAACCCCCAAACAGACAAAAAAAAAAAAAAAAAAAATAAAAAAAATAAAAGAGTTTTTATTAGCCAGAAATGCTGCCAGTACATTTTATTTTGGAACGATTGTTTTATGATTTGGCTAACCATTTTGAAATGGAGGAAAAAAACTTAATTTAATTTAGAAACAACTATTAATTTTTTGTTATTATTATTATTATCTTTATTATTAATTTATTACTTTTTTTAAATTATTATTCTGAAATATAAAGCAAAAATTTGAAAGTAAGAAAAAAATTCAAGAGTGAAAGAAGGAATGGAAAGAAAGAAGGAATAAGTGATTGAGAGAATGATGGAGAGAAATAATATTTGACAGTACATTTCCTGTCTGGTGAACTTTTAAGTAAGTTTTGTGTTTGCAGCATCTAGATAAACTTAAAAGATAAACATTTTCTTTCTTTTTAAGTTTTATAAATGAAAAAAATTTTGAATCTTAACTGAACAGCCATTTCTTATTATTAATTATTTATAAGGTGTTAAAATTATTTTAAACCATGGAGGTAGATGTTATGTGTTCATTTTCATCATTATCATTGATGCCATTTTTTTTTTTTTTCATTATAGGCATATGTCAAAATAAACACTAATATTAATAAAAGAATGACTCAAATTATTTTCTTGTTTTGTTGTTATTATTATTATTATTATTATTATTATTATTATTATAAATATAAAAATGAACACCAGATAAAACATTTATTCATTGGGTTTTATTCTGTCTCATCTTGAAAACAAGGGAGACTATTCATAATAATTACATGACAGTGAACATGTTGGATTATCTCTTAGTAATTCCTGAAAAAAAAAAAAAATACATAAATCAGCTATAATTTTGGCCATGTCTTTTTAAATTTATTATGTGACACCAAAAATGGCAAACAGTTTCAAACTACAAGATCACCATGATAAATTACATCCAGTTCATTGGAATCATTCTTTATTGTGCATCTAATAATATTTTCTCGCTGCAGTAAACTATTTTGGGTAAAACAAATTGTCAAAATACATATATATCTGTTCCTGGTAACCAATGTTTTCTTTACTGTGACAATAAAATATCAAAACTGTTTGTGGAGATTAACTGTTACTTTAAAATTGAAACAAGTAACAGATGAAACAATTTAAAATATTATGAAGTAAATGAAAGTAAAATTTAATTATGTAAATTAAAATCTAAGAAGTAACATGGAATTACATATTAAGCAAAATTTTAAATGGGGATTCAATTTTTTTTTTTTAATGAAATAAGATGGAATTCAAGTTAAAATGAAATTAAAATTTAAAGAATGTATAAGAAATTAAAAAGATGGAACTAAATTTTAAAGAAGAAAACTGAAATATTTAAAAATAACATTGAAATAAGATGGAAATAGAATTTAATGTAAAATTTAAATAAGTTCTGGAAATATAAAACTTCCACATTATTATTATTATTATATTATTATAATTATTATATAT
>CM022676.1:5528686-5608686 GCA_012295275.1 Chrysomallon squamiferum
ACAAACTTGTTACACTGCTGGTTCGACATTTTAGAGTATATCGAGACAGTGGTATTTGGATGGTACGTGACAACGATCGATATTCAAATAAAGTTATTGTTAAAGCACCATATGGTAAATATACTTGCTTTTTAATTCTTAGACTGATTTGCACACTAATCTCTGTTTTTTATAAATGTATTGCAACAGCAATAACTGCTGAAAATATAAATATAGTTTTATAATTCAGATTGTTTGAACAAATAAAATGGACATATCCTTTTTTATTTATTTTATTTAATAATACTATCCTTTTTTTTCTCCATTTGTTATAATGCTTACCTTGTTTTCACTAAAAAAAATTAAATTTTTTCTTAAAAATTATTTCATATTGTTCTTATTGAAAATAACAAGATTCGCTATATATTTGCAATTGTAACCAATTCATAATATCTTTAAACTATAAAGAAATATAGCCAATAATTAATACATAAGAATGCTAGATATTTTTTTGGTAACATTTAAATGTTTCACACAAGAAGAATGTCAGTTTTAAAACTTTTTTTTACTAGCTTTGTAATGCAAAAATCTAAACAAGAAAGACCAGTGTCACAAAAACAATTAGATTAAATTATTTAAAAATATTCTCACTCTTCATTCTGACATTCAGCTTGATTATATTTTGTTATTATTATTATTATTTTTTTTTTTTGCAGTTACTGGACAGCTTCATGCAGAAACACCTGTTATTGGTAAATCTTTTGTTCTGACTTATACAATGATGTTTGGTCCAATAAGGTCAACATATATGGAGTTCCTTCTGAACTACAAGTTACAAGCAGTATGTTACAGTACATATCCATGTCAGAATAACAAAGGATACATTATTAAAAAAGTATCTGATAGAGTTGTAACTTTGGAGATTCCATCATTTGATGAGACAAAACACAGTGGCATTTGGCTAGTTGATGATAAGAATAGAGCTTCAAACAGAATTGTCTTGCGTGGACCATTTAGTAAGTACTAATTTAATTTAACAATGTTACTTCTACTTTGAGCCCATCAGGTACTACTCTGTGCTGGATATTTGAAAACCATAAAGTAAAGAAATTACAGGAAAATTTGATAAAGTAAAAAAGTTACTGGAAGATTTTTTTATTTTTCTCTAAATGTGATTTATTTATTTATTTCATGACATCAGAAATGCCAGCACCGAAAACAACCACTCCACGAACAACTCGACAAACACCAAGAAGTGAGTTTTTTAAAATATATTTTTATTTATTTATTTATTTATTTATATTTTTATGTAGATAAGAAACTTATCTGCACTGTTATTCTGTTATATATTTCCACATTTAAAATTAGTTAAAGGCATTTTTGTATTTCTTTCTGTCACAGTTTACTTGTGGTAGCACAGATACATTTTTTTTAGATAATTATTTTATTTGTTTCCAGAGCAATATTTGGTCATGAGATATGATATGTTAAAATAATTTCCTTTTACATTTATATGCATGAAATAATGTCCCGAAAAACAGACAATGCAACATAAGGCTTGTCTTTATTATTATTATTATTATTATTATTATTATTATTTGTGCTTTATTATCAGCCAAAAATATTGTCTAGATCTAATACAATAATGATTTGGAAAACATTTATATAATGTATTAGAGTATATGTTTAGAGTAGATGAACTTACACTCTAATGAGACTATTGCCTTATATTTTAAACATTTTTAATATATTTTTGTTTTCTGTAACTGTGATAGCAACACAACGAACAACATCGGCTACAACAACATATTTAAAAACAACTACACAGAGAAGAGGTTTGTCATTACTCTTACATTAATATGAAAAATAAAATTCAATAATTATAATTTACATATTTTCATTTCTGCTAATTTTGCTATTGGAGGGCTGAAATATAAAGTAATTTATACAAAAAAAACTTTTTGTTTTAGAAATACTGGATATACATTAGATGTGAAAGTGAAGGAATTTGTTTTTAGTTTTTAGCAGGCAGATTATATTTTTTTAAATTTTGAATTAAGCTTATTAAGAAGATACTGTACCAAAGAATAATTTTAAAATTACTACCTAAATCTACATTATATGTTTGTCTTATGTAACTGTCAACTCTTTGTTTTTTAATGATAATAAAGAAACATTTTTATAATTAAAATTAGAAAAAGATATTAGGTACTAGTAATCATTTACAATTTTTTTTTTTTTTCAGTATCAGAAACAACAAGAAGGCCCAGACCATCTAAGACTACATCACAAGTAACTCGTAAGTGTGAACTTCTTGTTTGTATTTCTTTCCATCTCTTGAATAATTTACAAACACTTTTTTGAATTATTAACACCATTTTTTGTTGAAAAAAATTATTTATTATTTCCAGTAATTCTCAGGTTTGTGTTTATTATTTCTCATTGACTTTCAACTGAATTTTTTATTTGATAAATAAAATCATCTGCAAAATGATTTAGCATTTTATCTTTTGATAAGTCAAGTATTACATTAATAAATAAACAAATAAATCACTGTCATTCAGATTTTGTTATTTTGTACTTCATTCAACTAAATGCCATGTTAGATAGTTCAATTGAATACAAATACATAATTTTTATGTATTTGTTTTTTCTAGTCATATTATGCTGTACCATTTTTAAATTCCTTTTTCTTTCTCCACATAACAACTGACTTTTATATTCCTGCCAAACTATTTTCAGATTACTTTATCATCTAATAATACAGTTTCTCTGCCTGTCAGTCATCAAAAATTTAAATTCTATTTTAATAAGCAGTTCAAATTGGTATGTATATAAATTTACCAATAGTATTTATGATCTGAATATACACATATTTCTTTGACATCAGAAGCTGTATGGCCAGTACAGGTTAAGTCTACACCACGGCCAGTAAGTGGTGAGTGTAATAATCTTTTCATTGCCATTCAGTTTTTTAAAATATTATAATTTATTGGTCACATAATTTAAAATGTTATCAGCAGTTATTGCTGTTGCAATACATTTATTAAAAAAAACAAGTTAACTGCAGAAATTATATTTATCTCTTTTTTTGAATTCATATTCTTTTTTTTCTTTTTTCCTTTTTTGTTTAAATTTTGGGAATAACTCTGGTTGTTAAAATATCAAGACAGTAATTCTTTTTGCACTTTTTATATTATATATTTTAACAAATGTGCACATTTTCAAAAGTAGTATATTGTGTTCTTAGCTAATGACATTGTGGCTTGCAAAATATTAAAGTGAATTGTATAAAATAAAAATATATCGTGGATTGCCTAAATAAGCATTATTTGTATTGACATTTAGATTACCATTTTTATTATTATATATAGAACAAATTATTTCTTTTAATAATTCTGTCAGTGAATTTAAATTTTAGTACCCAGGGTATGACAAAACCAAGACTGAATCATTATGAATCATGCTTTTTCTCTGTATCAAATACCTTTTCTACACTTTGAATCATTTTATCTATTTTTATTCTTATACTTTTTAAAATCCTCTGTTATATTTACATGTGACAGTTATGTCAAATGAAGCAACTATTTTATAATTTTCTAATAATTTCTCCTACTTTGAACTTCTTAGTTTTGTGTCAGGAATGTAGTTAATAATAAAATAAACATTTATAAGAATATATTCAGTAATAAAGGGTTATATTATTTACAGCTATTGGTATTCTCACGACTTCAACAGGACCTATAAATGGCAGACCTTTTGTTCTGACCTACACTGATGAAAAAGGATTTGCAGATGCAACCATCACTGCATTCAGTTTGAACGGCTGGTCACAAGGATACTGTTTAAAAGGAAAATCATGTTCAGGTTTGAATGAAAACATCATCACAAAAGTGTCTGACACTGTTCTCACTCTGGAAATTCCCGAATTTATGGAGAGCAACCACACAGGGTTTTGGGAAGTAATAAAAGCTGGAAAGTTTTCAAACAGAATAACTCTGCGAGGCCCATATCCAAGTAATTTGTTTTGTGTATTATAATGTTTCCAAAGTAATATTAATGTAAATTAATGTAAATGTTTTAATTAATTAGAAATCTGATGATTTTTTAAAAACGATTAAAACAAAATTATTTAGAAACTTCAGTATCTTCCATATTGCCTAAATTCAAAAATAGTATAGACTATAGTATATAAATTACAATTTTATCTGAATGACTCTCATCATCAATTAATGTATTGAACATAAAAATAATGATTTATTGTTCTTTTTTCTTTTTAAGCATTACCACCACTATTGAAACGTAAGTTTTCTTATATTTATCTGCATAAAGATGATTTGTTTTCTGTTATTTGCTCTTTGGATATTGGACAAAGTCATTTATTGATAAACATGTACTTTGAAATAATACTATAATATATTGAGATAGAATGTTTTTCTTGCTAATACATGTATCTCGTATTATTTAGAAAAACAAAGACCCCTCTGCAAAAAACAACAACCCCAAAAGACATTCACGTGTTACGTTCTTTGTGTTATCTGTTTCTTCTTTTAAATTACCTTGTCTTTCACCATTTTACAATGTTTACATTTTTAAAAACATTTAGAATATTGTTATTTTATTTATTATTTTTTCCATTTAAAATATGGTGTCATCACTAAATGATTGGAAACAGAACGGCGAACAACAACAACTGGTGAGTGGTTAGTTTATTCAAATATATATATAAAATTTTGCCAGTATTGTAAAAACAGAATGGCTATTATTTATAATTCACAGAAGTAACAGATACATGTTGTAAAGCAGTATGATATTTTGTTCACATTACAAATTGTACATGACAAGCAACATTGTTTTTCTCTTTTTCTTACGCACATACACGCACATATATATCCATTTTCAAGTTTTGAAAACAGAATTGCTATTATTTATAATTCACTGAAGTAACAGATACATGTTGTAAAGCAGTACATTGTTTTTCTCTTTTTTGTCATGCACATATACACACATATATATCCATTATATATGTTACTTTTGCAAAAATGTCAGAATATTAATTTATAATATATATAAACAATGAAAAATTAATATTTTGTTTGAAAAGGGGATCCTAAGTTAACAATCATTTATTTCTAATACCAGACTGCACATTAGAGGTTAAAAAAAGTCTCAAATGCTTTTTTTTTGGAGGTAGCAGTGCTATGTTAATATTATTTCTGAAAATCTTTTCTCATTAATGATTTTAATTTATTAATATTATTATTATTATTTTCACATTTCCCAGAAGCACCAATGACAACACCAGAACCACGTAAGTCTATTTTCTTGTTTGCTAGGGATAGGTGATAGCAAAAATTTCATATTTAAATTTTCAATCACAATTGCACTAACATAATATATAATAAACCATTTATTGTTATTGATACTATATTTTAAAACAAACAAGAAGATAAAAGACCAACAGCCTGTAGAATAATGAAAAAAGAAAAAGAATGTGTGTATGAGTTCATTAATACTCATATATCCTTTTACGTATTCATTGTTGATGTTTCTGTTGAAGTTGTGTTTGTTGCATTTGTTGGAATTATTAGGGTATGAAAACCAGTTACTGGCCAACCTTTTATTTATTAGAAATAACTTGATATGATTTAAGAAAAAAAATTTCAGTTAAATTCATTTATTTATTGTACATTTGCTTCTTTCATTTTGAAAACTGAATGCTGAAAATTTACTTAAATATAATTTGTATATCTGAAGAGCTTTTTGTAATTTCACTTCTTTACATCCTTACACTTATTTTTTTGTTGTGATGTTTGTTCATAAATTTGTTTACAGTTGCTGGAGTTCTTAGTGTACCAAAACCAGTTATTGGTCAACGTTTTGTTCTCACCTACACAAAAGCAGGTGGAAACACCTCATCATCTGATATAATATTTAGTCTGAATTCCAGACCACAAGGATCGTGTGCTCGCAGGTATTTTTGTAAATCTTCAAAGGGATACATCATGAGAAGACAGTCTGACAGAGTTGTCACTCTGGAGATTCCAGTGTTTGATAGGGATGTACACAGTGGAAAGTGGTTGGTTACAGATGACAATCAATATTCTAACAGTATTAAGCTGATATATCCATACACAAGTAAGTGACTTGTAAACAAAATAAAGTTCTGAAGAATAATGTTTCTGAATGCTTCAAACCTTGTACTTTTTTTTATTTTATTTTATTCTTTTTTTTTTTTTATGAAATATTTAATATTAATATACACTGGATATTCTTAATATTTCAAAATAATAATAATTATTTTAATCTGTATTGGTGAATTTCGCTTGTTTTGTGTTTTTAACAGACATAGCCAAACCTCCACCACTACAAACACAACCAAGTAAGTCCTCAGATTTATTTATTAGGTTAAAATAGAAAAAGCTATCCTAATATTTCCAAAACAATTAATGGATTTTATTGTTTGGATCTTGTATTTATTTAATTAGTGGTGTTTTCTGTGTTCTTTTATTACTTGTTTTATCATACAGAAACGTGCAACAGTTCTGTTTAGACATTATTTAATAGCAAGAATTAATATATAAATATTATTTTGTTTTATTTACTTATTGTAAAATTATATCAAACTGTAAGAAAAGTTAAAGAAATTTGAGTACATTGTAAAGTTCTTTGTTTTATCTTTTTATAGATTGCCTTCAGTTGTTCATCAGTATCAAAATCAGTTTATGAAAACAAATGAAGACAATTGTACATTTGTTAATATATGTATAATAACTGAAAAGATTATTTTTTGAATTTAATTTCACCAGGCAGTACTCAGGCACCTCCAACTTCTGAAGCAACCAGACCTGAACAAAAACAAACAACTAAGGCACCCAAATCACAACCAACGCAAATAACTAAAGAACGAAGACCTCCTCCAACCCAGCCACAAAGGATAACAACACGTAAGTTTTATAACCAATTACATTTTTTACCTAAAATTTTAAGGCTGATTGCTGAATGAGCTAGAACATTTTGTAATTCTTTTATTTAAGTTGTTAACTGGAAATATAACCAGAATAATCGTTATATCACAAAGGGTATACAGCTTGGTGTATAGAAATATGTATTGAAACTTACTTGTATGAAATTCAGCTCTTACCCTGGTATTAAATGTATTCTGTTACACTTTGTTATCAGCCAAGATTGGTGTTCATGGGTAACAAAATAAAACAATGCACTGGAAATGTATTAAATTTTTATTCTATTTTTGTTTTTAATGAACATTTTATATTACATACTGTATCATAATTTTGAAGAATATAGAAAAAAGCTAATATTTATGTTCATAAATTTAATTTTTATTTTAAGTTTACTTTTTTTATTTTATTTTTTTTCATTCTTGATAGCAATACCACGAACAACAAAATCTGCTACTACAACAGCTTTTACACAACGAATATCTACAGGAGGTACGTTGAATGGAAAGTAAAAATTTCTTTAACATAATAAATCTCCTTCCATTTCAGGTAATTTTCCTCTTTGTTGAAAATAGAAAGAAACTTTAATCCAATTATCTGGATAATTTTTTTTTTTTTTGAATTTGTAAGGTTGTGTTTTATCATTTTCAGGAGTGGAATTATTTAGACAATTTTAAATTTTTAAATTAAATAACTGAAGTTAATAATTTAAAATTTACTATGTAAAAGTATAATTATGTTGTGTAATTTTATTATTACAGTTCATAGTTTACCTGATATTGTTGTAAAATATTTGAAGTTGAATTTATTTCAATGAAAATTAACACAAAAGTTGAATTTGAAAATATTTGGTAAAGTTTTTATTAAAAAAACGTTAGCATCATTGACAGTGAATTAACAGGATCATTTTGTTGGTATCTTGTTTAAGGTTCTTGTTTCATCTCTCGGAGTTATTTAGTACTGTTTAATTACTGATTTAGATCTTAACAGATAATTTTGAAAACGATTATTATTTAAGAAGCACTTTGTTTTGTTGTATAGCAACAATGAAATCAGTATGTTTGAATCCATTGAGAGGCGAGTTGAAAAATAAACCAATGTAGTTTATTATTTAGGATTGCAGAATAAAAACAAAAAAAATAATAACTGGTTACTGTCTTAAGATTTCAGCTTTAATCTGTTCACATTATTTTTTTTTTCTTTGACAGAAACGACAGTGAAAACATTGACTCTTTCCACACCACAACCTGAAAGTCGTAAGAATGATTGTCTTTATGATAATATTCAATTTATTAAATAAAACGTGTTCATAATTCTGCCAGTGGAATTAAAAATTCATCATTTTCAAGTGGTGAATGAAAATGAATGATTATGAAATACAGCATATTGATGTATCTTAAAAAAAATCAGAACAATTTTGTTTGTTGTTTCATATGAAATTAATGTTTTTTAGTGCACTTAAAATGATTTTATGTTTAATTTTGCCACTGAAATAAATAATTTACTATAATAATATATTTCTTAGTAAATTATAGAGTGTTATATAATTTGCAGCTATTGGAATTCTTTCTATTTCAACCACCCCTATCAATGGCAGACCTTTTGTTCTGACCTACACTGATGAAAAAGGATTTGCAGATGCAACCATCACTGCATTCAGTCTGAACGGCTGGTCACAAGGATACTGTTTAAAAGGAAAATCATGTTCAGGTTTGAATGAAAACATCATCACAAAAGTGTCTGACACTGTTCTCACTCTGGAAATTCCCGAATTTATGGAGAGCAACCACACAGGGTTTTGGGAAGTAATAAAAGCTGGAAAGTTTTCAAACAGAATAACTCTGCGAGGCCCATATCCAAGTAATTGGTTTTGTGTATTATAATGTTTCCAAAGTAATATTAATGTAAATTAATGTAAATGTTTTAATTAAATAGAAATCTGATGATTTTTTAAAACCAGTTAATTGAAATTTATTTCGAAACTTCAGTATATTCCATATTTCCTAAATTCTATCATAATATAGATTATTGTATGTACATTACAGTTTTATCTGAGTGGCTCTTATCATCAATTAATGTATTGAACATAAAAATTAACTGTGTATTATTATAAAAAAATAATCATTTGTTTTTTCTTCTTTGATTTTAAGCATTACCGCCACTATTGACACGTAAGTTTTGTTGTGTTTATCTGCATAAAGATAATTTGTTTTCTATTATTTGAAATAATAGTATAATGTACTGATGTAGAATGTTGTTGTTCCTAATATATTGTATTATTTAGAAAAACAGAGACACCCCCCCAAAAAACCCCAAAATAAAAACATTGAGGTGTTAGTGTCTTTGTTTTACCTGTTTCTTTTTTTAAATTACTTTGTCTTTCACCATTTTACAATGGTTACATTTTTAAAAACATTTAGAATGTTGTTATTTTATTTATTATTTTTTCCATTTAAAATATGGTGTCATCACTAAATGATTGGGAACAGAACGGCGAACAACAACAACTGGTGAGTGGTTAGTTTATTCAAATATATATATGAAATATTATATATGTTACTTTTGAAAAAATGTCAGAATATTAATTTATAAAATATAAAAAATCTTTTTTTTTATGTTTTGTTCAAAAAGGGGATATTAAGTTAACAATCATTTATTTATAACACCAGACTGCACATTAGAGGTTACTAAAAGTCTCAAATGCTTTTTTTTGGAGGTAGCAGTGCTATGTTAATATTATTTTTGAAAATCTTTTCTCATTAATGACTTTTATTTATTAATATTATTATTATTATTTTCACATTTCCCAGAAGCACCAATGACAACACCAGAACCACGTAAGTCTATTTTCTTGTTTGCTAGGGATAGGTGATAGCAAAAATTTCATATTTAAATTTTCAATCACAATTGCACTAACCATTTATTATATAATAAACCATTTATTGTTATTGATACTATAATTTTAAAACAAACAAGAAGATAAAAGACCAACAGCCTGTAGAATAATGAAAAAAGAAAAAGAATGTGTGTATGAGTTCATTAATACTCATATATCCTTTTACGTATTCATTGTTGATGTTTCTGTTGAAGTTGTGTTTGTTGCATTTGTTGGAATTATTAGGGTATGAAAACCAGTTACTGGCCAACCTTTTATTTATTAGAAATAACTTGATATGATTTAAGAAAAAAAATTTCAGTTAAATTCATTTATTTATTGTACATTTGCTTCTTTCATTTTGAAAACTGAATGCTGAAAATTTACTTAAATATAATTTGTATATCTGAAGAGCTTTTTGTAATTTCACTTCTTTACATCCTTACACTTATTTTTTGTTGTGATGTTTGTTCATAAATTTGTTTACAGTTGCTGGAGTTCTTAGTGTACCAAAACCAGTTATTGGTCAACGTTTTGTTCTCACCTACACAAAAGCAGGTGGAAACACCTCATCATCTGATATAATATTTAGTCTGAATTCCAGACCACAAGGATCGTGTGCTCGCAGGTATTTTTGTAAATCTTCAAAGGGATACATCATGAGAAGACAGTCTGACAGAGTTGTCACTCTGGAGATTCCAGTGTTTGATAGGGATGTACACAGTGGAAAGTGGTTGGTTACAGATGACAATCAATATTCTAACAGTATTAAGCTGATATATCCATACACAAGTAAGTGACTTGTAAACAAAATAAAGTTCTGAAGAATAATGTTTCTGAATGCTTCAAACCTTGTACTTTTTTTTATTTTATTTTATTCTTTTTTTTTTTTTGTATGAAATATTTAATATTAATATACACTGGATATTCTTAATATTTCAAAATAATAATAATTATTTTAATCTGTATTGGTGAATTTCGCTTGTTTTGTGTTTTTAACAGACATAGCTAAACCTCCACCACTACCAACACAAGCAAGTAAGTCCTCAGATTTATTTATTAGGTTAAAATAGAAAAAGCTATCCTAATATTTCCAAAACAATTCACGGATTTTATTGTTTGGATGTTGTACTTATTTAATTAGTGATGTTTACTGTGTTCTTTTATTAATTGTTTTATAATACAGAAACATATTTCAAAATAATAATAATTATTTTAATCTGTATTGGTGAATTTTGCTTGTTTTGTGTTTTTAACAGACATAGCCAAACCTCCACCACTACAAACACAACCAAGTTAGTCCTCAGAATTATTTATTAGGTTAAAATAGAAAAAGCTATCCTAATATTTCCAAAACAATTAATGGATTTTATTGTTTGGATCTTGTATTTATTTAATTAGTGGTGTTTTCTGTGTTCTTTTATTAATTGTTTTATCATACAGAAACGTGCAACAGTTCTGTTTAGACATTATTTAATAGCAAGAATTAATATATAAATATTATTTTGTTTTATTTACTTATTGTAAAATTATATCAAACTGTAAGAAAAGTTAAAAAAATTTGAGTACATTGTAAAGTTCTTTGTTTTATCTTTTTATAGACTGCCTTCAGTTGTTCATCAGTATCAAAATCAGTTTATGAAAACAAATGAAGACAATTGTACATTTGTTAATATATGTATAATAACTGAAAAGATTATTTTTTGAATTTAATTTCACCAGGCAGTACTCAGGCACCTCCAACTTCTGAAGCAACCAGACCTGAACAAAAACAAACAACTAAGGCACCCAAATCACAACCAACGCAAATAACTAAAGAACGAAGACCTCCTCCAACCCAGCCACAAAGGATAACAACACGTAAGTTTTATAACCAATTACATTTTTTACCTAAAATTTTAAGGCTGATTGCTGAATGAGCTAGAACATTTTGTAATTCTTTTATTTAAGTTGTTAACTGGAAATATAACCAGAATAATCGTTATATCACAAAGGGTATACAGCTTGGTGTATAGAAATATGTATTGAAACTTACTTGTATGAAATTCAGCTCTTACCCTGGTATTAAATGTATTCTGTTACACTTTGTTATCAGCCAAGATTGGTGTTCATGGGTAACAAAATAAAACAATGCACTGGAAATGTATTAAATTTTTATTCTATTTTTGTTTTTAATGAACATTTTATATTACATACTGTATCATAATTTTGAAGAATATAGAAAAAAGCTAATATTTATGTTCATAAATTTAATTTTTATTTTAAGTTTACTTTTTTTATTTTATTTTTTTTCATTCTTGATAGCAATACCACGAACAACAAAATCTGCTACTACAACAGCTTTTACACAACGAATATTTACAGGAGGTATGTCAGAATGCTTGTACGTTAAATGTAAAGTAAAAATTTCTTTAACATAATAAATCTCCTTCCATTTCAGGTAATTTTCCTCTTTGTTGAAAATATAAAGAAACTTTAATCCAATTATTTGGACAATTTTAAATTTTTAAATTAAATAACTGAAGTTAATAATTTAAAATTTACTATGTAAAAGTATAATTATGTTGTGTAATTTTATTATTACAGTTCATAGTTTACCTGATATTGTTGTAAAATATTTGAAGTTGAATTTATTTCAATGAAAATTAACACAAAAGTTGAATTTGAAAATATTTGGTAAAGTTTTTATTAAAAAAACGTTAGCATCATTGACAGTGAATTAACAGGATCATTTTGTTGGTATCTTGTTTAAGGTTCTTGTTTCATCTCTCGGAGTTATTTAGTACTGTTTAATTACTGATTTAGATCTTAACAGATAATTTTGAAAACGATTATTATTTAAGAAGCACTTTGTTTTGTTGTATAGCAACAATGAAATCAGTATGTTTGAATCCATTGAGAGGCGAGTTGAAAAATAAACCAATGTAGTTTATTATTTAGGATTGCAGAATAAAAACAAAAAAATAATAACTGGTTACTGTCTTAAGATTTCAGCTTTAATCTGTTCACATTATTTTTTTTTTTTTGACAGAAACGACAGTGAAAAAATTGACTCTATCCACACCACAACCTGAAAGTCGTAAGAATGATTGTCTTTATGATAATATTCAATTTATTAAATAAAACGTGTTCATAATTCTGCCAGTGGAATTAAAAATTCATCATTTTCAAGTGGTGAATGAAAATGAATGATTATGAAATACAGCATATTGATGTATCTTAAAAAAAATCAGAACAATTTTGTTTGTTGTTTCATATGAAATTAATGTTTTTTAGTGCACTTAAAATGATTTTATGTTTAATTTTGCCACTGAAATAAATAATTTACTATAATAATATATTTCTTAGTAAATTATAGAGTGTTATATAATTTGCAGCTATTGGAATTCTTTCTATTTCAACCACCCCTATCAATGGCAGACCTTTTGTTCTGACCTACACTGATGAAAAAGGATTTGCAGATGCAACCATCACTGCATTCAGTCTGAACGGCTGGTCACAAGGATACTGTTTAAAAGGAAAATCATGTTCAGGTTTGAATGAAAACATCATCACAAAAGTGTCTGACACTGTTCTCACTCTGGAAATTCCCGAATTTATGGAGAGCAACCACACAGGGTTTTGGGAAGTAATAAAAGCTGGAAAGTTTTCAAACAGAATAACTCTGCGAGGCCCATATCCAAGTAATTGGTTTTGTGTATTATAATGTTTCCAAAGTAATATTAATGTAAATTAATGTAAATGTTTTAATTAAATAGAAATCTGATGATTTTTTAAAACCAGTTAATTGAAATTTATTTCGAAACTTGAGTATATTCCATATTTCCTAAATTCTATCATAATATAGATTATTGTATGTACATTACAGTTTTATCTGAGTGGCTCTTATCATCAATTAATGTATTGAACATAAATATTAACTGTGAATTATTATAAAAAAATAATCATTTGTTTTTTCTGCTTTGATTTTAAGCATTACCGCCACTATTGACACGTAAGTTTTGTTGTGTTTATCTGCATAAAGATAATTTGTTTTCTATTATTTGAAATAATAGTATAATGTACTGATGTAGAATGTTGTTGTTCCTAATATATTGTATTATTTAGAAAAACAGAGACACCCCCCCAAAAAAAACCCAAAATAAAAACATTGAGGTGTTAATGTCTTTGTTTTACCTGTTTCTTTTTTTAAATTACTTTGTCTTTCACCATTTTACAATGGTTACATTTTTAAAAACATTTAGAATGTTGTTATTTTATTTATTATTTTTTCCATTTAAAATATGGTGTCATCACTAAATGATTGGGAACAGAACGGCGAACAACAACAACTGGTGAGTGGTTAGTTTATTCAAATATATATATGAAATATTATATATGTTACTTTTGAAAAAATGTCAGAATATTAATTTATAAAATATAAAAAATCTTTTTGTTTATGTTTTGTTCAAAAAGGGGATATTAAGTTAACAATCATTTATTTATAACACCAGACTGCACATTAGAGGTTACTAAAAGTCTCAAATGCTTTTTTTTGGAGGTAGCAGTGCTATGTTAATATTATTTTTGAAAATCTTTTCTCATTAATGACTTTTATTTATTAATATTATTATTATTATTTTCACATTTCCCAGAAGCACCAATGACAACACCAGAACCACGTAAGTCTATTTTCTTGTTTGCTAGGGATAGGTGATAGCAAAAATTTCATATTTAAATTTTCAATCACAATTGCACTAACCATTTATTATATAATAAACCATTTATTGTTATTGATACTATAATTTTAAAACAAACAAGAAGATAAAAGACCAACAGCCTGTAGAATAATGAAAAAAGAAAAAGAATGTGTGTATGAGTTCATTAATACTCATATATCCTTTTACGTATTCATTGTTGATGTTTCTGTTGAAGTTGTGTTTGTTGCATTTGTTGGAATTATTAGGGTATGAAAACCAGTTACTGGCCAACCTTTTATTTATTAGAAATAACTTGATATGATTTAAGAAAAAAAATTTCAGTTAAATTCATTTATTTATTGTACATTTGCTTCTTTCATTTTGAAAACTGAATGCTGAAAATTTACTTAAATATAATTTGTATATCTGAAGAGCTTTTTGTAATTTCACTTCTTTACATCCTTACACTTATTTTTTGTTGTGATGTTTGTTCATAAATTTGTTTACAGTTGCTGGAGTTCTTAGTGTACCAAAACCAGTTATTGGTCAACGTTTTGTTCTCACCTACACAAAAGCAGGTGGAAACACCTCATCATCTGATATAATATTTAGTCTGAATTCCAGACCACAAGGATCGTGTGCTCGCAGGTATTTTTGTAAATCTTCAAAGGGATACATCATGAGAAGACAGTCTGACAGAGTTGTCACTCTGGAGATTCCAGTGTTTGATAGGGATGTACACAGTGGAAAGTGGTTGGTTACAGATGACAATCAATATTCTAACAGTATTAAGCTGATATATCCATACACAAGTAAGTGACTTGTAAACAAAATAAAGTTCTGAAGAATAATGTTTCTGAATGCTTCAAACCTTGTACTTTTTTTTATTTTATTTTATTCTTTTTTTTTTTTTTTGTATGAAATATTTAATATTAATATACACTGGATATTCTTAATATTTCAAAATAATAATAATTATTTTAATCTGTATTGGTGAATTTCGCTTGTTTTGTGTTTTTAACAGACATAGCTAAACCTCCACCACTACCAACACAAGCAAGTAAGTCCTCAGATTTATTTATTAGGTTAAAATAGAAAAAGCTATCCTAATATTTCCAAAACAATTAATGGATTTTATTGTTTGGATCTTGTATTTATTTAATTAGTGGTGTTTTCTGTGTTCTTTTATTAATTGTTTTATCATACAGAAACGTGCAACAGTTCTGTTTAGACATTATTTAATAGCAAGAATTAATATATAAATATTACTTTGTTTTATTTACTTATTGTAAAATTATATCAAACTGTAAGAAAAGTTAAAAAAATTTGAGTACATTGTAAAGTTCTTTGTTTTATCTTTTTATAGACTGCCTTCAGTTGTTCATCAGTATCAAAATCAGTTTATGAAAACAAATGAAGACAATTGTACATTTGTTAATATATGTATAATAACTGAAAAGATTATTTTTTGAATTTAATTTCACCAGGCAGTACTCAGGCACCTCCAACTTCTGAAGCAACCAGACCTGAACAAAAACAAACAACTAAGGCACCCAAATCACAACCAACGCAAATAACTAAAGAACGAAGACCTCCTCCAACCCAGCCACAAAGGATAACAACACGTAAGTTTTATAACCAATTACATTTTTTACCTAAAATTTTAAGGCTGATTGCTGAATGAGCTAGAACATTTTGTAATTCTTTTATTTAAGTTGTTAACTGGAAATATAACCAGAATAATCGTTATATCACAAAGGGTATACAGCTTGGTGTATAGAAATATGTATTGAAACTTACTTGTATGAAATTCAGCTCTTACCCTGGTATTAAATGTATTCTGTTACACTTTGTTATCAGCCAAGATTGGTGTTCATGGGTAACAAAATAAAACAATGCACTGGAAATGTATTAAATTTTTATTCTATTTTTGTTTTTAATGAACATTTTATATTACATACTGTATCATAATTTTGAAGAATATAGAAAAAGCTAATATTTATGTTCATAAATTTAATTTTTATTTTAAGTTTACTTTTTTTTTTTATTTTTTTTTTTTTCATTCTTGATAGCAATACCACGAACAACAAAATCTGCTACTACAACAGCTTTTACACAACGAATATTTACAGGAGGTATGTCAGAATGCTTGTACGTTAAATGTAAAGTAAAAATTTCTTTAACATAATAAATCTCCTTCCATTTGGTAATTTTCCTTGTTGAAAATATAAAAGAAACTTTAATCCAATTGTTTTTTTATCATTTTCAGCAGTGGAATTATTTAGACAATTTTAAATTTTTAAATTAAATAACTGAAGTTAATAATTTAAAATTTACTATGTAAAAGTATAATTATGTTGTGTAATTTTATTATTACAGTTCATAGTTTACCTGATATTGTTGTAAAATATTTGAAGTTGAATTTATTTCAATGAAAATTAACACAAAAGTTGAATTTGAAAATATTTGGTAAAGTTTTTATTAAAAAAACGTTAGCATCATTGACAGTGAATTAACAGGATCATTTTGTTGGTATCTTGTTTAAGGTTCTTGTTTCATCTCTCGGAGATATTTAGTACTGTTTAATTACTGATTTAGATCTTAACAGATAATTTTGAAAACGATTATTATTTAAGAAGCACTTTGTTTTGTTGTATAGCAACAATGAAATCAGTATGTTTGAATCCATTGAGAGGCGAGTTGAAAAATAAACCAATGTAGTTTATTATTTAGGATTGCAGAATAAAAACAAAAAAATAATAACTGGTTACTGTCTTAAGATTTCAGCTTTAATCTGTTCACATTATTTTTTTTCTTTGACAGAAACGACAGTGAAAAAATTGACTCTATCCACACCACAACCTGAAAGTCGTAAGAATGATTGTCTTTGTGATAATATTCAATTTATTAAATAAAACGTGTTCATAATTCTGCCAGTGGAATTAAAAATTCATCATTTTCAAGTGGTGAATGAAAATGAATGATTATGAAATACAGCATATTGATGTATCTTAAAAAAAATCAGAACAATTTTGTTTGTTGTTTCATATGAAATTAATGTTTTTTAGTGCACTTAAAATGATTTTATGTTTAATTTTGCCACTGAAATAAATAATTTACTATAATAGTATATTTCTTAGTAAATTATAGAGTGTTATATAATTTGCAGCTATTGGAATTCTTTCTATTTCAACCACCCCTATCAATGGCAGACCTTTTGTTCTGACCTACACTGATGAAAAAGGATTTGCAGATGCAGCCATCACTGCATTCAGTCTGAACGGCTGGTCACAAGGATACTGTTTAAAAGGAAAATCATGTTCAGGTTTGAATGAAAACATCATCACAAAAGTGTCTGACACTGTTCTCACTCTGGAAATTCCCGAATTTATGGAGAGCAACCACACAGGGTTTTGGGAAGTAATAAAAGCTGGAAAGTTTTCAAACAGAATAACTCTGCGAGGCCCATATCCAAGTAATTGGTTTTGTGTATTATAATGTTTCCAAAGTAATATTAATGTAAATTAATGTCAATGTTTTAATTAATTAGAAATCTGATGATTTTTTAGAACCAATTAAAACAAATTTATTTCGAAACTTCAGTATATTCCATATTTCCTAAATTCTAACATAATATAGATTATTGTATGTACATTACAGTTTTATCTGAGTGGCTCTTATCATCAATTAATGTATTGAACATAAATATTAACTGTGAATTATTATAAAAAAATAATCATTTGTTTTTTCTGCTTTGATTTTAAGCATTACCACCACTATTGACACGTAAGTTTTGTTGTGTTTCTCTGCATAAAGATAATTTGTTTTCTATTATTTGAAATAATAGTATAATGTACTGATGTAGAATGTTGTTGTTCCTAATATATTGTATCATTTAGAAAAACAGAGACACCCCCGAAAAAACTCCAAAATAAAACCATTGAGGTGTTAGTATCTTTGTTTTACCTGTTTCTTTTTTTAAATTACTTTGTCTTTCACCATTTTACAATGTTTACATTTTTAAAAACATTTAGAATATTGTTATTTTATTTATTATTTTTTCCATTTAAAATATGGTGTCATCACTAAATGATTGGAAACAGAACGGCGAACAACAACAACTGGTGAGTGGTTAGTTTATTCAAATATATATATAAAATTTTACCAGTATTGTAAAAACAGAATGGCTATTATTTATAATTCACAGAAGTAACAGTTAAATGTTGTAAAGCAATATGATATTTTGTTCCCATTACAAATTGTACATGACAAGCAACATTGTTTTTCTCCTTTTTCTTATGCACATACACACAGATATATATCCATTATATATGTTACTTTTGCAAAAACGTCAGAATATTAATTTATAATATAGAATTTTTTTTTTTTGTAATTTGTTCAAAAAGGGGATATTAAGTTAACAATCATTTATTTATAATACCAAACTGCACATTAGAGGTTACTAAAAGTCTCAAATGCTTTTTTTTGGAGGTAGCAGTGCTATGTTAATATTATTTTTGAAAATCTTTTCTCATTAATGATTTTAATTTATTAATATTATTATTATTATTTTCACATTTCCCAGAAGCACCAATGACAACACCAGAACCACGTAAGTCTATTTTCTTGTTTGCTAGGGATAGGTGATAGCAAAAATTTAATATTTAAATTTTCAATCACAATCGCACTAAGGTAATATATAATAAACCATTTATTGTTATTGATACTATAAATTTAAAGCAAACAAGAAGATAAAAGACCAACAGCCTGTTGAATAATGAAAACAGAAAAAGAATGTGTGTATGAGTTCATTAATACTCATATATCCTTTTAGTATTCATTGTTGTTGTTGCTGCTGAAGTTGTGTTTCTTGCATTTGTTGGAATTATTAGGGTATGAAAACCAGTTACTGGGCAACCTTTTATTTATTAGAAATAACTTGATATGATTTAAGAAAAAAAATTTCCTTTAAATTCATTTAATTATTGTACATTTGCTTCTTTCATTTTGAATGCTGAAAATTTACTTTAATAATTTGTTTATCTGAACAGCGTTTTGTAATTTCATTTCTTTACATCCTTACACTTATTTTTTGTTGTGATGTTTGTTCATAAATTTGTTTACAGTTGCCGGAGTTCTTAGTGTACCAAAACCAGTTATTGGTCAACGTTTTGTTCTAACCTACACAAAAGCAGATGGAAACACCTCATCATCTGATATAATATTTAGTCTGAATTCCAAACCACAAGGATCGTGTGCTCGCAGGTATTTTTGTAAATCTTCAAAGGGATACATCATGAGAAGACAGTCCGACAGAGTTGTCACTCTGGAGATTCCAGTGTTTGATAGGGATTTACACAGTGGAAAGTGGCTGGTTACAGATGACAATCAATATTCTAACAGTATTAAGCTGATATATCCATACACAAGTAAGTGACTTGTAAACAAAATAAAGTTTTGAAGAATAATGTTTCTGAATGCTTCAAACTTTGTACTTTTTTTTTTTTTTTTATTCTTCTTTTTGTTGTATGAAATATTTAATATTAATATACACTGGATATTCTTAATATTTCAAAATAATAATAATAATTTTAATCTGTATTGGTGAATTTCACTTGTTTTGTGTTTTTAACAGACATAGCTAAACCTCCACCACTACCAACACAATCAAGTAAGTCCTCAGATTTATTTATTAGGTTAAAATAGAAAAAGCTATCTTAATATTTCCAAAACAATTCACGGATTTTATTGTTTGGATGTGGCACTTATTTAATTAGTGATGTTTACTGTGTTCTTTTATTAATTGTTTTATAATACAGAAACGTGCAACAGTTCTGTTTACACATTATTTAATAGCAAGAATTAATATGTAAACATTATTTTGTTTTATTTATTTATTGAAAATTATATCAAACTGTTAGAAAAGTTTAAAAAAATTGAGTACATTGTAAAATTCTTTGTTTTCTCTTTTTATAGATTCCTTTCAGTTGTTCATCAGTATCAAAATCAGTTTATGAAAAAAAATGAAGACAATTGTACATTTGTTAATATATGTTTAATAACTGAAAAGATTATTTTTTGAATTTAATTTCACCAGGCAGTACTCAGGCACCTCCAACTTCTGAAGCAACCAGACCTGAACAAAAACAAACAACTGAAGCACCCAAATCACAACCAACGCAAATAACTAAAGAACGAAGATCTCCTCCAACCCAGCCACAAAGGATAACAACACGTAAGTTTTATAACCAATTACATTTTTTACCTAAAATTTTAAGGCTGATTGCTGAATGAGCTAGAACATTTTGTAATTCTTTTATTTAAGTTGTTAACTGGAAATATAACCAGAATAATCGGTATATCACAAAGGGTATACAGCTTGGTGTATAGAAATATGTACTGAAACTTATTTGAATGAAATAATGTGTTGAAATTCAGCTCTTCTACAGGTATTAAATGTATTCTGTTACAGTTTGTTATCAGCCAAGATTGGTGTTCATGAGTGACAAAATAAAACAATGCACAGGAAATGTATTACATTTTTATTCTATTTTTGTTTTTAATAAACATTTTAATATTATATACTGTATCATAATTTTGAAGAATATATGAAAAAGCTAATATTTATGTTGATAAGTTTTATTTCTATTTTATGTTTACTTTTTTATTTTTTTTTTTTCATTCTTGATAGCAATACCACGAACAACAAAATCTGCTACTACAACAGCTTTTACACAACGAATATTTACAGGAGGTATGTCAGAATGCTTGTACGTTAAATGTAAAGTAAAAATTTCTTTAACATAATAAATCTCCTTCCATTTCAGGTAATTTTCCTCTTTGTTGAAAATATAAAGAAACTTTAATCCAATTATTTGGATAATTTTTTTTTTTTTAAATTTGTAAGGTTGTGTTTTATCATTTTCAGGAGTGAAATTGTTTAGACAATTTTAAATTTTTAAATCAAATAACTGAAGTTAATAATTTAAAATTTACTATGTAAAAGTATAATTATGTTGTGTAATTTTATTATTACAGTTCATAGTTTAACTGCTATTGTTGTAAAATATTTGAAGTTGAATTTATTTCAATGAAAATTAACACAAAAGTTGAATTTGAAAATATTTGGTAAAGTTGTTATTATAAAAACGTTAGCATCATTGACAGTGAATTAACAGGATCATTATGTTGGTGTCCTGTTTAAGGTTCTTGATTCATCTCTCACAGTTATTTAGTACTGTTTAATTACTGATTTAGATCTTAAGAGATAATTTTGAAAACGATTATTATTTAAGAAGCACTTTGTTTTGTTGTATAGCAACAATGCAATGAGTATGTTTGAATCCATTGAGAGGTGAGTTGAAAAATAAACCAATTAATTGTATTTAGTTTATTATTTAGGATTGCAGAATAATAAAAAAAAATAATAATAACTGGTTACTGTCTTAAGGTTTCAGCTTTAATCTGTTCACATTATTTGGTTTCTTTGACAGGAACGACAGTGAAAAATTTACTCTATCCACACCACAACCTGAAAGTCGTAAGAATAATTGTCTTTGTGATAATATTCCATTTATTAAAAAAAGCGTGTTCATAATTCTGCCAGTGGAATTAAACATTCATCATTTTGAAGTGGTGAATGAAAAGTGAATGATTATGAAATACAGCATATTGATGTATCTTTAAAAATCAGAACAATTTTGTTTGTTGTTTCATATGAAATTAATGTTTTTTAGTGCACTTAAAATGATTTTATGTTTAATTTTGCCACTGAAATAAATAATTTACTATAATAGTATATTTCTTAGTAAATTATAGAGTGTTATATAATTTGCAGCTATTGGAATTCTTTCTATTTCAACCACCCCTATCAATGGCAGACCTTTTATTCTGACCTACACTGATGAAAAAGGATTTGCAGATGCAGACATCACTGCATTCAGTCTGAGCGGCTGGTCACAAGGATACTGTTTAAAAGGAAAATCATGTTCAGGTTATAAAGAAAACATCATCACAAAAGTGTCTGACACTGTTCTCACTCTGGAAATTCCCGAATTTATGGAGAGCAACCACACAGGGTTTTGGGAAGTAATAAAAGCTGGAAAGTTTTCAAACAGAATAACTCTGCGAGGCCCATATCCAAGTAATTGGTTTTGTGTATTATAATGTTTCCAAAGTAATATTAATGTAAATTAATGTCAATGTTTTAATTAATTAGAAATCTGATGATTTTTTAAAACCAGTTAATTGAAATTTATTTCGAAACTTCAGTATATTCCATATTTCCTAAATTCTAACATAATATAGATTATTGTATGTACATTACAGTTTTATCTGAGTGGCTCTTATCATCAATTAATGTATTGAACATAAAAATTAACTGTGTATTATTATGAAAAAATAATCATTTCTTTTTTCTTCTTTGATTTGAAGCATTACCACCACTATTGACAAGTAAGTTTTGTTGTGTTTATCTGCATAAAGATAATTTGTTTTCTATTATTTGAAATAATAGTATAATGTACTGATGTAGAATGTTGTTGTTCCTAATATATTGTATTATTTAGAAGAACAGAGACACCCCCGAAAAACCCCCAAAATAAAAACATTGAGGTGTTAGTATCTTTGTTTTACCTGTTTCTTTTTTTAAATTAATTTGTCTTTCACCATTTTACAATGTTTACATTTTTAAAAACATTTTGAATATTGTTATTTTATTTATTATTCTTTCCATTTAAAATATGGTGTCATCACTAAATGATTGGAAACAGAACGGCGAACAACAACAACTGGTGAGTAGTTAGTTTATTCCAATATATATATAAAATTTTACCAGTATTGTAAAAACAGAATGGCTATTATTTATAATTCACAGAAGTAACAGTTAAATGTTGTAAAGCAATATGATATTTTGTTCCCATTACAAATTGTACATGACAAGCAACATTGTTTTTCTCCTTTTTCTTATGCACATACACACACATATATATCCATTATATATGTTACTTTTGTAAAAACGTCAGAATATTAATTTATAATATAGAATTTTTTATTTTTTTTGGTAATTTGTTCAAAAAGGGGATGTTAAGCTAACTATCATTTATTTATAATACGAAAATGCACATTAAAGGTTACTAAAAGTCTCAAATGCTTTTTTTTGGAGGTAGCAGTGCTATGTTAATATTATTTTTGAAAATCTTTTCTCATTAATGATTTTAATTTATTAATATTATTATTATTATTTTCACATTTCCCAGAAGCACCAATGACAACACCAGAACCACGTAAGTCTATTTTCTTGTTTGCTAGGGATAGGTGATAGCAAAAATTTAATATTTAAATTTTCAATCACAATCGCACTAAGGTAATATATAATAAACCATTTATTGTTATTGATACTATAAATTTAAAACAAACAAGAAGATAAAAGACCAACAGCCTGTTGAATAATGAAAACAGAAAAAGAATGTGTGTATGAGTTCATTAATACTCATATATCCTTTTAGTATTCATTGTTGTTGTTGCTGCTGAAGTTGTGTTTCTTGCATTTGTTGGAATTATTAGGGTATGAAAACCAGTTACTGGCCAACCTTTTATTTATTAGAAATAACTTGATATGATTTAAGAAAAAAAATTTCTTTTAAATTCATTTAATTATTGTACATTTGCTTCTTTCATTTTGAATGCTGAAAATTTACTTTAATAATTTGTTTATCTGAACAGCGTTTTGTAATTTCATTTCTTTACATCCTTACACTTATTTTTTGTTGTGATGTTTGTTCATAAATTTGTTTACAGTTGCCGGAGTTCTTAGTGTACCAAAACCAGTTATTGGTCAACGTTTTGTTCTCACCTACACAAAAGCAGATGGAAACACCTCATCATCTGATATAATATTTAGTCTGAATTCCAAACCACAAGGATCGTGTGCTCGCAGGTATTTTTGTAAATCTTCAAAGGGATACGTCATGAGAAGACAGTCCGACAGAGTTGTCACTCTGGAGATTCCAGTGTTTGATAGGGATGTACACAGTGGAAAGTGGCTGGTTACAGATGACAATCAATATTCTAACAGTATTAAGCTGATATATCCATACACAAGTAAGTGACTTGTAAACAAAATAAAGTTTTGAAGAATAATGTTTCTGAATGCTTCAAACTTTGTACTTTTTTTTTTTTTTTTCTTCTTTTTTTTATGAAATATTTAATATTAATATACACTGGATATTCTTAATATTTCAAAATAATAATAATAATTTTAATCTGTATTGGTGAATTTCACTTGTTTTGTGTTTTTAACAGACATAGCTAAACCTCCACCACTACCAACACAATCAAGTAAGTCCTCAGATTTATTTATTAGGTTAAAATAGAAAAAGCTATCTTAATATTTCCAAAACAATTCACGGATTTTATTGTTTGGATGTGGCACTTATTTAATTAGTGATGTTTACTGTGTTCTTTTATTAATTGTTTTATAATACAGAAACGTGCAACAGTTCTGTTTACACATTATTTAATAGCAAGAATTAATATGTAAACATTATTTTGTTTTATTTATTTATTTAAAAAATTATATCAAACTGTTAGAAAAGTTAAAAAAAATTGAGTACATTGTAAAATTCTTTGTTTTCTCTTTTTATAGATTCCTTTCAGTTGTTCATCAGTATCAAAATCAGTTTATGAAAAAAAATGAAGACAATTGTACATTTGTTAATATATGTTTAATAACTGAAAAGATTATTTTTTGAATTTAATTTCACCAGGCAGTACTCAGGCACCTCCAACTTCTGAAGCAACCAGACCTGAACAAAACAAACAACTGAAGCACCCAAATCACAACCAACGCAAATAACTAAAGAACGAAGATCTCCTCCAACCCAGCCACAAAGGATAACAACACGTAAGTTTTATAACCAATTACATTTTTTACCTAAAATTTTAAGGCTGATTGCTGAATGAGCTAGAACATTTTGTAATTCTTTTATTTAAGTTGTTAACTGGAAATATAACCAGAATAATCGGTATATCACAAAGGGTATACAGCTTGGTGTATAGAAATATGTACTGAAACTTATTTGAATGAAATAATGTGTTGAAATTCAGCTCTTCTACAGGTATTAAATGTATTCTGTTACAGTTTGTTATCAGCCAAGATTGGTGTTCATGAGTGACAAAATAAAACAATGCACAGGAAATGTATTACATTTTTATTCTATTTTTGTTTTTAATAAACATTTTAATATTATATACTGTATCATAATTTTGAAGAATATATGAAAAAGCTAATATTTATGTTGATAAGTTTTATTTCTATTTTATGTTTACTTTTTTATTTTATTTGTTTTTCATTCTTGATAGCAATACCACGAACAACAAAATCTGCTACTACAACAGCTTTTACACAACGAATATTTACAGGAGGTATGTCAGAATGCTTGTACGTTAAATGTAAAGTAAAAATTTCTTTAACATAATAAATCTCCTTCCATTTCAGGTAATTTTCCTCTTTGTTGAAAATATAAAGAAACTTTAATCCAATTATTTGGATAATTTTTTTTTTTTTAAATTTGTAAGGTTGTGTTTTATCATTTTCAGGAGTGAAATTGTTTAGACAATTTTAAATTTTTAAATCAAATAACTGAAGTTAATAATTTAAAATTTACTATGTAAAAGTATAATTATGTTGTGTAATTTTATTATTACAGTTCATAGTTTAACTGCTATTGTTGTAAAATATTTGAAGTTGAATTTATTTCAATGAAAATTAACACAAAAGTTGAATTTGAAAATATTTGGTAAAGTTGTTATTATAAAAACGTTAGCATCATTGACAGTGAATTAACAGGATCATTATGTTGGTGTCCTGTTTAAGGTTCTTGATTCATCTCTCACAGTTATTTAGTACTGTTTAATTACTGATTTAGATCTTAAGAGATAATTTTGAAAACGATTATTATTTAAGAAGCACTTTGTTTTGTTGTATAGCAACAATGCAATGAGTATGTTTGAATCCATTGAGAGGTGAGTTGAAAAATAAACCAATTAATTGTATTTAGTTTATTATTTAGGATTGCAGAATAATAAAAAAAAATAATAATAACTGGTTACTGTCTTAAGGTTTCAGCTTTAATCTGTTCACATTATTTGGTTTCTTTGACAGGAACGACAGTGAAAAAATTAACTCTATCCACACCACAACCTGAAAGTCGTAAGAATAATTGTCTTTGTGATAATATTCCATTTATTAAAAAAAGCGTGTTCATAATTCTGCCAGTGGAATTAAACATTCATCATTTTGAAGTGGTGAATGAAAAGTGAATGATTATGAAATACAGCATATTGATGTATCTTTAAAAATCAGAACAATTTTGTTTGTTGTTTCATATGAAATTAATGTTTTTTAGTGCACTTAAAATGATTTTATGTTTAATTTTGCCACTGAAATAAATAATTTACTATAATAGTATATTTCTTAGTAAATTATAGAGTGTTATATAATTTGCAGCTATTGGAATTCTTTCTATTTCAACCACCCCTATCAATGGCAGACCTTTTGTTCTGACCTACACTGATGAAAAAGGATTTGCAGATGCAGACATCACTGCATTCAGTCTGAACGGCTGGTCACAAGGATACTGTTTAAAAGGAAAATCATGTTCAGGTTATAAAGAAAACATCATCACAAAAGTGTCTGACACTGTTCTCACTCTGGAAATTCCCGAATTTATGGAGAGCAACCACACAGGGTTTTGGGAAGTAATAAAAGCTGGAAAGTTTTCAAACAGAATAACTCTGCGAGGCCCATATCCAAGTAATTTGTTTTGTGTGTTATAATGTTTCCAAAGTAATATTAATGTAAATTAATGTCAATGTTTTAATTAATTAGAAATCTGATGATTTTTTAAAACCAGTTAAAACAAATTTATTTCGAAACTTCAGTATATTCCATATTTCCTAAATTCTAACATAATATAGATTATTGTATGTACATTACAGTTTTATCTGAGTGGATCTTATCATCAATTAATGTATTGAACATAAAAATTAACTGTGTATTATTATGAAAAAATAATCATTTCTTTTTTCTTCTTTGATTTGAAGCATTACCACCACTATTGACAAGTAAGTTTTGTTGTGTTTATCTGCATAAAGATAATTTGTTTTCTATTATTTGAAATAATAGTATAATGTACTGATGTAGAATGTTGTTGTTCCTAATATACTGTATTATTTAGAAGAACAGAGACACCCCCGAAAAACCCCCAAAATAAAAACATTGAGGTGTTAGTATCTTTGTTTTACCTGTTTCTTTTTTTAAATTAATTTGTCTTTCCCCATTTTACAATGTTTACATTTTTAAAAACATTTAGAATATTGTTATTTTATTTATTATTCTTTCCATTTAAAATATGGTGTCATCACTAAATGATTGGAAACAGAACGGCGAACAACAACAAGTGGTGAGTAGTTAGTTTATTCAAATATATATATAAAATTTTACCAGTATTGTAAAAACAGAATGGCTATTATTTATAATTCACAGAAGTAACAGTTAAATGTTGTAAAGCAATATGATATTTTGTTCCCATTACAAATTGTACATGACAAGCAACATTGTTTTTCTCCTTTTTCTTATGCACATACACACACATATATATCCATTATATATGTTACTTTTGTAAAAACGTCAGAATATTAATTTATAATATAGAATTTTTTATTTTTTTTGGTAATTTGTTCAAAAAGGGGATGTTAAGCTAACTATCATTTATTTATAATACGAAAATGCACATTAAAGGTTACTAAAAGTCTCAAATGCTTTTTTTTGGAGGTAGCAGTGCTATGTTAATATTATTTTTGAAAATCTTTTCTCATTAATGATTTTAATTTATTAATATTATTATTATTATTTTCACATTTCCCAGAAGCACCAATGACAACACCAGAACCACGTAAGTCTATTTTCTTGTTTGCTAGGGATAGGTGATAGCAAAAATTTAATATTTAAATTTTCAATCACAATCGCACTAAGGTAATATATAATAAACCATTTATTGTTATTGATACTATAAATTTAAAACAAACAAGAAGATAAAAGACCAACAGCCTGTAGAATAATGAAAAAAGAAAAAGAATGTGTGTATGAGTTCATTAATACTCATATATCCTTTTACGTATTCATTGTTGTTGTTGCTGCTGAAGTTGTGTTTCTTGCATTTGTTGGAATTATTAGGGTATGAAAACCAGTTACTGGCCAACCTTTTATTTATTAGAAATAACTTGATATGATTTAAGAAAAAAAAAAACGTTTTAAATTCATTTAATTATTGTACATTTGCTTCTTTCATTTTGAATGCTGAAAATTTACTTTAATAATTTGTTTATCTGAACAGGTTTTTGTAATTTCATTTCTTTACATCCTTACACTTATTTTTTGTTGTGATGTTTGTTCATAAATTTGTTTACAGTTGCTGGAGTTCTTAGTGTACCAAAACCAGTTATTGGTCAACGTTTTGTTCTCACCTACACAAAAGCAGATGGAAACACCTCATCATCTGATATAATATTTAGTCTGAATTCCAAACCACAAGGATCATGTGCTCGCAGGTATTTTTGTAAATCTTCAAAGGGATACATCATGAGAAGACAGTCTGACAGAGTTGTCACTCTGGAGATTCCAGTGTTTGATAGGGATGTACACAGTGGAAAGTGGTTGGTTACAGATGACAATCAATATTCTAACAGTATTAAGCTGATATATCCATACACAAGTAAGTGACTTGTAAACAAAATAAAGTTTTGAAGAATAATGTTTCTGAATGCTTCAAACTTTGTACTATTTATTTTATTTTATTATTATTTTTTTTTTGTATGAAATATTTAATATGAATATACACTGGATATTCTTAATATTTCAGAATAATAAAATTATTTTAATCTGTGTTGGTGAATTTCGCTTGTTTTGTGTTTTTAACAGACATAGCCAAACCTCCACCACTACCAACAAAATCAAGTAGGTCCTCAGATTTATTTATTAGGTTAAAATAGAAAAAGCTATCCTAATATTTCCAAAACAATTAATGGATTTTATTGTTTGGATCTTGTATTTATTTAATTAGTGATGTTTACTGTGTTCTTTTATTAATTGTTTTATAATACAGAAACGTGCAACAGTTCTGTTTAGACATTATTTAATAGCAAGAATTAATATGTAAACATTATTTTGTTTTATTTATTTATTGAAAATTATATCAAACTGTTAGAAAAGTTAAAAAAATTTGAGTACATTGTAAAATTCTTTGTTTTCTCTTTTTATAGATTCCTTTCAGTTGTTCATCAGTATCAAAATCAGTTTATGAAAAAAAATGAAGACAATTGTACATTTGTTAATATATGTATAATAACTGAAAAGATTATTTTTTGAATTTAATTTCACCAGGCAGTACTCAGGCACCTCCAACTTCTGAAGCAACCAGACCTGAACAAAAACAAACAACTAAGGCACCCAAATCACAACCAACGCAAATAACTAAAGAACAAAGATCTCCTCCAACCCAGCCACAAAGGATAACAACACGTAAGTTTTATAACCAATTACATTTTTTACCTAAAATTTTAAGGCTGATTGCTGAATGAGCTAGAACATTTTGTAATTCTTTTATTTAAGTTGTTAACTGGAAATATAACCAGAATAATCGTTATATCACAAAGGGTATACAGCTTGGTGTATAGAAATATGTATTGAAACTTATTTGTATGAAATAATGTGTTGAAATTCAGCTCTTATACAGGTATTAAATGTATTCTGTTACAGTTTGTTATCAGCCAAGATTGGTGTTCATGAGTGACAAAATAAAACAATGCACTGGAAATGTATTACATTTTTATTCTATTTTTGTTTTTAATGAACATTTTAATATTATATACTGTATCATAATTTTGAAGAATATATAAAAAAGCTAATATTTATGTTCATAAGTTTTATTTTTATTTTAAGTTTAGTTTTTAATTTTATTTGTTTTTCATTCTTGATAGTAATACCACAAACAACAAAATCTACTACTGCAACAGCTTTTACACAACGAATATCTACAGGAGGTACGTTGAATGGAAAATAAAAATTTCTTTAACATAATAAATCTCCTTCCATTTGAGGTAATTTTCCTCTTTGTTGAAAATATAAAGAAACTTTAATCCAATTATTTGGATAATTTTATTTTTTTTAAATTTGTAAGGTTGTGTTTTATCATTTTCAGGAGTGAAATTATTTAGACAATTTAAAATTTTTAAATTAAATAACTGAAGTTAATAATTTAAAATTTACTATGTAAAAGTATAATTATGTTGTGTAATTTTATTTTTACAGTTGATAGTTTACCTGATATTGTTGTAAAATATTTGAAGTTGAATTTATTTCAATGAAAATTAACACAAAATTTGAATTTGAAAATATTTGGTAAAGTTGTTATTAAAAAAACGTTAGCATCATTGACAGTGAATTAACAGGATCATTTTGTTGGTATCTTGTTTAAGGTTCTTGTTTCATCTCTCGGAGTTATTTAGTACTGTTTAATTACTGATTTAGATCTTAACAGATAATTTTGAAAACGATTATTATTTAAGAAGCTCTTTGTTTTGTTGTATAGCAACAATGAAATCAGTATGTTTGAATCCATTGAGGGGTGAGTTGAAAAATAAACCAATTAATTGTATTTAGTTTAATATTTAGGATTGCAGAATAAAAAAAAAAAATAATAATAACTGGTTACTGTCTTAGGATTTCAGCTTTAATCTGTTCACATTATTTTTTTTCTTTGACAGAAACGACAGTGAAAAAATTGACTCTATCCACACCACAACCTGAAAGTCGTAAGAATAATTGTCTTTGTGATAATATTCAATTTATTAAATAAAACGTGTTCATAATTCTGCCAGTGGAATTAAAAATTCATCATTTTCAAGTGGTGAATGAAAAGTGAATGATTATGAAATACAGCATATTGATGTATCTTTAAAAATCAGAACAATTTTGTTTGTTGTTTCATATGAAATTAATGTTTTTTAGTGCACTTAAAATGATTTTATGTTTAATTTTGCCACTGAAATAAATAATTTACTATAATAGTATATTTCTTAGTAAATTATAGAGTGTTATATAATTTGCAGCTATTGGAATTCTTTCTATTTCAACCACCCCTATCAATGGCAGACCTTTTGTTCTGACCTACACTGATGAAAGAGGATTTGCAGATGCATCCATCACTGCATTCAGTCTGAACGGCTGGTCACAAGGATACTGTTTAAAAGGAATGTCATGTTCAGGTTTGAAAGGAAACATCCTCACAAAAGTGTCTGACACTGTTCTCACTCTGGAAATTCCCGAATTTATGGAGAGCAACCACACAGGGTTTTGGGAAGTAATAAATGCTGGAAAGCTTTCAAACAGAATAACTCTGCGAGGCCCATATCCAAGTAATTTGTTTGTTTGTTGTTAAGTTCCCAAAATAATAAGACTGAATATAAATTTAAATATCTTAATCAAATAGAAATGGCTTTTTTAAAACAAAATATATTTTAAAACAAATTTTTTTCTTATTAATTACAAACTTTATGTTATCTTGCACATTTAGAAATGTTGAAATATATAAATAATAATTTTATCAGTTTTAAAATTCCTCAACATCTTTCCTAAACAAATTTTAAGAAACCCATTCTGTAATAAGAATAGTTTGAATTATAGAAAATTGAAAAATGAGTTTTTTTGTTTTTAAAATCATATTGTATTTGATAAATACCAGAGTTGCAGACCTTTCTACAATTATTGTATTATCAGACATTTTTATGTTTATTTTCCAATTTTTTTTCTTTTTGGTTTCAAGCACTGCCACCATTATCAACACGTAAGTTTTCCTTTTATTTGTATGCACAAAAATGGTTTAATTTCTGTTACTTTGGAAATTGTAACATATATATATATGTGTGTGTGTGTGTTTGTGACTGTGTTTTGAAAAATAATACTTTATTGTAAAATTTCTAATTGCCAGAGGATTGAATTGTGTTCTACTTAAAAAACACACAAAAAATCAAAAAACAGCAACAATGTACCAAGTTACAGTTCAGTCAGTGATTGTACGTTTAGGTTATTATATTCGCTATTTTAGATGATGATGTTTCAAGTTATTTCATTTTTTCACCATTTTGCAGTTTTTATAATGTTATGTTTATAGCAAGTTCTAAAATTTTTTTTTTTTTTTTTATAATATTGATGTTATATTCTCTATTTAAAAAAATGATCGCTACATGATGGGAAACAGAACGGCAAAGAACTACAACAACTGGTGAGTTTTAGTATTGTATATTTCTACTTGGCCTTCTTCTATCTGACTGTCTGTCAGTCTGTGTGTGTGTTTAATGTATGTATAATAGAGTAGAAACTGGCAAAACCGGTCCCTGATTATCCCAGATTACTGTCTACACTGGCCATGTTTTTAGGTCCTGAATTTACGTGTACACATTATGTGTATTAAAACCTTTAATAAACTGAATCCTCTAATAAACTGAATCCTCTGTATTACAGATTTCTAAAGACTAAAAAAAATATATATGTATATTTTTTTAATTTTCATTTGACATCACCAGAAGAACCATTGACAACATTAACATCTAGTAAGTTTTTTTCCTTCTTTTACAAAGAGCAGTTAGTAAAAGCAATAACAGTTAGAATTGTATAAATTAGAATAAATCAATGTTGGTCCTATTTCTTAAAAAAAAAAAAAAAAAAAGTATTACTGTATGAGAACACTTTTTTTTATATAATAGATATGCTCCATTATTGATCATGAGTTTCTAGAAAGTGCAAAAATAAAAATAAAATGTCTCTCTCTATATATTAAAATGTATGTATGTATGTATGTATGTATGTTTGTATATGTGTGTGTGTGTGTTCCTGTGTTCAAGAGAGAAGACCATTTACACAAATATACTTTATTTTATATCATGTTGATATTATTTCTTCTTATTTTTGTTATAGTTGTTGGAGTTCTTAGTGCACCAAAACCAGTTATTGGTCAACCTTTTGTTCTCACCTACACAAAAGCAGATGGAAACACCTCATCATCTGATATAATATTTAGTCTGAATTCCAGACCACAAGGATCGTGTGCTCCCAAGTATTTTTGTGAATCTTCAAAGGGATACAATATTACAAGACAGTCTGACAGAGTTGTCACTCAAGAGATTCCAGTGTTTGATAGGGATGTACACAGTGGAAAGTGGCTGGTTACAGATGACAATCAATATTCTAACAGTATTATGCTTACATACCCATATACAAGTGAAGTATTTTTGATAGGAATGAATGGAAATAAACTTCTCTGGAATAACAGTTTCTGTATATATCAGATTTTAGTGCTTCGCTAATTTCATCTACTCTTTTTTTTTTTCTTCTAATAAAAATCTCATAATTTAAAAGTAATTTTCTATATTTTAAAGTAATAGTAATAATAGTAATATTTATCATTATTATTATTTGTGAAATTATGTGGAGTTGTCTACCTCTGTCACAGTGAAAACATTTATTATTTTCATTCCCTCAGATATCCCTCCACCACCACCTCTGCCAACACAACCATGTAAGTTAACAGAATTATTCATTAATTTATACCACTCTCATATTCAAAAAATATTGTTTGAGATAGTCTTTTTGATTTTTTTTTTTTATGACCAACAATTAATTTGAAAAATTGTGTTTACCATTAAATTACCTTTTTGAATAGGTTTTAATATTTAGGTAACTAATTTCAAAAACAAAATTTCATTTTTGGGCCTAGCAAAATTTTATGGACAAATTTTAATAAAAAAAAAAAAAAAAAAAAAAGTTTCAAGTCTGCGTATTGTTTATGGATACATTATGGTTATCTTTTTTACTTTTCTAATCTAAGAGACAATGCCAACAGCAATTTACAGTGACCAGTGTAAAGCAAACACATTAGTGTAATACTAAGTTGCTTTTATAATAATCTTTAGCAAGTTTTGGTTCCCACTTTAATATAATAGAATTATTTCTGAATTACTGAAATTGTATTTGAACTTAGTAATGCACTGGTTTAATGTTTTTCTTGTTGTCCAACTGTTTTGATAATGGCTAATTATTTTAATAATAGCATTTTTTGAGTTTTCAAGAATATTAGGTAGTTTTAAATATGGAATTAATGAGAGAATGCTAAAAGTCTAATTATATTAATTAAGCAAAATAACTAAATTTTACTGAGTAAAATTTTTTTTCATCTTTTCATATTTCTGATCAGCATTGTGATGACATTTGAAAAAATTATATCATGTAATTTTCTACTAATGCCTCAAATATTTTAACTCCTGTTATCACTGTTTGGCAGAGGTTATGAATATATTTGCTTATTTATTTTTATCTTTTATTTACTTGGTGATGATATTTTCATTTTAGTAACATTTTTATATTTATGATCTTGAAATTTGACTTCAGCAACAAGAACACAAATACCAGTAGCAACACAGCCAACACAGTGGCCTTCAGAGGAGGCAACAAAACAAACAAGTGGTAAGTGCTTAGTTTTATTTTAATTATTTTAAATTTATTTTAGAATAGGTGCTATTAATGGGTTTGAAAAAATGCTGTTCATACACAAACCAGTTATTATTTCAGTTCTGCCTGTTGATTCTAATGTTAAATAAATATCATTTTGCTTTTCAGAATTAGCACAAATGTCACAAGAAGCAACAAAATTTGCAACAAAGGCAAACACATATTTAATGTTCAAAATAAATTAATCTTCATAATAATGATTTGCAAGTAACAGTATATTTAAACCATATTAATTACTGTACACTGTGAAAGAAATGTACTTACGCAAACACAGAGTCATTAACTTTCTGAAATAAGTACACATCTGTTTTCCATAGTATAAAGGCAGGTTATCAATTTTTGTATAAATAAGTAAACCATGACAATAATTTTTTTTTTTCATTTTCTTTAGCTAGTTTTCTGAGTTCACATATCCTTTAAGCTAATTTTAATTTTTAGAAATAATGTAGACACAGTAGTGACTGAACATATAAACTATAACTTAATAACTAAAAAAAAATCACTAGATATATATTAAATAATGTGATCAAAGATTAATCAAGAGTGAGAGTTATTGTTATTATTATTATTATTATTATTATTTTTTTTTTTTTACAGTTTCAGGGGTTCTTACTATAAGCCATCCTGTCATAGGTTCATCATTATTTTTCACATACAAAAAACATGATAACACAGCATCCACAACTGTAGAATTCACCCTGAATGGAGAGACACAAGCAGTTTGCAGTCCAAACTTAACATGCACTTCTGACCAGGGGCACATGATTGCAATGCTTCCTGAAGGAGCTGCATATATGGAGATTCCAGATTATGATAATAACAAACATAGTGGAATTTGGAGGGTTAAAGATGGCACTGGATATTCCAATGAAGTTAATGTTAGAATATCAGTTCGTAAGTATTTCTGACAAAATTTAATATTTATTTTTTATTACTTCTGTCCATGAATTTATTTTACTGAAAAAAAAAATGAAAGTTGGTCTTTGACCTTTTCTAGATACTTAATTATGAAAAATATTTCATATGGAATTGCTTTAATAGACATTGTTAGTTTGTTAAATACATTTTTATTAAGAAAGATACAGGTATCGCATGTTCTGTGTGATAGTTAAATAAATGCAAACAAAACAGCATATTCTATAAACTGATCTTCCTTCATTCAAAATGGGGTTCATTTAACTAATGAGTGTAACATGTGATCTTTTATTTTATTTATTATTATTATTATTATTATTTTTTTTTTTTAGAAAAAGTATCCGAGTATAATCAAAATGTAGTTTTGAGCAAATAAATTTATGTAAGGACATCCTATGGTTAAGACATTGCATTAAAATTACTTAATAAAAGACTATTTCCAAATAAAAGATAAATTATACAAAACATGGAAAAAGAAAATAAGACTGAAAACAGTGTTTTATAATAATAATTTGTCTCCAATGAACACTTATAATATGATTTTATTTCTCACAACATATTAAAAAAAAGAAAAAAAAGAGGTAATAATTGTTTTGTTTTCTTATGTTATGTTGTTGATCATGAATACCTATTTATATGATTAAATAGTGGGAACCCTGAAAACATTAATAATTGTTTGTTTATTTTATTTTCAGTAGGAAATAATTTTCTTTTACATTTCTTTTCAGAAACACAACAATAGCATTTTAATGTTTTACCATCATTTGTTATTGTGATTTTAGAAGAAAACATTTTAATTATTTTAAAATTATTAGGAAAATGTTTAAGAATATAACTTTTATCTTGGTAATAATATTTGTACTTAATATAATTTTGACCATTAACATCACCAGCAACAGAAACTCCAAAACCATCGTCAACTGAAGCAGAGAAACAGCCAAAAGACGGGCAGCCATCTAGTAAGTGTTTAGTTTTCTTTACAACAAATTAAGATTATATCATTTGTCTTGTATTACAGATCATATTAATTAGACTTTCTAACATATTATGTTTATTTATTTATTAGATTTATAAAGGAAACTTCATTTCTGAAGGCTTAATATAAAAATGCTGTTCTCATCTGTTCATTATTAAGATATTTCCGTTGGATTATTTGCCTTGATTAAAAACTAAATTTTTATATTTTTTTAGTAATTTTCACATAAGAAAAAATATAAAAATGTTATGATGTTTTTATTTTGTTAACTCGTATATCCATTAACAAATAAAAAAACAGAAGGTGACCAAATTTATTTTTTAAATTGATAAAAGTTTGAACTTAAATTATTTATTTAATTTGCAGGTCCTGGGGTTCTTTCAGCAGACACTCCTGTGGTCGGTGCAGCATTGATTCTGAAATACACAAAACATGCAGAAACAAGATCCACATACTTAGAGATCACTCGGAATGGAGAGACACAAGCCATTTGCAAACCTAACTTACCTTGTACTACTAACAAAGAGTACATGATTGCAAGACAAAGCACTGGAACTGTATATCTGCAGATTCCACGTTTTGATGAAAACACACATGGTGGTACCTGGAAGGTTAAAGATGACGGTGCATATTCTAACGAAGTACAAATTTGTAAGTATTTTCCAAAGAAAACTAAACTTTATTAATTTATTCCTTAATAAATTCAGATTGTCAGCTTTGGACATTTCTAGAAATTCATTAGTTCTTTGTTTTTTATTATTATCATTATTTTTATTAATTATTGAGAAATGTGCAGTTAATTTAGTTTTTAATACATTTTTTTTGTATTCTTTTTACTAATATGCTAATGATAGAATTAATTATTTCTCAGAAATCAAAAAATTTATGTAATAGGAACATAATGAAATATTATTTCCAAACCTTTAGATTTATATCTTAAATAGTTTCTTAGATTTATTATTTTAATCTTTTTTTTAATAGAGCTTTAGAGATGTAATTAATGGAAAATGTTTTATTATGAATATATCTTCACAGAAAATTAATTTTCCACACTTGATAGAATAAAACAATTTAAGCATCTGAAAGCATCAAAAACTTAATGAAATAAATATATATATTATGCAATGTAAAATAGAATGTTAAATTTACAGGAATTTTATGACAAAATTATTTAAGAGAATTAAAGATTTTTTTTTTCTGTTAAAAGGTAAATTTTACTAAGTATGGAAATAAAAAATAAAACATAATACTGAGTTTAAAGATGATAATATTTCTTACAAAATATGATATATTTATAATAAATAAAAGAAGAAGAGTAATAAATCTCAGTAAATTTAACCAGTAAAATGAACATAATTGTTTTGAATGCATGTTTTATGAATATGAACTGTGTCATCTAGTCTTTAATCCATTTCAGCATTTTTCTTCTTCTACATCTTTTTTTTTTAATTTTTTAAATAAGAAAGAAACATTTCTTACACAAGCATTAAAATCATATCAGAATTTTTTTTTTATAAAGTAATTCATGCACAATTTTTGTTATTTTATTATTTTTAACCCATTAAAAAATAAATAATAAGTTAAATAATTGTAAATATTAAGAAGTATAATTAGGGTTGTAACAATAGTTATTATTACTAGTAATGTTTTTTAACATTTTTTTAATTAACTGACCAATTACATCAGCATCAATAGAAACAACAACAGAACCGACACAGCCAACAGGTATGTGTTCAGTTATGTTCGTAACTAATCAGTTTTCATTGATTGATTTTAGTTCAGAAGTAGTTTATAATATAACTAAAATATGCTAACTTGAAGGCATAATAATAAAATTACCAAAAAAAAGCACTCAGCCTTTTTTATTTTTTAAGCATCACCTACACACATAATAAGAAGGAAACAAATTTTTATATCAAAAAATGTATTTACTAAAGACGTCATTCTTACATTTTTTTTACTGAAGAACAATTTTTTTAAAAGAGATCACAGATTTATATTTATAATATCCTCATAGAATCACGATAAGATTGCATTATAAAATGTCCTTATTCACTTTCAGGTCCTGGGATTCTTTCTGCAACTAGTCCATATAATGGTGCAGCATTGCTTTTTACATACAAAAAACACAAAAAAATAGCAACAACCTTTATAGAGTTCATTCAAAATGGTGAGTCACACGGTATCTGCATACCTCTGTCAGCATGCACCTCAGATGAGGGATTCTCAATTACAAGACTGCCTAATGGGGATACATACATGCAGATTTCAAAATACGATGATAAAATACACAGTGGTACTTGGATGGTTAAAGATGACAATGACTATTCAAATGCACTTAACATTTTTGGTGAGAACTTTTCATATAAGATGAAATTTTATTTTTAAAATGTATTTATTTCCTTACTTAATTGATTAATCATTATAATTCTTTACTTTTATGAGCAAAATGAAAATATGATCGTGTGACTAATTCTGTGTGAGGAAGACTTCAGTTTCTTTAAACATTTTGTAATATTTATTATTATTATTATTTTTTTTTTTATTCCAGCCTTCTATGAATACTTATGATGTAGAATAGAGTAGTCAAAGAGATATCAAAATAATCAACAGTAACATGAAATAAGACGATTACATTTTTCAACTACTATTTTAATATATATTTTTTATCACAAAAATCTCTGTATGTATTAACTTGATAATGACAAAAACACATGAAACATATAATATGGAAAAAGGGAAAAGAATGGAAAAAATATCTGTGCAGTTAAAGAGTCATAAATTTTGTTTTTGCTCCCATATTTTCACAGTACTAGTTGTAGTTCCATTATTTTAATATTCATTGGTTAGATTATGGCGTGATGAAATTGTAAATAAATATAACTAATACTTTGGCTTGTCATCAATGCTGTATTTTGTAAGAATATCACCATAAACAGTATTTTATATAATGCTAAATTTCAGTTGACATAGCTCATCAGTCTTGCTAGAATAGTGGTAATTCACTCATCACTGAAGTTCAAAAGTGACTCTGTGAAAGTCTTAAGGTTTACAAAAATGTTCACATATCAAGATAACTGCATCAATAAAACCAAATAAAACTAATTGTTGAATTGTTATAGAAAATATTTTTTTAATTATTACATAAGCAGAAATAAACAATCATTTTAATATGCTGTACTTTCGGCAGTGTGAGATAATGGCAATATTAGCTTTATTGCTTATTTAGTATTGCCAGTGCAGACAATCTCCATTTTGTAAATAATATATTGAGATCTTCCATAAACTATCATCATCTTCTTTTTTAAAATTTTTATTATTATTTTTTTTATTTTAATTAGTATTGCTTTTGGGTTTTTTTGACTGATTTTATTCTTCTTTTCTTTTTTTTTCTAATAATTTTCTTTTACATTTTTGACTCTTCAGAGATGACTAATTAACTTAGTGCAGTTTTATGACTGATGATTTTGGAAATCAGAATAATTTTAAATTGATGACAATATGACCATCCACAAAAAACCAATGAACTTGTATATGTTTATGATGGTACTAATTCAAACAAATATTACTCATGCAAAATTTTATTAATTTATCTCCATCAGACTTATTCAGTTATATTTAACGATAAAAATAAACCCCATGAAATGTGTTCATTTAACATTTAAAAATGTATTTCATTATTCTTTCACAGTCACAACAATTGCACCATCTACACGAGAAGAAACAAAACAACCAACACAAACACCATCAGTTGGTAGGTTTTTGTTTTATTTGTTTTCTTGACTACTTTAACTGAATCTTGCAGTAATCTAGATGTGAAGTTAGGAGAGGTATCTGCAACTTTTAATTTTTATTCCTTGGTGTTATTATATATATATATATATATATATATATATATATATATATATAGATATAATACAAATCTTTCTGATAAATAAAATAAAAATATATATTATTTTCCTATTTTTACTTGATTTTACTCAGATAAAATGGAGAAAAATATTTGTGATACTAACTGTTTGATTTCATACTGAAAGGATATCATTATCTGTTTTAAAAGAAATGAATTTTAACATGTATTAAATTGTTAGATTGGGAAATTTGTAAAATATTGTTACTGTTTTTTAACACATGTACTTCAAATTTTGAAGGAAACAAAATGTAATGTTGCAGTTTTTGCTGTTTTAATATATGGAGCTTCTGTACTTTTTGTTGTGTTTGTTTTTTTGTTTGTGTGCATGCATGTGTTTGAGTGTATATTAATATCATAAATAAAACTCAAAATTACTATCTCAGTAATATTAACTTTAATAAGACATGGAATTCAAGAAGAGTTAGATTTGGGAAAAGTTACTTTTTGACATTTTTTCTTTTCTCCAGTTTTAATTTCCACTATTTTAATCATTAATATCAGCATCAACAGAAATACCAGTATCGGCATCAACAGAAGTATCAATACCAGGATCAACGCAAACAACTGAAAAGTCATGGCAGCCATCAGAGATAAATGCAACACGTAAGCTGTTATAAACTGTTAATGACCAGTTTGTTTATTTATTTATTTATTTATTTATTTATGTATTTATTTATTTATTTATTTATTTATTTATGTATTTATTTATTTATTATTAATATTAGTATTATTATTTTGATTATTACTATTGTTATTATTATTATTATTTATGATTATTATTACTATTATTAATATCATTATATTACATTATTAGTATTTATGATTATGATTATTATTATTATTATATTATTAGCAGTATCATCATCATCATCATTATCATTATTATTACTATTATTATTGCAGTTCCTGGAATACTTCGTATAGGGACTCCTATCATTGGTAGACCTTTACTTATAACCTACAAGATCAGAAACGTTGCCGTAGTTGATTCAGAAGTACAGTTTTTACTCAATGGCAGACTACAAGGAACCTGCTCTTTTGAACATCCATGCTTCTCAGAAAAAGGATTCATCCTCACAAGACAGTCGATTTATATTATCACTTTGGAGATTTTTTCATTTGATCAAAGAAAGCATAGTGGTACTTGGATGGTGAAAGACAGGAATGCATATTCTAACAAAATAACTCTGAGAAGACCATTTCGTAAGTAGTTTCTGAACTTATGTTTCTTTTTATATGACAATATTGGAACTTCTAGTGCTAGAAAATGATTTTTTAAGGAGAATGTACAGATGAATCTAAAATATATTCTGATGCTGTTTGATTTCATTAGTATTTTATAATTATTCATTATTTATTTGTTTTTGTCTCACTTGTAAAAGAAAAAAATGATTTGAAAAATCATGTCTAGAACATATTTAATTTAAGTCATACCTTTGATGATATGCTTCCTGATTATTGTTTTATTTATATATGGGGGACCAATAGAAACAAAGTATAAGAATTATATATAGACAACTGAAAGAATGAGTAAATCATGGCATTACAAAATGGCACTATCTTCAGTTTGAAATTTTACATTTCATTGTACATGATGATCCAAGTAAAAATGGATAAATATTATCCATTTTGTTTTAACAAAAAAAAAAAAAAAAAAAAAAATAATAATAATAATAAAAAAATAAATAAATATAATATAATATATATAATTACAATATACAATCATTTCAATGAATACAAATTTATTTAAGCTATTTGTTTGGAACACAGTCACTAAATTCTTAACCAATCCATTATGATCTACTTTTATCTGAATCAAATATGAGAAGAGATATACATAACTATTTCATCAATGATGAAAATACCTTTATTTAAGCTATTGATGATTTTAATTCTTTTTCTTTTTTTTTTTAATATTATGAATAAAAAAAATATGTGTTTATTAGTATTTTATTTGAAAACAACAGGATGGATTGAAATGTCAATAGATGGACTAATTGAAAGAGGTAAGTCTTTAATGATTGTGTAAATGTTTTTCATTGCTATACTCCATACATTATGATAAATGAATTTTTTAATATTCATCTAAGAAAATTTAGTTTATTTAAAAGGATTATAATATATTAAAAGAAATGTCATATATGAATGCTTTTGAAAAGAATATATGTCAACTCTTTTAATCAGTTACTTGATCTTTAAATAAATATCATTTGATTTATAATAACACATAAATTCAAAATAAAAGGTTATTATAAGACATAGATACATTTCAAAATTAAAACTGATGTTATTTGAAAAACAAAATTCAATTTTTGTATTAGTTCTGTTTATTACTAGGCATATGTCATGCAAAAAAGAATAAAGTCAATCATTCTTTTGAACTGGATTAAGAACAAAATAAATATTTCTGCAATTGTTTAACAAAGTGTATTTTTTATCATAAGTATCTCTTTGTTTCTGTTTGTAGTTGGATTTCTTTCAACACACCATCCTGTTTCTAACAGCCCTTTACTATTTACATACACAAAAAATGATGGCAGTATAAATGGAGGAACTATAACTTTCAAACAGGATGAAGTAGTTGTAGGAACATGTGTTCCAGACAAACTTTGTTCCTCTGAGAGAGGATTCAGTCTAACAAGAGTATCTAATAAAACCGTTACACTGGAAATCCCACATTTTAGTGTTGAACAACACAGTGGTATTTGGGTGGCAGTTGACTCTGGTCAGTATTCAAACAAGATTGTTTTGAAAGACCCGTATGGTGAGTGTAACTGCCTGTTATTAATTGTTTTACATTCATGGCTATTATATATATATATTGATTTGTTTTATCAATTAACAGAAACATGCCTTTTTTTTTTTTTTTTTTTTAAAATGTTAATTAAAATAAAATAGAAATAGTAATTTTTTGTTGTCATTTCTTATTGGACAGATCTAAAATTACCAGAAACAGTAATTAATATGTGAACAATAAGTTTCAAAATTTAATTAACTTATTTATTTTGAAATGTTTTCTTACTGTAAATATGCTAATGAATTTTTGAACAGAAAATTAATAGTCAAAATAATTTAGATTTGTATATTACAAAATGAAATGTATATATATATATACACACACACACATACACACACACAACACACACACTCACTACATATACTATCAAATTCAGAGCTGTAGATATGCTAATATTAAAGTCAAAGTGATTGACTTTTAAGATGTAACGGAAGTTATTATTCACACATAAATACATTTTTAATAAAATGGAAACATGCTTTCATATTTCTGAAATGAAGACTGGTGTTGTTTCATATTTACAGTTACTGGAATTCTTTCATCAGAAATAGCTATTGTTAAGTGGCCTTTTATTTTGACTTACACCAGGAGGTTAGGTCCAGTAATATCAACATTTATAGAATTTCTCCATAACGGAAAAATGCAAGGACTGTGTTATAAAACATACCCTTGTCAGTCTGATGAACAATATACAATAAGAAGAGAATCGGAATGTGTTATAACACTGAAGATTCCATCTTTTGATGAAACAAAACACAGTGGTACTTGGAAAGTTAAAGACAGAAATATATTTTCAAACAATATTGTATTGACTGAACCATTTCGTAAGTATTTTTACTACAAGACATTAAATCATACAAAAATCACATCGATCATTGAAAATATATTTCTTGTTGATTTTATCAAGTCAAGAATAAATTTATAGTGAAAGCTTAAAAGGCCAGGGATTAGATTTTGTAACTTAAAAAGATTAATTAAGAAAGCTGGAATATATGTTTAGAGTGAGAAGAAAAATAAAGATCACTTTATCTTTTACTTTTGGCCAGAGCTTTATTTTTCTCAACAGGCAATTAAATAATTTCTTATTCTAATTTTTTCTAATTTTATTTTACATGGTGACAAACAGTAAAAGCACCACAACCACCAGTGGAAGGTGGAGGGACAACACTGAGTAAGTTTTTATAACTGTTGATATCAAATTAGTTTTCATTGCTGATATTTCAATAAGGACAAAAAAATATATATAACTGTTTGACAGCTTTTAACATATTCACATACTTGAACATCCACATCTCAGTGATGTATTTAATAGGCACCAAAATTTATATTTAAATTACTTTTTCCTCTAGAAATTCAATTTCAGTTTTTTAAAGACAAGAACTGAGATCTGAAAAAGGTTTTTGTTTTGATCGTGAAACAAAAATTCCTTCTGGTTGTACTGACATTTTGTGCACAGTCTGATCATCAATAACCATTTTATATGACCATATTAATGTATATATTTCTTTCTTTCTTTATTTCTTTTTAAAATTAAATTCATAATTTTGTGAAAGAAATAAATATAATATTTTTAATTTAATATTGTTATATACTTTGTAATAACAGTAAAATGCCTTATTTATTCAAGATAAATTGTAAAAAATTATTGTTATTATCTTTAGAGAGACAATTATTTCAAAAAATAGGTATTGATTAATATTGATAATTTTAGGGACAAACAGGTTGAATTTATGTGTTTCAATAGTAAATTGTATCTCAGAATATTAATTTGTATTTCTTTTCATTTTTAGGAACTTTTTATTAAAATTCCTAAATGAAAGCCTGCATTATGGTTCTAAAATTCATAAATATTTTTCTTTGTTGTTATTACAAAGTGTGTATAATAACTTACTTTAATATGCTGGAAAGACCCACTTGCAGAAAAAAATCACACACGCTAACAACACACACTTAAATATATAACGTATAGACGACACACATATAATTCAATAAAAATTTAGATATTTATTATTTGGTGTTTTGTTTTGCTAATGATTTTTTTGTTGTTGTTCCATTTTTTTTAATTGAACACCAGAAACACCTGAGGGATTTCTACCAAAATCAAAACGTGAGTCCTTAAATGTATATATAAAATTTACATTAATGTGAACTCTTCATGGGGCATTAGGCTTTATTCATGGACTATTTTAAACAGAAATTAATGATTACAGATTAATAATTATATCTCATATTACATAAAGTAAAACAGTGTCTGTTCTTTTTATGCAATCCATTCCATGATTCAAATAGTGGATATCATTAAATATCATTAAAATATGGATACAATATAAATATTACCATAAAAAAAAAAAAAAAAAAAAACATTCTGTAAATAATCTTAAATAGATTACAACACCACTACCACCAACAATAACTACAAAAAATAAATAAAATAAAAAATGTTTTAAGACAATTTATGTCTGCAATCTGATAATATATATAAATATATATATATATATCTTAAAGTTGGACAAAGAATATATGAAACTGATACAAAAATTTACAAGAATTTTCTAGACCAATTTTAAATGGGAAGGAACACTTGTACCATATTACACTGTTTTGATTTCTAGTTCTTGGATATATCTCTGCTGGATTTCCATTTCTTAATAAACCCTTGGTGTTGACATACACAACAAAACATATGCCTGCAACAAACTCAAATATTGTCTTTATGCTGAATTACCATCAACAAGGATCATGCTATTTTGCACATCCCTGTTATACTGGCAAAGAATATAACATAACAAGACAGAGTAGTCATATCATAACTTTGGAGATCCCCTCTTTTGAAGAGAGAAAACACAGTGGTACTTGGATGGTTAAACACAATGGTGTAGATTCAAACAAAATTATGCTGGTGGGACCTTTTCGTAAGTACTTTCTAAATACAGATAAAACATTGTTGTGAATATAATTTGTTGCAGTGTATCTGTACAGCTGTACTTTTGATGTGTATAAAAACATCAAACTAATTTTAAATATTTCTTTTGTTAAACCAAAAGAGGGAAGAACAAAACAACAAAAAAAACAAGAACTTTGTGATGCCATTTTACTCAAACAGATAATAATATATATTTCATAGTATATCTTGGGAGTGAAAATCACTATCTCAAAAATACATTTGTTTTTGTTCTATGCAGTCTAATACTACTAATCATAATATATTGTTCACTATTAATTTCAAAAGACACACACACACACACACACACAATCATTATTGTTCAAGTTGTCACTGATGAATTCAGTGTTACTATTATAATACTTCATCTTCTACAGAATTACATTTGATAATTATTATTAGTGATTTTCAGTTCAGTCATTTAATTAATTTATTTACTTACTATTATTGTTATTTTTTTTATTATTATTATTACTATTATTATTTTCAGTTGAAGGACAGACTGTACCACCAGAACAAAGAGGTATGTTTGGTATTTACATGTGGTAAGGAAGTGATATAATTCATAGAGCATATACAAGTTTACCTGTCCAGAAGACAATTCTGCTAAAACTGGTTTTTCTAAAATGATAATTTTATGCTCTTGAAGTCACATATTTATTAACAGAAATAAAAATCACTACAGCTACAACAAGCAGAAATACATAATAAACAAATACAGTATCCAAAAGTAATATAAATAGTTTTCAGTAACAAATGACTTAATTTGTCAAGAAGATTATTACTGTTATATACATTTCATAAAAGTAAACAACAGAAACCAGATGCAACTTAAATAATATGCTTCTAATTGCATTAAGAAAGATAAATAGCTTGTTTCTTTTCAACATTTGTATTTATTTATAATCTTATTTTTATTTGATTATTTAATTAGATTATTGTTATTATCATTATTATCATCATTATGATCATCATTATTATTATTATTATTATTATTATTATTATTATTATTATTATTATTATTGTTAATGATTTTGATTACACAATATTTTAAAGGATTTTATTTTTATTTTACCTGGGATGTTTCTCCTGCAACTTTTAAAACATTTTATTACTTTAGTCTTGTTTTGTGAATGACTCTTCAGTATACATATTATATATCTATATACTTTTATGATGATTTAATTTCTTTCCCTGATGTAATAATAAAAGTTATTAAATACTCAGCTTTTTAGACAAAATATTTATTTTATTTATTTATTTATTTACAGTTGGAATTCTTAAATTAGGCAGAGCTATCAAAAATAAACCATTCCATCTGTATTACACAAAAACGAAAGACACTATAAATGCAAGCATTATAGTATTCCTCATGGATGGACTGGAGGTAGCATCATGCTATCCTGGGTACCCATGTTCTCATGGAAGGACTTCTGGAATTGAAAGAAAGTCTGATACAGTTATACATGTATGGTTTAATAAGTTTTCTTCAGGAAAACATGCTGGTACTTGGAAAGTTAAAGATGGCGATGAAACTTCAAATTCAGTTAAACCAGAACCTCCATTTGGTAAATATGTGAACACAATACGAGTTGAATTTGACTGGGGTTTGGTTTTTTTTAATCATTATTATTATTTATTTTTCATTTATTTATTTTATTTATTTTGTTTATTTATTTATTTATTTTATTTTATTTTATTTTATTTTATTTTATTTTATTTATTTATTTATTTATTTATTTATTTATTTATTTATTTTATTTTATTTTATTTATTTATTTATTTTAATATTATTTATTTATTATTATTATTTCATTTATTTATTTATTTTTTTTTTTTTTTTTTTTTTTTAGAAATAATCTAATTGTAAAATTTATAAAAAGAAATGGACAATTAATTCTAAAATATTTATTTTTACATGCAGTTATTGGACATTATTTTTCCCACATTAAATAATATATATGCATGAATTCAAAATGTAATTAATAGTTAAAGGTTTTTCTAACCTTAGTTTAATAAACTGACTCATGGTATCATCAAATTTTAATTTTTTGTTTTGTTTTTATATTTGCAGTTGTTGGACTTTTTTCCGCAGATACCCCTGTCACCGGCAGACCTTTAGTTTTTACCTACACTAGGAGTTTTGATGATGTAAATCGTCCATTTATAACATTCTTTCACAACATGGACATCCAAGGAACATGTATGTCACGGAGTCCATGTTCCTCTTCACTGGGATTCAGAATATCCAGAGAGTCTGATACTGTTGTTACACTGGAAATTCCACAGTTTGATGAGACACAACACAAAGGTAGTTGGTATGTAAAAGATGAAGAACTGTTTTCCAACAAGATTCTAATCAAAGGACCACACTGTAAGTAGTATCTTTAATATGAGACTGTGTTTTGGATTAATTAAAAACTTTCTTTTCATTATACATCATTTATAAAATTTTAAAATGTTTTCATTAAAAAAAGTCCTCAGAAACCAAGTTAAATCTGACTGAAGTACCTTTAACTGAAAATACTGAGTTAATAGGACTTTGAAAGTCTTGTTCGACTTTTTGCCAATGAGTCTGTTGCTGTATTTTAATTTGTAGATGTTGGTACTCTTTCTGCACCAAAACCTGTCATTGCTTGGCCACTTGTTCTCACCTACAAGAGGAAGTTAGGTTATGCAGATACAACACTTATAGAGTTCCAGCTAGATGGTGTTACACAAGGGATATGTTATCCAAGGTTCCAGTGTGAGTCTGAAAAAGGATTCAACATCACAAGACAGTCAGAGACAGTTATAACTTCGGAGATACCGTTGTTTGATGAGGAGGAACATGCTGGTTTGTGGAAAGTTCAAGATGGTAATCAAAGTTCAAACACAGTCGAACTGAAAGGACCCTTTCGTAAGTGTTGCAGATGTAAAATTATATATTTGTTTGTAAAATATTAGGTTTTCATGTGTCTAAATTATTTTTGATTTCTTGATAGTTATAGCACCTTTAATGTTTGGTAAATGCTCTAATATACATTAAGTGATTCCCAGATGGTTATATTCTTCATATGATGCCTATCTAATGTTAGTGAGACAAAATATCAAACTCAGTTAAGTTATGATATTTTGCAAATAGAACTTTCAAATCAGACATCAGATATTTGAAGATTGTAAACATAATTTTGAACGAAAAAACAAAATGAAAAACAAATCATCTCTTAGCATGTAGCTATAGTTTTTGTATTATTTTTCTAATGGTCTTTTATGAATGCTTTATGTAATTGGTTTTGATGTGAAATAGATAGGACATTTCTTACCCTGTTTACACACTATTATTATTATTATTACCATACACACTAATATTAGTATCACTTTTCATGAACCTACCAAATAAGTACTTTTATTATAACTATAGACATAAAGGAGTTATTATTGTTTTGGTGTCTTTGTGTATGTTAATGAATTCAGTATTAAATATTTTTATTATTATTATTTTTTTAAACCAGGAACTAAACCTAAAGAAACAATAGGACGTCCACATTCACAGCGTAAGTGTTTCCTACTCTCCATAGTAACTTGATTTTTTTTTTTTTTTTTTAAATATTTTTAAAATTAACAGAGACAATCTTTCAGTTTTCCTGCAACATGGCAATTAATTGTTTGCTTTACATTTTGTAGGTGTGGGAATCCTCACCAGTACTGTGCCTTCCATTGGTGAACCGTTTATTCTGACCTACAGCAAAACGAGCGTAGCGAAAATTACAACAACAGTACAGTTCTTCTTGAACTACAAAGAACGGGCAAAATGTGATCCTGAACAGGACTGTGTTTCTGACAAAGGATTCAATGTTTCGAAGACCTCTGATAATGTCATCACTTTGGTGATTCCGTCGTTTAACAAGGAAGTGCACAAGGGCAAATGGATTGCTTATGACAATGCCTGGCCTTCAAATGTGATCGATTTAGAGGGTCTGTTTGAAAGTAAGTACTGATATCATTTAAATAATAAGAAATTATTATATTTATGGATATAAGATAAATTAGTTGTAAGGGTCCATTTAAAAGTAGGTATTAATATAATACTGAAAATTATTATATTTATTAGCATTAGATGATTGGAATTAAGAGGTCCAATTAAAAGAAGGTATTAATACTATTTATACGACTGAAAAATATTACATTTATTCATGACAGAAAATTAACCTAATTATTCAGGTAATATTTATAAACTTTATCAGAGTTGCAAAGAATATTTGGGCATACATCATCTTAGTGCATCCATATTACTCTTATATTTGTATTAGGTGGTGTTATTTAAGCATATATATATACAGCTAGACAGAGATAATATATTTGTATTTTGTATCGTTTATACATTAAATTTGATTAACTTAAGAAATGATTTGTTTTCTTAGATTGTTTAATGCAAAATGTTCTGATGTATGTTTCTCTGTGTGTGTGTGTGTGTGTGTGTGTGTGTGTGTGTGTGTGTGTGTGCGCTTTCAATTATTTTAATATTTGCTGTTTTTGTTTTCTAACACATCAAGGTCCTTTAGAAATAGTTACAAATGGTGAGTACTACCTTGGTAATAAATTATTCTATTGCTACATCTAAAAGGAAAAGTCATAATTTATTGTCTTCTCTGGTACACCAATACATTTGACTCTTTGACAGTTGAAAAGCATATTATTTTAGAATTAATTTAAAAACAAATGAAGTAATATGTTATAATTCAGAGAGACTGAAATGTTGTGTTCTTTTGGAGACTCCAACCACTGAAGTCCAACTAGCATGGAATCACATCCAGTTTATGTTTTTTCTTATTAATGCAGATAAAGTAATTAAGAAAATAGGAATAATTTTAAAATCCTTCCATGATACCACATCTTTATATAATTATGTTTGTTTTATTAAGTATATCTGAAAGAATGATGCTATTATGGAAGGTATTCCGACTTGTTATTGTAGAATTTTTCAAAAAAATGCATTTATTGTACATTGGTATTTTCTAATTATTAAATTACTTAATGACAGATACATTTCAGATTAATAGGTGTCTAATGAACTAGTGTCAGCTTCAAAATTATATGTATTATAGTTTATTTATTTATTTATTTATTTATTAGTTGTTGTTTTTTTCTTCCTTGAGGGAGAATCTTACAAATATTTTAAAGGAAAATAATTAGTATTCATTTAATTATTATTTTCTTCTAGACTCTGGGATCCTTAGCTGTCTGACTCCTGTCATTGGTCAGCCTTTTGTTTTGGAATACAGTAAAAACAGAGGAAATACTAATTCAACAATGATAATATTTTCACTGAATGACCAACCACAAGGCTCATGTCGTCCTTCAGAGCCATGTAGTTCCACAAAGGAATTCAATGTGACGAGACAAAACAATAAACTAGTCACTCTCGAGATTCCAGAATTTAATGAACTGTTCCATGTTGGTATTTGGATGGTTGTGGATAGCAATGAACTTTCCAATACAATAACGCTTAATGGACCATTTGCAGGTAAGTGGATTTGTTATTATATTTCATTTCTGAGATGCAGATGTTTAAATTTTTACCAGTTCCATTCTTTACTTTGTAAAGTTTAACTTTACGTATAATTAGTGTTGTATTTTTTTTATATATATGTTTGGCCTGTGAATCTACTGGTATCTGTTTTAAATAAGTTTCAAGCAGTTCTGCATCTTTCTGAAATGTTCAAAACAATTTTAGAATTTTGTATGTTTATACAGAAACAACATTCATAATAATTTTCACTAAATAAGAACAGATTCTACACAGTTAAATATTGGATAAAAATAAATATCACGTTTTTGAGCACAAAATAATAGGGTAAAAAGAATGAAAGAAAAGAGAAAGAAATATAATGTGTAGTAAAATTTAATTAATAAACCCAATTTTATTGAAATAAAAATACCAAGAAAATGTTTTAATTTTCTTTCCTATTTTTTTTTTTTTTTAGTTTCTCTGTTCATTCATTAGGTTTACTAAATTTCATTTTATTTAGTTAACTTTTGTTATGTTCATATTTGAATATTCAAGTTATTAGCACTTTATCATTAGTTTTATTAGTAGGTTAATTCACAAATGATTGTATTCTTACTGGTATTTATTAAAAGAATAATAATAATAATAATAATAGTAATAATAGTAATAATTTATATTCATGTTCATATTTGTCTGTTGTTCAAATGGTGAATAGTGTTTCTAACACATGTTTGAATACAATTGCTTAGTTATTATTTATTATTATTATTATTTTTTTAATTTATTCATGCTTTTCCCCTTCTATCTTAGAAACAGCAGATGAAGCTAAACCATGGAAACAAACAAGAGGTAAGCCTAAGATAATTATTTTTTAAATAGTTTTTAAAATAACCCTTTAACTTGTTTAAAACCTAAATATGTTTACCCTTTCTTTTAAATTTATATATTCTTATTATAATTACTGTTAGTATTGCTTTGAACTCTGATTTCTTACCTCATTCTAAATGTACTGTCCTTGAAGTATAAGTTTACTGTCTACAAATAAATGTGTTTCAAAGAAACTTGTTATCAATTCAATACAGACCTGCACTTTAATTAGGTTTTCACTTACAGAGATAGGAGTTCTTACCATAAATAATTTACCTGTGATTGGAGGGCCTTTTGTTTTCACCTATACAAACATCATGGTATTCAGAATTCAGGAGCACGTGTCGTTTGAAAGAAATCAGGCCACTATTGGAACATGTGAACCTGTAGGTCCATGTGTTTCGCCGTCTGGATATAGAATCACGAAACAGAATGCCAATACAATCAGTCTGGGGATTGATTCATTTGATGAGGAGAAACACAGTGGTACTTGGGTTGTTATTGACAATAATACGTCCTCTAATGAAATTAAACTGACTGGCCCCTTTCAAAGTGAGTGTTTTCAATTTGTTTTTGTTTCATAAATACATTCTTCAGTGCAGTTAAATTTCAGTTCATTAATTTTATTTTATTAAATTGTAATGCCAGAGTATTTCATATCTTTCATTTTTTTACAAAAATTTAAATTATATCAAGCTAAATGATTGAGGGATTCTCTAAATGAATGTTCAGATAGAAATTTGTTTGTTTTTTTTTTGTTTTTTTTATAAATTAGACAAACAAACAAACAAAAAAAAAGAAGAAAATAATAATAATAATAATAATAATAATAATAATAATAATAATAATAATAATAATAATAATAATAATAATAATAATAAAACAAAACAAAATGTAATAAAATAAAATAAAGATATGTTAAAATCAAATCAAATAACAAAAAAATCAAAAATAAATTTCAAAATCTAATTTTTACTGACACTGGAGAAATCCATCTTGACAAATTTAATAGTGTTCTCATGATAATATTTTCACAGATACATTTACAAGATTTGAACTAATTTGTCTCAAGTGAAGACATTTACAAAATGTGTATCAACAGATTTATTATTTGATATTTTAATGATTTTTGTCTAAAATTTTGAATTTCATCTTTACTAAATCTTTACTGGTGTCTACAATTAATGATATTCCTTCTAAAGTTTACCTGAAATAGTTCAAGCTTATGGTGTAAATACATATTCATACACTTCATTCATTTTAAAAATTTAAAAACTTAAACCAGCCTTTGTTAATAATGATAAAGTATAGCACAAAATGCTGACTTCTCTCTTATGATAACTGAGTAAATGAAAATGTAGAAAGAACTTTCAAAGACTGAGTACCTCTTGTGACAATAATGAAGATGGACTATAGTAAATTTTTTAATATTTCACTGAATAAGGTGAAATGATAAATTATAAAATGTTAGACTTCTTGTGTCCTAAAAACTTTTTATTTAACTGTCTTTGGTTGTAACCAGCAAATGAAAACACCACAAATGCAAACACAAGAAACAAAAAAAAAATAATAAAAAATAAGATAATAATAATAATAAAAAAATAAATAAATAAAATAAAATAAAAACTAGAAAATGTATATAGCCATGGCTAAACTTAAAATCATTTTCTCAGAGAAAATCAGTCATACTGCCATGTTACAATTATAACTATTGTGTCAACACTACCAATCTTTTAGAGAAAAATTAGCATAAATATTGTAATTCTACTGGGACCACTGCTAGTGTAGTAGTATTATAGTATTTTGAGATAGTTCTAAGGTATGTAAGAAATCACACACAATGATAATAATTATTTTCAACAGAATGGTTTTGCATCTTACAACCAGCACAATTCAATATTTTTCTAATTTGTTGTTCGCAACAGTTGTTTTCATGTGATGCTACATTGATTGAAACTGATTTCCAGGTGAGCTTTTTAACAGTTGTCTTCTTTTTCCCTTTCTCAGGAGTAGACGGGTCATTTGAAACTGGACAAGTGCCGGGTAAGATGATTGATTTTCTTTTTAAATTTTTCTAGCCAAATTGAAATCAATATGACAATAATATTCCCATATCTTTTTCTTTTTTCACCCTTTCGATCACAAATTCTACCTAATTATTACAGGTGCATTAAATCAGTGGACTGAAGAAGGTAATATCTCTAATAAAAAAATTACCCTTGTTAATCATGTCAATATTTAAATAACAATAAAAAAAACAAAAAAAAACCAGTCAAACAAAACAGAAAGAAAAACAAACACAAAATATATTCTATGTGAAGAAAAAAAAACAATTAAAAAAAACCCCATGTAGCTAGACATGCAAATATTATTATTTATTAATGAATACCATGTATGATTTGTGATATCTGTAACTGTCCCAAATATCTATTTCAAACTGATAATTTAATTTCTGTTAGTGCAAAAAGAAATAAGATTTGTATTTTGGGCTTATTCTGCAGTTATCTCTCATCCCATTTTGATTTTTACTGGTTACGTAATTTTATTTAAATGTTTGTTATTTAGTTTGTCTTATTATGATTATACATACATACATACATACATACATACATACATACATACATACATAGATGCATGCATTCATTTTTCATCTTTATGTTTACAGAAGTAGAAGAGGTAGAAGAGAGAGAAGTAGAAGGAATGGAGGAAGTAGAGAACATTGAAGACACTTGTCAGTTTTCACTCTCAAACATTTTCTATTTTCTACTTCTGTTTAATTCAGATTTATTATTATTTCTTCTTCTTCTTCTTCTTATTATTTATTTGGGTAGTTAGAGGTAGGATGCAGTGATTTTATTGCTAAAATTATTAAACAATTTAAATTAAGAGTATTTCAGTATTTTGTTTTCTATACATTTCATTTTTCAACATTCTATTTAATTTTGTTTTAAAATGTAGAATAACGCACTTTCTTTTTCACAAACACTGAAAGTAAAAATGAATAAAAAATAAAATTCATGGCAGCCATGTTGAACATTAAATAGTATTTAATATTTTTAGTGATAACCTAACTCAGATAGAAGTTAGAGCCAGTGTTACCCAGTAATCCATGTTGAAATAAACATGACTGAGACATTTAAAAATGAAATAAATTTGACTATTCAAACATTGGAACTAATGCAGTTTATTTAATTTAGACAAAAAATTGCTTGTTTATAGTACCTCTCTCTCTCTCTCTCTCTCTCTCTCTCTCTCTCTCAGATTCTGTAAGTCACAATTTTTAAATTCACTTTCGTTGCAGATGTTGGTGTTCTTTCTGTGGAGAAACCTTACATCGGCATTCCGTTTATTCTACAGTACAGAAAAGTAGGAGTGGACGAAATTAAAACTTATGTCACTTTCAACCTGAATAATGAACCCCAGGGTTCCTGTTATCCTGAATATCCTTGTACTTCTCCACAAGGATATATTCTCTCACGAAATGGTGACAGTATCCTGATGGAAGTTCCTGAATTTGACCCAGAAAAACACAAGGGTACGTGGATTGTGGTTGATGATAACAAAATGTCCAATAGCATCATACTGGCTGGCCCGTTTTCAAGTAAGCTTGAATTTTATTTATATATATTTTATTATTATTATTAGTATTATTTAAATTTCTTACTTTTTTATTATTTTTATTATTATTATTTTGTTATTATTATTTAAATGTTCTTACTTTTTTATTTTTTTATTATTATTATTATTATTATTATTAGTAGTAGTAGTAGTAGTATTTAAAATTATTTAAAATTAAATTATTTTTATTTTTTTTAGAACCAAAAAGATTTCGTTATTAAATTATTATTTTTTTTTTTATTCATTCATTTTGACCAAGAACTGTCAACAGGTTTAAAACAGTGAATTAGTTAGTAGTAATTTACAAATTATAAACACTGTCATTTCCTTTGTCAGTATGTATATCTTGTAATGATTTATGATAATCGTCACATACAAAACAGTATAAATTACAGAATATGAATCATTAAACAAAAATAAAAATAATGAATGCACAAAAAAATAGAGGAAATATTTTGACCAAAATAAATTGTCCAATTAGTAAAATTAAGTCACATTAAACAGAACTAAGTGCATTTAATAACTAGTCACAAATAGTTTTAGTTTTAGTTTATTAGTTATTCTAAAGCCATCATTTTCAAATTTTTATTCTGAAGAATAATTTTACTTGCTTGAAATTAAGTTGTATGTGGGTGGGTTGGTGGATGTCCAGATACATGAATATTTTGTATGCAGATATGCTAATACTTCATTTCTCGGTTATATGTATAATTGTTTTCTTCAATTATAAAATGCTTTTCTTATTTATTTATTTTATTTATTTATTTATTTAATCACTTTTGTTTTTTTTTTTTTTTGGAAACAGGAAAAGAAAATGGTGAGTCTTTTATTTCAAAATAAAAAATGCCAGTTTCATATAGTTGTTTTTAATGTTCATTAACATTCTTTTTACTTTTGTAAAACTGACAAAAAATGTTTTATTTCATTTTATTTATTTATTTGTTTGTTTCTTTATGTGTATAAAAATTTAAAAACTGACTGATTGGTTGATTATTTTTTCTTTATTTGTTTATGTTGTTAACAAGATTTCAGTTAATTTGTTCTGTTCCTGGATATTCAGTTTAATTGTTTCATTCCAGTTATTGTTATTATTATTATTATTATTATTATTATTATTTGATTAAGTATGTTGTTAAAAAAAATATTCATCATAAATCTTTTTTTTTATTATTTCATTTGTTTCATTCCAATCATTATTATTATTATTATTGTTAATTGTTGTTAATATTCATCACAGACCTTTTTTTCTAATTTTTATTATAGATGCATCTTCTATTATGAAATCATCATCAGTTTTCTACACACTAACAGTTTTGTAAGAACAGATTTTCTTCTTTTTTACTGTTGCATTTTATTTTTATTTTATTCTGCTTTTTATTTATCTTCCATCCATATTTAATTATTACGTTTATGTATTTTTTCCCTACTATTTTGTGTAATTTTGAAATCATTTATGACTTTTGTTTTGTTTTTTGTTTTTATTTTTTTTATTTTTTATTAATTAATTTTTAACTTTTCAAAGCATTAGGATAATGACATGAAAACTTAATCAGAATTTAGTGATTATTTATTTAATTTGTGACAGAATTTAGGTATTTTGGGCATTTAATTCATTTACATTTTACTTTTCTTTTTTTTCTTTTTAATTTGAATTTAAACAAAATAATGTTGTTTTTTTTTGTTTTTTTAGTTTTAAAATTATTTGTTTTCCTTATTAATTTTGTTTGTTTTCTGAAATTATTATTAAATTTTTAAAGATATATACATTCATATACACAAAAATCTTTGCAAGAGGAAGATAATTCAACACACTACTGCAGATTATATTATAGCACAGCACAAAGCATTATTAGAAAATACATATATATTTAATGTTTCTTTTCTTATTTTGTAATATTTTATGATTTGTTATTATTATTATTATTATTATTATTATTATTATTGTGTTTTGTTGGTTACTTTACTTTTACTTAAATAATTTATTTATCTATTTTCAGATTTATTAACATTATTATTACAAACATACAGCTTGTCTGAAGTTTTGGTTTGTATTTGCTAAGCACAGTTCACTGGGTTTCTTCTGTATGCCCACTCTCACTTTATCTCTATTTATCTTGTATAATTTGTTACTGTTTTCTTGAACATATTTACTGATATTTAAATAATAATCAGAGAAAAGTACCTTTTATCCTTTCATATTCATATATCAGACATAGAAGAGGCAGGCTTCTTCATACAATAGTTTAATATCTTCATGTGATGGTTATTTAATTTATTTTATTTTATTTTATTTTATTTTGTTTTTATTTTGTTTTTTATTTATTTAATTGTTTATTTTATGTTATTTTTATAACATTTTATTTTGTTATTTTTATTTATTTATTTAATTAAAATATATATATATTTTTTTCATTTATTTAATTATTATTATTTTTATTACATTTTATTTTGGTTTATTTATTTAATTTATTTATTTATTTATGTGATTGAAGACGTGTGCTTTACTGACTGAATATTCTGCTGTTACTACGATAACTTTCTCTCACAAGCATTATTAAAAATACACACTTTACTTCTATGTACAAAGCAAAAGAGGCAGGCTTCTTCATGTTTCATACACACAGCTTTTGTTAATTATTTTCTTATGCACGTTACAGTCTATTCCATATACACCCAAACTGTGATAATTTTATTTTAATTATACTTGTGTAAGTGGGGATAGCAAATGCTAGATGCAGAAGTAGAAATTTATTTAAAAGATGTCCAAAGATCAGTTCTTAAATTATACAACCTTATTAAAATAAAGAATAATTTTTTCACCTTAAAGAAATGCTGGGCTATTTCTCATTCCAACCTGTTGTTTTATTTCTTTGGGATTCTTTGTTGTTAATTGAAAAATAATACGTGTCCTCTAAAGACTGAATGTCAAAAGTAAATTATTCATTGTCTAATTATCTATGAAACTAAAAATGAAAACAAACTATCCACATTTATGTTAAGAAAATTACATGCAGTGAAAAACTGGCTGTGCCTTATTCAATATTACTTACACAAGTTGTTCCCCTTGACTACATTTTAACTGTCAAAAGCGTGAAAAAAGTATGTATTTTTATTTATAATTCAATAAAATGTTTTACAATTCTTCTTGTTGCATTTTCTTCATTAACTTTTACTAAAATTATTTATTTATTTATTTATTTACTATTGAATGATACTCAACAGCCAGTTTTCTTGTGCTGGGGTGTCATTAAAAATTTATTCTTTTTAATTTATTTTAATTATTTGTTTATTATTTATTTATTTATGTATTTATTTAAATTATTTGGTATTATTATCTTTTTAATATGCTTATTTTTTCGTACTTGCATTATAATCGTATTTGTGTAGGAATTTCTAGTACTATTATTAAATAATTACTTCAAAATGTACACTAATTTTTATAAATTATCATTGTAAATATTTATTCATTTTTATATATTTATTTATTATTATTTTATTTATTGGTTTTATTTGCTTTTATTAGTAGCAGTAGTAGTAGTTGTTATTTATTTATTTATTTATTTAATATATTTTTGACGTAGGCATTTTTTTCTCCAAGACAATCTATCTCAAATTTATCAAATAAAGCTTCAGCGAAAGTTTAGCTGAACTGGCGATTATGTCAATGCATTGATACTACTTAAAATAGATACACCATCGATACATGATGTAAAAAGAAAAGAAGAAAATCTTTATCAAAGCAAGAACATCTCCAATCTGTTACATCTCATTTTAAGGGCATTAAAGTTGCCGTGATAACACATATCAAACTACAGTCGCACGTCATTCTCAACAAGTGACAAATCAGGTTAACCAATCGTGACTCACGCTCACAATTACCGCGGAATCCGTGTTCACGTGAGCGGAAATAACGTAAAATCTCGTGAGACGTTCGCGACATGTGAGCATTTGTATGATTGCAGTACTGTTTGTCCTTCAATTCCGTTCCTGAAAGATGCACTAATGCCGTTTTCATTTCTTCTTAATCATTTTTTCTCTCTCTCTTTCTCTTACTGTTTTTTTTTTTTTCTCCTGCCCAATTTCGTGTTGGAAGTGAAGGCAAGTCTTAAGCAGGTTAACCCTGAGTCATTTTCGTTGATTCATGGCGGAGTTATACATCTAATTTAAACAGTTCGTGACAAGTTTTCCAAATGATCTGCCTCTGTTCAATTTGGTCTTGTACTAAACATTTCTATCAACTAGAAGCACGTGGCGACATAAAATGTCTTTGAAAGGAAATAGTTTCATTGAATTCACAATACACTGACATATTTATTTCTTAGCAGTTAATAATTTGATTTTGCCTGCTGTTAATGATTCTTTTTTTTCTTTTTAAATTTATTTCCTTGTTTGTTTTTATTAGTTAGAGAAATTGCTGAAGGTATTTTCTATTGAATTTCCTTGGGAATAATATAAACAGTCACTCTTATTCAGTATATTTATCGTTGAATAATTATAAACGCACAACGTTTTATAACAGTTAACATACAGCAATTTTAATAGTATAAATGAAATAATAAATAAATAAATAAATAAATAAACGACGAAGCGAAAGAAAAAAAAAAACAGCACATTTTTATTATAATTTGCTATGAATTGCGGTCATTTAAGTTTTTTATTTTTTTTTTTTTTTTTTTATCATTCGTTATTTTCTAAATCACTTTATATGAATTTCAAAATAACAAAGTCAAATCACTAAAGAAAAATGTAACAAGACAATAACTGTCAGTTTCATCGTTTGCTTCTTCATACATATTTTTTTTCTCTCTCTATTTCGCATTTCTAAATGGCACCATCAATAACTTCAAAAGGCGCAATTACATCAGAAGTCAGCAGATATTTCCGCCTGAATACTCGGCCAATCAGTAAAACTGCCTCTTGTTTTCTCGTCTGCAAAATAATTACGTCATCAATATAATAGGCTCAGCTTTTGAAACGAAATAAAAAGTATCTTGCAGAGTAAGCTACACGCCAATATTTTACTGGTTCGTAATAACTCAGTATTTTTTTTAATTTTTTTTTTTTTTTATATAGATAAATGTGTTTTAGGAAATGTAGGATTTTTAGAGCTTAGGTTGTCCAATAAAAACGATTGAAAATCATACTGAGAAGTGATTAATATGTAAGAAATTGTCTGCATATAGATTACAAGTCCAAAATACAGCTTCTAGTATTTGCATTATAAAGATATGATGAACAGAAGACATTGTTCTAAAGAAATAAGGTTTCCAGATGTTTCAACTGAATAATGCATCTGTTAGTCGGCTGCTGTGAATCTCTCTCTCTCTCTCTCTCTCTCTCTCTCTCTCTCTCTCTCTCTCTCTCTCTCTCTCTCTCTCTCTCTCTCTCTCTCTCTCTCTCTCTCTCTCTCTCTCTGTCTGTCTGTCTGTCTTTCTATTATTAGAAATGCAACTTTATCATTGTGCTGTAACTCGATTTCTCCTCAGACGTGTATAACAAAAGCAGACGACAATCTGCCCAAATTGTGTTTTCTTTACATTGATCTTCATCGTAGGATTCACTGACATTCTGGAAATTACAGTTGGCGAAAAGTGCCATCCGAAACACAAAAACTAAAAATACACATAAATATCTGACAATCAAAATAATTGTTTCAGGAATTGCAATATATTTTATGTTCTTTTTCCGTCTAATAAAGTTTTATACAATTACTTTTTTCGTTTTTCTTGTTTTTTTGTTTGTGTGGGTTTTTTTTTTTTTTTTTGTGGGTTTTTTTTGGTTAAATTATTGTTCAGTTTTTCACTCTTTTCTGGTTTTGGTTCCAAATTTGCAGCAGCTAATTCACCATTTTATTAAACATATTATTTCTAAAACGTTTTAATAGATTTAATAACTGGAATACATATCAGCCAGCAAACATTTATAAAATAATAATTAAGGAGCTGGCATTGAAAGTGTTTAAACGTGTGGAATACGACTATTTTTCAGTTAAATCACTGTAGTGCTTAACCCTTGATATTCAACATGTGTCATCACAGTGTTTGCATTAGCAATTTAATGAAGAAATATAATGCAGGTAAATTATACCTTTCACCAACAAAGAAAAAAAAACGAGTTATTTCATGACTTACCCGCAGTTCATCACCTGGGTTAATTAGTACGAAAGGCTACGGGTTTCATTTATAATCTGCTGAATAACAGCATTAGTTATTAAAAATATTGACTGGATCATTGAATACAAATATCTCAATTACTGATACCAGTGTTCTGTAATTTAGTAACATGCTTTCTTTCAAAGGCCAGTCCAAAAGTCAAGATATAACTTTTCGTTGGAACCCTGATAGATACAAATAATTAAATATTTCAAATACTTTATACTGTTACATTGCGTTTATAGTTCTATTATCATTATTATTCATTCATTCAAACTTAAGTCATTCACATTATTTTTTTCTTAAGTTGGTGTCGATTTATGTAAGTTAATAAATTAATTCTGTTTTAGGATTTCGATAAGTGTCATAGAATTAAAAATTTCAGGTTGTTTTTTTTTTCAGTTTTTTTTTTAACATAAGATTTCAGAATAATAATGAAATGTAATATCGGTTATAATTTATATACTGATTTTTACATCACCTTTTAGCATGAGTTATCTGTGTATTGTCCAAAAACTTTTAAAATCAACGATATATTTTAGGTTAATTAATACTACCAGAAATAGCATGTCAGTACAGCCTGACCACAAAACCAGCATTCGTTAAAATGGGTCACTATTATCCTAAAGTTAATAACTAACTAATGTCCGCATCAAAGAACCACAACTCTTCCAGGCGAGTTCTCGTCAAAACCAGTCATGTCTGCTTAATGCGAAGAATTATTGGTTTAACACGGACAGCGTTGTCCACTTTTTTTTTTTAACACACATCAGAAAGTAATTCTCTCCGTTTACTCCCAGGCTCCAATGTTGACAAAATCATCAACGACTCTTGATCCAGTTCCGGTGACATCATCCAGCTTCTTCTGCTACAGAGGCGGAACGTGAGCAAGTCACCAGTATATCCATCAGCGACATTTCCGGGTTCCAGGTCCCGAATAGATTGCGCGTGAATTATTTCCGCGGAAAAGACACGAACAGTGTGTACCGTTTGTTTCAGGATTATGATCGTGAATAAAGTTCACTGAATCGAGTCAAGGTCTGAGTTGGTGTGGAAATAATAAATACTAAGAGATGCAGCGTCTCATTTAGGTTAAATGTAAGTTTCGTTGTCAATGCGAAAGACAATATACTGTTTCTCTCTCCCTCTCTCTCTCTCTCTCTCTCTCTCTCTCTCTCTCTCTCTCTCTCTCAGTATATTTCTGCTTCTATTTCTCATTCTGTTATTTATATCGATATAGTTGGGGGGGTTTTAGTTGTTTTTTTTTTATATTTATTTATTTATTTATTTACTTATATCCGATAACTAAATATTTATTCAGCATAAGTTATTTCTCTGGCTTTCATTTAATTTCATAAACATTTAAATTAAGAATATAATTACATGCAAGGATGACCTCAAACATGCATCAACACGTAATACTAACTTAGTTACGTGCAAATAATACGGCCTCGTTTTGAGAAGTCAAATAAAACGAATTACTCATTTTTGTCTACACGGTACAGCAAATCCCTGGCCTGAAGCAAGAGAACGAAGTCTTCATTTTTCTGTTTGATCTTGGAGGAGACGCATCAAGTTTAAATAATTAGAAACATCGTTAAATATTTTCACAGAGTTTCTGAGCACAAATGCTATTTGCAAGATGACCAGAGGCTAATACTAACGGGTATACAATCAGAAACGAAACTTACGTGTTTTTAAGTTCTGAACAGCGTAATTTCGTTTTTTCTCCCTTGCTTTTAGTAAAGTCATTCAGACATATGTTCGGTTTAATATTTGTATTATCCTGTGGCTATTTACTACTTGCAGAAAATTCCTACTGGTTTTGGTAGACGTTGTACAAATGAATATACACCAGACACCTAAGTGAATTTACTGGAAGCGAAATCAAACAAACCTCTTTAATTCCTAAAAGGACTTGTCGTCTGCCTCTGGCTGAGAAGGCGGGAAGGAATAATGTAACTTAAGTACAGAATCCTCGAGAATAATGCTAGGGCCTGGAGTCATTGTTTAACTTCTTAGACATTACACGAAGCACTTCTGATTATGTTCAGTGTGTCCAGTATTGGAAATAGTTTCGTTTTTCCAATTTTTTTTTCTTATGTCGTTTTAAGTGTACTTTAACTTTATTCAAAATGACGATGGACGTTGAAAACATGACTAAATTTACCGCAAGGCACAAAGCCAGAGTATACAAATGTTTGATAAAATATCTCAAAATATTTTTTCAAGCAAAAATAATAAAATAAAATAAAATGAAATGAAACGATTAATAATAATAATAATAATAATATAATAATAATATTAATAGTAACAATAACAATAATCATGATAATAATGACAATAACTACAATAATAACTATACTAATAATAATGACAGTGATAATAATAATAAAAGTAATAATGATGATGACGATAATAATAATAATAATAATAATAATTAATAATTATAATTATAAATAGTAATAGTAATAATAGTAATATTAACTCGGATAAGACGCGTGTATTTAAGCAGAACAGAAATAACGATCAAACAGAAACAACGTCAGAAATACACGCTCAAAACCAGACGTGTTATATTAATAACTCTTTATGTGACTTCTTGGAGATGTTTGATTTTTCTGCAATCTGAAGTAATATCTAAAATATCTGTCTAGACCATCTTCTATCTGTTTCCGCTGGAACTGTTTCGAACCAATATCATAAAAAGGCTGGCTTGTAAGGCGAGGCTCGCTAAGTACGATTTAACAAATTATTTTAATCTCATCTGTCGGAAACGAAGAAAAGCGATTTGATAAGGGGAAATAATTCTTGTTTTATTATTATTATTATTATTATTATTATTTTTTTTTTTTTTAATTTTAATTTTAATTCTGTTTTATTTTATTTTAATTTTATTATTATTGAAATAATGTTTTTTTTTTTTTTTTATTGAATTTCATTTTATTATATTTCATGTTAGTGTTATTTAGTGCGTTTACAATGACATGTAAGAAAAGGTGGCATGTATTTATTTATTTATTTATTTATTTATTTATTTATTTATTTATTTATTAAATTGTTGTTTAATCAATAAGTGAATATTTCCAGAAAATTTAATAAGTTAAAAGGGATCAAAGACTTTACTATACTGTTGTTGTTTTTTTCGGTTTTTTTCCCCCATAAATTCAATAAACTAAAAGGGATCATACTCTTTACAGTTGTCTTACCACAATGGTTTCACACATAGTTAATTTAAAAAAGGAAAAATTAACTGTAGATTAATAAATAAAACCATTCAGAAAATTTAATAAACAAAACGGGATCACAGTCTTCATCATTATTTTTTTATTATTAATAAATTTTTTTTTTTTTTTTTAACTTTATTTTTTACAAACATTTTAATCAGTAAATTAACTAAATTTTTAGGAAATTTAATAAAACCAAAAGGGATCGTACTCTCTCAAATGCTCCAGAAGTGTATGTCTCAAAACACTAATGTTGTTTAAAATTTCTCCCTAAAACAAAAAAATAAAAAAATAAAAAAAAATAAAAAAGATCACTTAACGAGCAATTTTTTTTATTTATCGAAAGAAAAATACCAGTGTTATTTGTATTATGACTATTATTGTTGTTGTTGTTGTTATTATTATTATTATTATTATTTTTTTATAATTACATTACAAGTGGATATTAGAAGATAAAATATAATAATTGTATTTTTTTTTTTTTTTTAGAGAAAAACAACAACACACACAGGACTCCCCTAAAAAAAAAAAAAAAAACGCAACAAAACAACACTTTGTCATCAATCATTTCCAGTCAGTTTATAAAAAAATTATAATATCTAAGCTTTAAAAAAAAAATCCCCATAAAACAAACACCCCTCTACCACAAAAAGCAGATTTTCCCAGCAACCATTTCGAGTCAGTTTATTAAAACTAATATCTAAACAACATGCCATGAGTCATACGTAAAAAAAAAAAAAAAAAAAAACCATCTCATCTGAAGATATCAGAGCGCTGCCAGGCTTTAAATAATCGTCTGCACAAACTCCGAGGTTTATTAGCGATTTCCCTGCTTACTGTTTTATGACTTTGCCTCCGTCGATTTCGGATTAATTCCTAAGTTGCATTTGCGACGTAATATAAATTGGGAACTGGTACACAGAACGGTCCCTTAGCTGTCGTTTGCTGTTAAATGTAAATGCAATTTTCAAATGGTAAAGAGTTTTATGATGCTGTTGGTTAATTATAATTTGTAGGATATAGATTCTTTTATTTTTATTTTTTAAATTTTTTTTTTCATTCGTTGTTTGATATTTTATTATATAAATATCGTGGTCAGCTGATAACGAGCACTGTATGAAGCTGTTGTTAATTATATTTCGAAGCATTCAAGTTCCGTTTAAATGTGACCTTTGTTGTAAAACGTAATATTCAGGTTGGAAAGAGCATTATGATGTTATTGCTGTTTTATTTTCAGTTATAATCTTAAGAATACAAATCTACAAGTTCAATTTAAATTTGCCATCGCCTTATGGAATAGGCAATATTCAACTTGAAAGTAACATTTCGGTTTATTGGTATAATGTTCTTTTTTGTTATAATTTGAAGCATATAAATTTTTAAAAATAAATTTTTATTATTTGACAGTCTATATTTAGCTGGGAAAGAATATTCTGTTTGATTTGTATGATGTTATTGTGAACGGGGAATAATAATGCTCTTTTTAAATGTATCCCTTTTCTGTATGTTATATGGCTTAACAAGAAAATGCTTCTCTCTCTCTCTCTCTCTCTCTCTCTCTCTCTCTCTCTCTCTCTCTCTCTACTCTGTATACACTGTATATAAATTCGTGTGAATGATTACATATGATTCTGTGTATATGATAAACGATCTATCAATACTTTACTTATGTTAGCTATGATTAAAACGTAGTAATTAATAAATTCTTTTTTCAAATAATTACATCTCATTTTCTAAACCTACGTTAACTTCATTTATACATCATCACTGTCGATTTTTAATAATAATAATAATAATAATAATAATAATAATAATAATAATAATAATAATAAAACACCATCTTGCATTTTGCGTTAGAAATTTTACGAACCATTAGATCCGCGAGTCCAAATCACAATGGAGTTATGTCCCTTTATTACTTCTCGGAAAGTCCAATAGAAATGTCCACTCTATTTTTTTATGCAAATATCGGTAAGATCGCAGTTACAATTCTATCAGTCGCCACATGTTTTCACTTTTTAATTGATAGCAAGTAGATCCATTCACAACGCTGGCCTACATATCGATGCGAAAAAGAATGGAACGTAATGTAATTTTCGTCCGTTTTCAAGCGAGTTAATTTAGCGTACATTTTTCCTGCCTGAATGCAAAAGTGTGTTTGTGTCAACGGGTACATGTTTGTTAATGGAATCAGCTTTTGCACGGGTGTTACAAACGAATTGAAATACGTAACATCTTTTGACGTCTTTGGTGTTAAACCATGCGGACTTTGTTTTGTGTGCTCAATGTCGATTTGCATAACGTCCGACATAACGAAATATCAGACTTCCGGTTTAAAGTACATTTCAGTATGGATTTTTCTCTCTCTCTCTCTCTTTTTTTTTTTTTTTTTTTTTTTTTTTTTTTTTCGTCTTAATGCTTTTTTCTGTCTCATATTTGGAATAATTTCTGCATTTTTATTTTATTTAAACTTTCTTTTTTTTTCTTTTCTTTTCTTTTCTTTTCTTTTCTTTTCTTTTTTTTTTTTTTTTTTTTTTTTTTTTTTTTTTTTTTTTTTTTTTGTGGTGGAAAGAAAGATACCAGATACACACACACACACACACAACACACACACAGAGTTATTTTTAATGTTTCATTTTATTAAACATTCACTCAAACATTTTTTTTCTTTTTCGTTTATCTTTTTCCATTCTTTTTCCTTTTCTTTTGAGTGTGTCGTATATTATTTAATTCTTTATTAATTTTTCTGTCCTTTTTATTTTTTTACGATTATTTCATTATTATTGCTATTATTTTAATTGTTTTTTAGTCCCTACCTTTTAGATAATAATAATAATAATAATAATAATAATAATAATAATAATAATAATAATGTAAAATAACTCATAATTATAATAATTAACTGAACAAGAAAAACAAGTTATAATTAACTTATTTAGAATATATCAAGTTATTTAAAACATCAAAAAACATGTAGCAAGACAAATATTTTATTTATCTATCTTTCTTTCTTTCTGTCTGTCTGTCTATCTATCTTGTTTTATTTCATTTCATTTCACTTATTTTTACTCTCTCTCTCTCTCTCTCTCTCTCTCTCTCTCTCTCTCTCTCTCTCTCTCTCTCTCTCTCTCTCTCGCTCGCTCTCATTTCAAGAAAGTTCTAAGAGCAAATAAAAAATAAAAATAAAAATAAAAAAAATAATAATAATAATAAAAAAACGCCCACGGATGGATGAATTTTTCATCAGACAAACGATAGAATAAAAATGCTAATTGCGTGTCACGTGCGCACCTAAATGCCGTTTTGCTAGAACATCTTGCAAAAATGAAAATTGATTAAAAAAAAGCAGAAGTTTCGATTTGCAGCCACTGGTCGTTAATCATGCGGAAAGCGCGCCAGGTTGCACTCGCGCGCATGGTTTCGTGAAACATGCAAGGAAGCGGTATTTGCGTCGATAATGTTGGCGGGAAAATGATTTTTGGTCGTCTGAGCCTTCATGTGCGCCATGTGGGTGTCTGCACGAGAACGTGATCGTTATCAATGTGTATATTTTCTTCTTTTCTCTTTTCTTTTTTCTTTTTTTCTTTCTTTCTTCTTTCTTTCCTTCTTTCTTTTCTTCCTTCTTTTTTTTTCTTTCTTTCTTTTTTTCTTTTTTCTTTCTTTCTTTTTTTTTTCTTTCTTTCTTTCTTCTTCTTTTTTCTTTTTTTTCTTTCTTTTTTTTTTCTTTCTTCTTTCTTTCTTTCTTTTTTTTTTTTCTTTTCTTTCTTTCTTTTTTTCGTTTTTCTTCTTTCTTTTCTTTCTTTCTTACATACATTTTTTTAATTGTTTTTTTTAATTATTTTTTATTTTATTGCGTGTGTATATGTATCATATCGTCTAGTATGTATGTATGTATATGTTAATATGTGCACGTATGCGTCTGTTAGTGTATATATACGTATGTATGTATGTATATGTATGTATATATATATGTATGTATGTATATATTTATGTATGTATGTGTGTGTATATTTGTGTCTATATATAGTACACTCAAACTGAAACGTGCCAATAATTGCATGTAATAACTGAAATATTCGGTTACATCACTTTATGCTTGTGGCATCCAGTCATTTCATGCAATGCCTTAAATTTTATTTCATGAAAATGTCTGATGTAGTCACTTGTCTAATCTAGTGACTTGTCTAATGTAGTGACTTGTCTAATTCAGAGATTTCTCTGATGTAGTGAATTGTCTAATGTAGTTACTTGTCTAATGTAGTTACTTGTCTGACGTAGTTACTTGTCTAATATAGTTACTTGTCTAACGTAGTTACTTGTCTAATGTAATTACTTGTCTGACGTAGTTACTTGTCTGTGTAGCTACTTGTCTGACGTAGTTACTTGTCTGATGTAGTTACTTGTCTGACGTAGTTACTTGTCTGACGTAGTTACTTGTCTGACGTAGTTACTTGTCTAACGTAGTTACTTGTCTAACGTATAGTTGACGTTTACTTGTCTGATAGTTAGTCTGACGTAGTTACTTGTCTGTGTAGTTACTTGTCTGACGTAGTTACTTGTCTAATGTAGTTACTTGTCTGTGTAGTCACTTGTCTAATATAGTCACCTGTCTGATTCAGTCACTTATCTGATGTAGCTACTGTTCTGATGTTTGTGTGTTAAAATCAGTTATGTTATACAAATCACTATAAGTAGCAGAAGAAGAAGAAGATGAAGAAGAAAAAAAAACAACATATCATGAAATTAGTTTCACATCGTTTAATAACAACAGCAGCAACAGTACAATTATTAGTAGTATAACAACGGTGAGTACTATTAATGATAATAATAATAATAATAATAATAATAATAATAGGAGAATGATGAGGACGATGATGATGACGATGATGATGATGATATCAACAGCATAAGGAATAGCTGAGGTGTTAAAAGTACTAACATCACTACTGATGACAGTAGTATGTAAAATGTAGTTGCTGAAACACAAATAATAATCGATGTTGTCGTCGTTGTAGCGAAAGTAGTAGAAGCAATATTAGCAGAAGTAAAAACAGACTACAAGCACAGGCTATAGTAATAGCAAAAGAAGAAAAAGTAGAAGTAGTCTATCGGTAATAACAATAGTAGTAGCATCATCATTCACAGTACAGCACTTCTAGTAATATAAGTAGTAGTAGACGTAGTAGTAGTAGTTGTTAATGAAGTGGTTGTTGTAGTGCAAATAGAAGTAGCAATGACGACAGGGTTGATATGTCAGTATGTATGTTAAGTGACTCGAAACTTTCAAATGTCAAATAATACTAGCTTCCAAAACCAAGGTTTAATTTCAAGGCAGATATTTCCTGGTAAATCTGTACTTTGACATCATAAGCAAGCTTTTGGAAGGAAGGAAGAAAAAAAAAGAAGATTGAAATGAAAATAATAATAATAATGATGATGATGATGATGATGATGATGAAAGAAAGAAAAAAAAAAAAGAATTATGATTTATTAGTAACAATAAATAAATGCATGTACGTAATTATTTGGTGGTGGTGGGAATTAATTATATAGATAAAATTAAATAGAAACAATAAAGAAATAAACGTTGGTAAGCTTTATTTTTGAAACGGATTGAAATAAAATAAGTGAGTTTATAAATAAAAATGTATGTATGCATGTATGTAAATAAATAAATAAAATTCTTACATTATATTAGTACAGAACAAAACTTTATAAGCTGGCTTAAGCCTGGTGCTTTCGTTGGCTGCTGTATAAATCAAAACAGAAAATTCGTGATTACGAGAGAGAGAGAGAGAGAGAGAGAGAGAGAGAGAGAGAGAGAGAGAGAGAGAGAGAGAGAGAGAGAGAGAGAGAGAGAGAGAGAGAGAGAGAGAGAGAGAGAGAGAGAGAGAGAGAGAGAGAGCGTCTCTGTTCAAACATTAAAATGTAATCAGTTAAAATACTTTCCATTGTTAAAAGAATGATTGTGATTATTAATGTGAAGAAGGATTACTTACAATCAGGTAAGGAGCCTGCGAATGAAATAAAAATTAAATTGATAAGTAAAAAGAAACGTTTATTTATTTTCTGTATGCTAGTGTTTGTGTGTGTGCGTGCATGCTTGCGTGTGTTCCTTTTCAATAGCCGATGTTTTAATGGGTTGACTCTCAAATGCCGATGAAAATAAATTAATCAATGTTTTTTGTTTTAGTGGGTTGACTCTCAATAGCCGATGAAAATAAATTAATCAATGGTTTTTGTTTTAATGGGTTGACTCTCAATAGCCGATGAAAATAAATTATAATAAATGTTTTTTGTTTTAATGGGTTGACTCTCAATAGCCGATGCAAATAAATTAATAAATGTTTTTTGTTTTAATGGGTTGACTCTCAATAGCCGATGAAAGTAACTTGATCAATGTGTTCTAGTGACGACATTACAATCTTTTTTTAAATTTTTTTTTTTTTTTTTTAAATTTTCAACAGCCGACGAAACTAAACTGTTAATAATAGCAAATGTCTTTCAACGGATTTGTTTAACCTATGCTTTCTAATATTTTCGTTATGCGATTAACCAAACAAAAACAAACAAAAAACTAATACCATGGCCATAACTAAACTCTTTCTGAAATGAGGCAAAAATACTTAATCACCAAGCTCCGGAGCGGGGCCATATAACTGAGCGAGGTGTCTGGGGGGGCTAAATGACAAAATACAATTGCGTCAGGGCAAGAACCGGGCTAAGACTGAAACGTGCGAAAAGGACGCTGTATGCGTTAAATCATCAGGTGTTCGATAAACCTGTTTTCGGGGTCTGATTGTCTTTAACGTCAGTCACGTCTTTCATCGTCGCAACCACGTCAGCGGACTTCGAACGGTGACCGTAGACACATTTAAACGAATTCATTCAGTGGATGGCTATCATTTCTATCGGGATATAGAGATTATTATTTTTATATTTTTTTGAAATAAAATCTTAGTACATATATATACATATCTATATATATATATATATAAAATTAAAAATTAACAAATAGTCAGTTTCGGTACGAGGCATGCATTTGCCTCATTTGCCTCAATGTGTAGCTTTTCACGGCCACGAATGAATGTCTTTTTGCCTCAGGCTGAACTTACCAGGCGTGGGTCCCTCGACGTGGATTTTATTCGACCTGCGGCGACCTTCCATGACGAACCAGTCGCCGCCATGTTTGGAGTTGTCGTACTTCTTGATCTTCAGCGATATCGTGTTGGGGTTGATTCTCTTGACGACGTGGTTCTGCGTCGAGTAGCACTGACCCTTGTCCGCCAGGCAGCTGCCTTCGGGCAGGTCGTCCATCCAGAACGTCACTTTGTCGGTGATCTCTATCGTGTGCGGGTTCTTGTAGATCATCTTGAAAGGCTTGTTCGCTTTCGGCTTGCCGATGACTTGAAGAATGCCTGGATCTTGATGGAGTATCAGAGTTTAAAAAAAAAAAAAAATATATATATATATATATATATATATATATATGTATGTAATGTCTATCTATATCTATATATATATGATTTTGTCTGTCTGTATGTTCCTACCCTGTATAAACGAGGAATAGAAAGAAAGAAAGAAAGAAAGAAACGAGGTCAAACATATACGAAAACTGAACAGCAAAAACAAGTGAATTTGTCCAAGCGTAAATAATTTTGTTTTGGGGGGGTTAAAAAGAAATCATCATAAAATCATCATGGTTTCGTGAAGAGCACGTTTTTTTTTCGTTTTTTTTTTTCGTAAGTCTAGACAAATAAATCTCTCAGAATGCTGCACCAGGCAAATTCTGGCTTTCTGACTCGACGCTTGTTAAGGAATTTTAAAAAAATATTAGTGTGTTCGTCACCACAAACCCTATTTTCACAAGAAAGTTTCACAAGAAATAAATCAGAAGGTACTTTCTCCAGTGGCGCTGACTGCTTTTTACAAGCATAAAAATACAATCACAAAGGTTTGTGGAGGGAAAGGAATCGATCTGGAAACCCACGATTCAAAAGGAGCGAGAGGTATGTAGGCAGAAGCGAGGGAATTTAAGATCAACAACCTTGTCGGAATATTTCACCAAGATGTAAATGTAGAGCAACAATACAAAAGATAAAATGACAGTAAAAAAATAATACTGATACGGAATATTTGAATGCCGCCTTTTACGTGTTCGAGATGTGTGACGTCATCGCATGCCTGACAGACTGATGGCTAAAAGGAACAGTCAAGTAAGCAGGTTCTCGCAAGTGAAGAAGACGTTTGCAAAAATAAAGGTGTAGACCAAAATCGTTTGACTAACGTATTTGCAAAATAAAGGTGTAGACCGGAGATGTTCCAATGACGTATTTGCAAAATAAAGGTGTAGACCACACAAATGATCGAATAACGTATTTACAAAATGAAGGTCTACACGAAATTGTTTGAATAACGTTTCTGAAAATAAAGCTGTGGTTGTTTCCCTATATAGTTGTCTTAAAAAGGATAGTGGCATCAAGTATACACAAGAAATGAAGGAAAATTGCAACCTATGTCGAGAAACCACAATCCTTTTTTTTTATTTATAAAAAATTTACCTCTGACGACGTAAATGAACCAACCGTTTGGAAGAATATAAACTGTATTTGCATTCATCCATTCACAAGCAACGAATGCAATCACTTTAAAGTATGTAAAATTGTATCCTGGCTGTTTGCATTTCATAAACATGGCGAGCAAAGGTAGGTTTCAGTGGAAACCAAAACAAAAAAAAAACATTTACTCAGTCTGTCAGTATGTGAGTCGTCGTGATGAAATTTACGTTCTCATTGATCTAAGCAACGCAGCTACAAGGACAGCAGTAACGCTTTTTACAATTCTTACTTTCGGGTCTCCTGATGATAATTATGTTTGAGATGAGATTCCCTTCTTTGACAAACCAGTCGCCCGAGTGTGTTCGTTTACGAAATGTTTTGATCAGCAGAATGATGCTGTTGTTGGATGTCCGCTCAAGGGTGTGTCCCTCGCTGGACGAACACGCGCCCCTGTCCGACATGCATATCCCCTGAACGTCTTCATCGAGGTAGAAGGTTACGTTCTCGAGAATTCGCTCAACATCGTAGTTCATATAGAGCAGTCTGAAAGGTTGCCCTTCAACGGAATCGTTGGCAAGAAGAGCGCCAGGACCTGAAAAAAAAAAAAAAAAAATAGCAAATCTACGTTAAATAACATAAAAAAAAACCATATCTATGTTAACACGAACACGACATATCTACATTAAATAACATAAAAAACAACACATCTATGTTAACACGAACACGACATAATCTACGTTAAATAACATAAAAAAAACCCACATCTATGTTAACACGAACACGACATATCTACATTAAATAACATAAAAAACAACACATCTATGTTAACACGAACACGACATATCTACATTAAATAACATAAAAACAACAACACATCTATGTTAAAACGAACGCGACATATCTATATTAAATAACATAAAAAAAATATCTATAAATTAATACAAAACACATATCTACATTAAATAACATAAAAAAAACCCACATCTATGTTAAAACTAACGCGAACATGTTTTTCAGTAACAGAAACACAACATATTTTGTTTTACGATTTGTTTTAAATACATAAATGAATACATAAACACGGTAACAGAAAATTAATTTTTTTTTTTTTTTTTTTTACATAAGAAAGAAAGAAAGAAAAAGAATTACTAAATTATTTACATATTTTCGTAGACAGACACACAAGACTCATCATGTTCAATTCATGGGCGTGTCTGTCTACCAGCCACTTACCCCTGGGTGGACTATCGATGAAAATGAAGTTTGATCTGTTTCTTCCTTCCCGGACCACCCATGTCCCGCTGTGCAGACGTCCCATAAAGGCGGGAATGGTCAGCACCACCTTGTTACCGCCCTTCCAGCCAATTGTTCCTTTGATTTTTGCAGTGCACTGGCCGCCGTTTCCTAAACAGGAGGCTTTTTCTGTTTTGTTGTGCAAAAATGCGACTTTTTTCTGTATTTTTTGTACATCTTTGTTGAAATATTCCAAAATCAGTCTGCCACCTTCCCTGGCAATGGTTGCCGAAAAAATGCCCGTCCCTGCAAGAGGAGATATTTATTAAGATGTACATGGAGAGAGAGAGAGAGAGAGAGAGAGAGAGAGAGAGAGAGAGAGAGAGAGAGAGAGAGAGAGAGAGAGAGAGAGAGAGAGAGAGAGATTGATAGAAAGATAGTGAGACAGAGAGTGACAGAGTGAGAGAAATAATGAGCAAAAAATATATCAGTTGACTTTGAATTATTTGTATATATGTTTCATATAACAGTAAGTAAACAAACAAACAAATAAATAAATAAATAAATAAATAAATAAATACACTAACCAGAACATTCATTAACCGTTCGCGTAAATAGCATAAGAACAATCACCATCCGCATGATAAAATTAGGATCACCTGTTGGAACTGGAAAATAAATAATTAAATAAATAAATAAATAAATAAATAAATAAATAAAGGAATAATCATCACCAGAATAAAACCAGCCTCGAAGGAAAAATCATAGATCGTGTTTATTAATTTCAGTTATCTAAATGTCACCTTGCCGCCATCTTGGAACAATATAAATAAGGAAAATAAGTTTATATTCGATGAATACAGAAAATATTAGGATGTTTTTTCTTCTTTCTTTCTTTCTTTCTTTTTTCTTCTTCTTCTTCTTCTTCCTCTTCTTCTAAATCTTATTAGGCTTGGCTGAAATATACGTCAAATAAGAAATATAAATATATATCTTTTTAAATATAGCGAACTCTTACTGGGATGTTTTCACTCTGTAGGGGCCTTTACATATTCAAGTATTTTGCTAAAATTCATTTTTTTTTTTACCAGCATTAATTAGTGTTAATTTGCCTTATGCCTTCATTATACAGATCTAACATTCCATTAGAATCAAAGCAATGCGCACGAACGTATCTGAAAACAGAGTTTTGATAGGTACAGAAGCATCATACCACGTATTCGTTGCATCATAAATACTCGGTCAGTCGATAAAATAAACGAAACATCGACTGTGGCAGCGTTGTTTTCCTTTGCATCGTTTGCTGAGAACTCCACGCGCATTTTGGCATCGAAAAATAACTGACTGCTACCGTAAATATTTGTATGAAATTTGGCATATTATGAGTAGGGGTACGTGGAAAAAAAAAAAAAAATAAATATATAAATAAATAGTAAATAAATAAAAAAAAATCAAATTATCACATAAATCTCGCGAGACTGTAATGGCTTTTTTGCACATACCTGACATTTGCGATAAAGATTTTGTTTTGATTTTTTTTTTTTTTTTTTTTTGATCAAATAAGGAACAGTAACTTTTACAGTAACTGACCAAACGTGAACATTCTGGCACCATTTTAAAGGTGTTTATATATATATATATATATTTTTTTTTTTTTGAGCTTTTTCGAAACTTGTCATTTTTTTTTTTTGACGCTCCTAGTGTATATTAGCTCAATATGTTTTTTTTTCTCCCCTCGTATCTCTTCGAACGTTATATAATAATTTGAACGATTTCCCCTTACCTACAAAGTTACTATAAAAAACGCGTTAAAATGGTCAGCAAACGTTTTCTCACCTTCATACGTAATTAAGCGTTTTAACCAGCTATTCTCTTCAAATGAAAATATTTAGATTTTAAAGTTCAGCATAAATATAATTCTGGAATCAGAACAAATATATTAATGAGCTAGTGTCGTCATATCTTTCGCTGACGTCAAAGAACGAAAAGGAGAAAGATGACGTATTTATTTGAACAGTTCATAATAAAATGAATAGACTTGTAATAACATTGTTTGTTTTTTTCTTCTTCTTCATCTTCTTTTTCTTCTTCTTGTTCTTCTAGTTCTTCTTCTTCTTCTTCTTCTTCTTCTTCTTCTTCTTCTTCTTCTTATTATTATTAGTAGTAGTAGTAGTAGTATTGTCTATTTTCAACGTTTTCATTTATTTATTTATTTTTAAATAAAATTGATATCGTGGAATGTTACATCCACCGTGGGGGGAATAACATCCTGTTTCCCCCACCCCCTTTATAATCATGGATCGGCTCCTGTTTTTGGTCATTTTGACAACCAGTTATAACGAGTACAGCGGTAATAATTACTAATGTCCCTTATCTTTTCAGTATTTCATTTTCGAACGAAGGCAGATTGCGTTTCGCTTCATTTATTCAATCCTACTTTTAGCTTGATCGGATATAATCTAGGACAATTGTCTACGAAATCACTTGTTCATTAGGTGCGCATTCATTCTGTACGAGAAACAGCGCTTTTAAAACGAGTGATGAATACGGAGAAAATGTGTGTGTCTCTCTCTCTCTCTCTCTCTTCAAGAAAATAGCTTAAGTAGAAAAACGACAGAAATTATTGTTTGTTTGAAGAGACGGTTGTTCGAGTTGCCCAATAATGATGCAGTTCTGCGTGTATTTTCGCTTGTGACATAAACAAAAATTCTCATTGGCACCTTTTGTGAAAAAAACGTATTTCGAAGAATAGTTTCTGGTGCCATGTTAAATGTAGGATTTTAAAAATAATTCGAAAAAGGAATAATAATAATAATAATAATAATAATAATAATAATAATAGTAGTAGTAATAGTAGTAGTTGTTGTAGTAACAGTAATTATAAAATAGTAGTAGTAGTTGTAGTAGTAGTAGGAATAATAATAATAATAATAATAATAGTAATAGTAGTAGTAATGGTAGTAGTTGTTGTAGTAACAGTAATTATAAAATAGTAGTAGTTGTTGTAGTAGTAGTAGGAATAATAATAATAATAATAATAATAATAATAATAATAATGTGTAAATCATCTAAGTAAACGTTATATTTAAAGATACACTATTTTCACTACTGTTTGAATAATAAGAGCTGTATCTACAACATCAACAACATCATCATCAACAACAACACTGATGGAGGTGTGTTTGTGTTACTCGTTATTTTTTCCCTTTGTTGTTTGTTGCATTCTTTCTTTCTTTACTTTTCTTCTTCATCTTCTTTTTTCTTGTAAATTATTGTTGTTGTTTTTATTATCATCATCATCATTATCGTTATAATTATTAATATCTTTGTTTTTTTTGCTTTTGTGTTGGTGCTGGTTGCTGTCACAGTCAACATGTCGACGTTGTCATCGTTGTTTGTTGTAGTTACTAGTACCAGTATGACAACGTTTCACTTACTCAGTAAGTTTTCGTGTCGCAAAACACAGCATCTTATAACTCTTACACATTTCATGGTATATAACATTCCCGTCATGCATTGCGGATTAATTAATAAGCAGAGGTTAATGAGGTTATAATCTTGGCTGGAATTATTTACTAATAATATCTAGCCAGGGATTATAAAACCTCTTTACAGATCGAGGCAAACATTAATCACGAAACGAATGCTTAGACTTTCAATTAGGGTCAATTTCCTGATCTTCATTTGTTCGAGATTTTGGCTGACGTGAATACAAGTATGAGAAGCAGTTGGTCACGTGATCAATCCGTTTAAGGGATTTTATTAGTGCAGTTTTGTCGTCGTCGTCGTAGTTGTTATAATAATGATAATGATGATGATGATATTAATAACGATTATTATTATTATTATCATCACTGTTATTATTATATTCATTATTATTATCAATATTAACTATTGTTGTAATTATTACTGTTGCTGTTGTTATCACCTATTATAATTATTATGTTTGTTTTATCCCTATTATTACTGTTATCACTTTGATATTACAAAATCATCTACATGAATCGAAAGATGTTCAGAACTTCTGTGTAATAATAAATGTTTGAGAGGGAGAGAGAGAAAGAGAGAAAGAAAGAAAGAAAGAGAAAAAGAGACTGAAAGCGAGAGAGAGAGAAAGAGAGAGAGAGAGAGAGAGAGAGAGAGAGAGAGAGAGAGAGAGAGAGAGAGAGAGACACTGAATGAAACAGAGAGAAA
>CM022676.1:5616186-5629518 GCA_012295275.1 Chrysomallon squamiferum
AAGACTGTCTTTCTTTTTCTGTTCTGTTGAATATCACTGGAAGACAAACAGGGAAGGATTTTTCTGGTTTTCTACGTATCTGCTTCATTTCTGCTTATACACATACACACACACGCTCACACATACACATACCCAAATTCATATACATTATGCATCCTTACATAGATATAAGGATACACAAAAAGACATGCAGTCAAAAATGTAAACATATACAAACACACCCACACACACACACACACACACACGCACAAACATACACATATATTAATAACATATACATATAATCAGATACATATATATTCACATATACATACATACATACATACATACATACATATATATATATATATATATATACTCTCCCAAAAAAGAAACGCAAAAGTAGATTTTATTGAAATTGGATATATCTATCTAATGGATCAACAGAAAGCAGCAGAATGTTCACATTTTACACACACTTTCGCAATTCATTAATATTGATGGTATTACATTGAAAAGGTTAAAGTTCAAGTATAATATCAATACCTTGTGTGCCCACCATGGGAGTCCAGAATTGCCTGACATCTCCTTCCCATGGCAGTAATGACATTACAAATTACACCTTGTCGAATGGTGGCCCAATCTGTCTGTAGTAATAAAGTCAACTGAGCACGATTCGGTGGCTGTGGTTGATGCTGCCTCAGTCGTCTATCCAACTCGTCCCATAAATGCTCTATAGGGTTCAAATCCGGAGATTCAGAGGGCCAGGGCAGGACCTAAATGTTATTGTTGTGTAGGTACGCTGTTGTGAGTCTGGTTGTATGTGGTCTTGCATTGTCGTTCTGGAATACAGCGTTACCATTATTCATAACTGGAGCAACATTTGGCTGCAAAATTTTATCTCGGTAGTTTTGTGCTGTTAAGTTGCCTTGGATGTGGACCAGGTTGGTCCTGTCAGTGTATGAGATTGCTGACCACACCATCACACTACCACCGCCAAATCTGTCCGCTTCCTGTGTGCAGTTTGCAGCAAAACGTTCACCACGGACGTCTGTAAACTCCACATCTTCCATCAGCTCAACGAAGCAGAAATCGAGCCTCGTCACTAAACCAGACAGTTCTCCGTCGGGGACATTTTGGCTAAGAAACGCTATCATAGCCTTTATTTTGTGTTACCTGCTTTTTGGCGACTGTAACAAAAGCTATACGTTTGAATCACCAAATGTCATTATATACATAGTTTGTATATGTGTCAGTTTACAATAGTTATCTAAGAAATCAACCATTTTGCGTTTCTCTTTTGGGAGAGTACACACAGACACACACACACACACACACACACACACACACACATATAGTCACGCATTCATGCATATGTATTTACACACACACACACACACATATATACATACATACGTACACATATATATTCATGTACACCCACATAAACACATACGAACGTACATACATACAGACATACTTACACACACAGATACATACATACAACACATTACATATACCGCAGTGACGTAATGACGTTTGTATTGCACACTGACTTACTGTACATTGTCCATGTGCAAAATCTAATCAGACTTAGCCAAGGCAAAAGAAAATATACATTTATTTCTAAATATATATAAGCGTGTGTGTGTATATAATATTATATATACACCATCATAGACTAGTACATAGCAAATATATATATTGCTATCCATCTAAAATAAAAAAATAAAAAATAATAATAATAATAAAATAAAAATAAAATAATAATAATAATAATAATTATTATTAGTATTATTAGTAGTAGTAGTAGTGGTGGTGGTAGTAGTAGCAGTAGTAAACTGTAATAAATGAGTAAACAAATATATATATATATATATATATATAGATATAGATATAGATATACATATATATATAAACGTTTAAAATTATATGTACACACATACACATGTAAGCGCAGAATATATATATATATATATATATATATATATATATATATATATATAAAAGAAATAAGAAATAAATAATAAAATAAATAAATAATAATAATGATAATAATAATAATAATAATAAAAGATACTAACAAAATATAAAATACCTTCGGTCTTACTAAGTTCCTACTTCACAAACAACTGGGAAATCCCCCAAAAGTTATTTATAAATCGGATAAACCTCGTTCCAGATACATATTTAAAAATTTAAAAAGGTCGACTATAGCCAATAGTAGATTGAAGATTATACGTACCTATAATGATGGTAAATAATTTTTTTTTTTAAAGGAACATTTAACAATAATATTAATAAAAAAAAAAAAAAATTAATCCGTTAATATTCCATGTGTTAAATTTGATTGACAGAAGCAATGAATCAAAAGGTCAAAGGTAATAGACTGATTACTCGTTGCAGACGCAATACCGATGATATACGTAACTATAATTAAGGTACATATTTCTTTGTTGTTTTTGTTTTTGTTTTCTTGTTTATTTGTTTTACCGTACACAGAACAGTTAAGAATAATATTAATTTAAGAGCAAATCCGATAATATTAGGTGGACAGAAAGAAAGAGGTGACCTAAAAACAGAGATCGTCGTTACTGAAAATACGAGTTTCTAACTCGTCGCCATTCCTTTGTGTACGTAAATGTGAATCTATTATCTGTATGTTATTGTAAATGTGTGTGTGTGTGAGAGTGTGCGTGCGTGTGTGAGTGAGTGACTTGCCTGTTTATATATATATGTGTGTATTTATGTATATATGTTTGTATATATACGTTTGTAAGTGTGTGCGCATGTGTGTGTGTGTATATATATATATCTGTATCTCTGTGTGTAGTTATGTATTTTGGTCTATACAAACACACACACACACACACACACACACACACACACACACACACACATATATACACATGCACACAATAGCAGCAATAGTGATAGTAATACAAACAGCATTATTATTACAGATGTTCCTGTTGTTGTTATTGTTATTATTGTTCTTGATCTTGTTATTATTATTATATTTTTTTTTATATTTATAATACAACATTGTAATAAATATTTATTATATTATTGTATAAAAACTTTTTTTTTTTTCAGTATATCAGAAATAAAACAACTGAACGGATTAAAAGAAAAGCAGTGAAAGTAGTTTTAACAACTTTGTGAAATTCAGAATACAGGATACAGGATACAGTTTCGAAATAGAACTGATGCCAAATTCAATGCAGGATACAATTTTGACACAGAACAATTTAAGAAACAGCAAAACAATTATCAAAAATTCAACACAGGTTGGTTTGATGTTCAGTTTCAACCGATGATAAAATAAAATTATCCAAAATATGGAAGAAAAAATTAAAAATTTAACCGTGAGGACACCCGAAAGAGAAAACGAGAGTTTCGAACAGCAAGCAAATGAATGTGTTAAACACTACTTCCCAGATATTCTGACAAAGACTTACAGAATCCCAGCCGTTTACTTCCCTTCAGAGAAACTGAAGAAAAAAAAAGACGCGGATTACGAATTACTGGCCCAGAGTGACAAACCAACAGTCCACGGCGACGAGGCAGAGAGACGCTTCATTGATGCTCTGGAATATAAGAAGAATTTCTGTACAGAAGACAACGAAGAACCAATGATGATAATTACCTGCTATAAATTCGCGAATTTTCTATGCAAGGAGAAGAATAAATTATCCGAGAAACAAGAAGGAGAGCATGGTGTCTTGTTACTGCATCTCAAACATGGAGTGTTTTTTTTCCAGATTAAAGGGATCGAAGAATACAAAGTCAGAGGTTCGAAAATAAACAAGGATTCCCATCATAGGAATGTGAAGAACTTTGTAAAAACGGGCATCGACCAATTGATAAAGGATGAGAAGTTTTTCAATGAGGTTATGAATGATCTAAAGTTAAAAGTTGATATCTTACCCAATATATCGAGGGATTACCTAATGAAGCTGGAAGCGAGTAAAGATGCTTTGGAAAATAACAATATGTTAAACAGCTGCATTTGCTCGGACGAAATACCCTTAACAGAAGACACGGAAAAGATCCGACAAGAAAAATTAAACAGCCTGAAACGGTGGTGTCGAGAAACTATTGAGAAGAAGAAGGGATTTAAAAATCCTGATGAATACAAGGAGGTGGTGAAGAGATACTGTGGCCTCATGTCTGTGGTGGAAATTCCAACGAGTAAAAGAGAAAAAGAGAAACGAGGAGGTAAAGTTCAGGCGCGATCTCTGGGAGAGAGCGTTTCTGAACAAGGTTACAGAATGATCAGAATAATTCTGACGAAAAAACAGGCAGACATTTTGAATAGTGACAAAAAACGGATCGTGCTTGAAGACGATTACGGGACGGGGAAAACTATTCTTCTGATGCTAAAAGCAAGACAGATGGTTAAACAGGGCAGGAAAATATGTCTGGCGAGCGGCCCGGGAACCAGCATAGTTCATTACTTGTACCATGCTGTAACTGTAGCACTGGAAAACAACAGATCTGGTGAAAGTTTTTCAAGGAAAATCACTCAAGTCGATAATTAAATACATCAACGAGGAATCGGCTCATTTGTTTTACGACGAGTTAAGGATTTCTCAACAACGACGTCAGATGAAAATTAAGGATGAACTAAAATCTAAGAACAGCACAGTGTGGATAGTTAAAAGTAACTATGAAAAGTCTGACTCAGATGAAAACTACTTTGATGGCTTCGAGAAGATACAGTTTTGCAAACCACTCCGTTGTCCACTAAACATCCAGGACGTGATGAAGAATGGTGACACATCAAAGTTTCCCTTCGTTGACCATAAAAAGCATAGAAGTGATAAAACGTTTTACCAATGCGATAAATGTCTATCTGAAATCAGTTATATATTTTCTTCTCTCGGACTGAAACTCAATGGACACGATATCTCTCAACCTCAAGCTTCTGCCACGACATGATCGTCGACTCTTTCAGAACAAGATCCACAGAAGCCCAGCAGTTCAGAAGGTGCCAGTGAACGTGATCAAGTCGCTGAAAAACACAGCGTTGACAACGTCAGTGAAGCTAGCAGGCAGCAGTCACCTACCTCATCGGGTTCACAAAATATGCGAGAAACAACATCACCACCAGTCAAGACTGTCTCTCCTGAACCTCTTTCATGGTCAGATGTGCTAATGGTCACACAAGAACCGTCTTTCAAAGCAAGAGTTAGGTTTTCCTGTCAAGTATCCTGCAGAACCAGAACCTTCAGTGAAAACACAAAGAGATACCGTAGAACCCGAAAGTTCAGGGAAAACAGACAGTGATGAAGAAGAAATCAGTTTTGCCACATTCGAAAAGGATCATGTGTTGGGCAGCGCCGATTTTGCAATGGGAACAGATAATGCTGTTGCCGTTATGGGAATTGAAAGGAAAATTGTAATCATAGTGCATCGTGACCTAACAAAACAGCTTACTCGTGAAATGATGGACGAACTAAAACCATTCCTTTCTAGAAGTACCTCCTATCTTATATTTGTAAACTGTTAGAGAATACAAACCATGACCATGACGGAAAGCTTTATTTGTGTATTTATTTATATGTTTGTGTTTTTATCTTGCATTCAGCACTTCTACTATATAATTAACTTATTTCTTTTGTGTTTAATTTCTAGTTCATTTAAGTACTAATTTTTTTACTAATTATAGTTTTTATATTAGTCTCGAGAGCTGTAAGTTGACAAATAAAACAGTTAATTTCAATAAGATTTTCTTTATTATTTAGGACTGCAGGATAAAATAAATATCTGGCTGCGGTCCAATATGCCAATTCTGCTCTGTTTAGGCCTCGCTCAGTCGAGTCATTTTTACCTTCAACAGGAAAAAGCTGATATCTCAAGCCAGTTGTCCTATTATGTATACTTTGTTAAATCAGCCTGAATGTGTCTTTGTGTGTGTATGACTATGCAGTCTTCGTCTTCATATTTGAAAGTTTCGAGTTACTTTAATTACGTAGCCCAGGTTATAGCATGATAAAATGCTAGAGGTGTTTGAAGGTCGCCTATTAACTTCATTAACCACGCAGATCAAGTACAAAGCTGTTTAACTCCAACACTGGAAATTCCTGTTTTCTTTGAAACCTGTTTCCAGGTAAATACACCTGGAGATTCCTATTACTCACAAAAAAAAAAGAAATTCAGATAGTTTAGATAAAACTCTGGAAATATGTACTCACTTTGAAATGTTTCTAAAACTTTGATTACCCCCCCTCTCTCTCTCTCTCTCTCTCTCTCTCTCTCTCTGTCTCCTCTCTTTCTCTCTGCATCTCATTATTTCTCTGTCTCTTTCTCTATCTCTTTCTGTCTCTGTGTCTTTCTGTTTCTGTCTGTCTGTCTCTCTCTCTCTGTCTGGTTCTCTCTGTGTCTCCTTCTCACTCTTTCTCTCACACTTTCTCTATCTGTTTCTTTCTCTCTGTTTCTTTCTCTCTGTCTCTGTCTCTAACTGTCTATCTTTGTCTGTCTCTGTCTCTCTCTTTCTCTATCTCTTTCTTTATCTCTTTCTTTCTGTCTGTTTCTCTCTGTCTCGCTGTCGCTATCTGTCTCACTCTTTTTCTCTATGTATGTATGTATGTATGTATGTATGTATGTATATATGTATGTATGTATGAATGCATGTATGTATGTTTGTATGTATGTACGTATGTACGTATGTATGTATGTATGTACGTATGTATGTATATATGTATGTATGTACGTATGTTCATACACTCACAGGCTTGCACTGTTTTTCCGTTAAACACTAAACTGGAAAAGAAAAGTGATGATCTGAAGATAAATTTGTTTACTGTGCACAGAATCCACTGCAGGCCGTGATTGGCTGAAAACATCATCTAGATACTGCTCAGTGAATTTTGATTTCCCAGCGAAATCCATATATATATATATATATATATATATATACACACACACAAATCACAGTCTCATACATACCAAACATATATAGATATATATTGCTATCCATCTTAAATAAAATTAAAATTAAAATAGTAATAATAATAATAATAATAATTATTATTATTATTATTAGTAGTAGTAGTAGTAGTAGTAGTAGTAGTAGTAACCTATAACAAATGGATATGACTAACAAATATATACATATATAAGAAATAAGAAATAAATAAATAAATAATAATAATAATAATAATAATAATAATAATAATAATAATAATAATAAAAGATACTATAAACAAATAAAAAACCTTCGGATATACCAAGTTCCTACTTAAACAAGTAACATCCAAAAATAACTCCAAATAAGAAAAATTCCCGTCGCAAAAATAAATGTCGGGGATCTCCCCAAAAGTTATTTATAGAATTTCCAAGTTCTCGTTCAAGTTAAACGAGAAAACCAATAATAATAGTGATAAAAAGAAAAGAACAGGTTTACACTGATTCATGATAATCTCAGATAAGAAAGAGACGTAAATAAAATATACTTTTAATGCTTACTTGATATCTGAGGTTTATTTCTGTTTAAAGTACTACGTAGTTATTTATGGCTGTTTAGAACACTGGTGCAAAATAAGCTAATTATCAAGTCGTTGTTTAAGAACTGCAGACATACACACTCTGTATCTATTTCGTTTCGTGTCATTACACAGTCTTCTTTTCTTTCTTTCAGTGGCTCTCTCTCTCTCTCTCTCTCTCTCTCTCTCTCTCTCTCTCTCTCTCTCTCTCTCTCTCTCTCTCTCTCTCTCTCTCTCTCTCTCTCTCTCTCTCTCTCTCTCTCTCTCTCTCTCTCTCTCTCTCTCTCTCTCTCTCTGTATAAACTATTCATTTCTGTTACTTTTTACATCCATATCCTGTGAATTCAAAACATGTTGTAGTTATCCATCTTCATCTATTATTGTTGTTGTTTTGTTATAAGTTGGGAACCCGCACACACAAACACCCACAGATACACACGTAAATTAATTAATAATAATAATAATAATAATAGAAATAGTAATAATAATAATAATAATAATAATAATAACACATATAGACGTACATTAATAATAATAATAATAATAATAAACACATAAAAGTAACAAATCTTTACTAGTAGGAGTAACAGTAGTAGATGTTGTTGTTGTTGTAGTAGTTTTAGTAGCAGTCCAAATACTATTGTCCTAGTTTCTAAAGTTAGCTCAAAGGTAGACTTTAGCCAACAGAAGATAGAAGATACACATAACTATAATTAAAGAAAATAATTTTTTTAAAAGAACATTTAATAATAATATTAATTCATAAACTAGTCCGTTAATATTACGCATAGATAGGTGACCCACAAACATACAAATAAAAACTAACAGCAACCAAACAAACAATGACAATACAAAATTCTTCCTTGTGTTAGCTTCTATTTATAGGAGCAATAAGCAAAAAGGTATGACAAAGGTAGTCACTGATTATTCGTTGTATATGTCACTGAGAACAGAAGACCGATCATATACGTAACTGCAATTAAGGTAAATATTTCTTTTTGTTTTCTTGTTTGTTTGTTTTACCTGACAGAGAACAGTTAAGAATAATATTAATTTAAGAACAAATCCGTTAATGTTAGGTGGACGGAGAGAAAGAGGTGACCCACAAACAGAGATAGTAGTTACTGAAAAGATCAGTTTGTATATAATGTCTGAATACGTTTTTGTACGTAAATATGAATGTACTGTCTGTAGGTTTGTGTTTATATATATATATATATTTGTATATGTAAGTATGTAAGCAATTACTGTGTGTGAGAGTATGTGTATATGTATATCGGGGTACGTGTGTGTGTATGTGTTAGTCTGTCTGTTTATATATATGTATCTATGTATTTACGTATAATAATCTACTTTTCTGTGTATGTATCTATGTATGTATGCATATATATTTGTCTCAACATGTTTTCGTATAAGTGTGATTATATAAACGTGTTTTTTGTGTGTGTTTGTTTATGTGTGACTTGCCTCAACATGTATGTGTATGTATGTATGTATGTTTGTATGTATGTGTATTTGTGTATGTATAAGTGTGTATATATACAAATATATAAATATTAAATGTACGTATATGTGTTTGTGTAGACCCACATACATATTTAGATACAAACATACAGATATACAAACATGCACACAGTAGCAGCAGTAGTCAGAGTAATACTAACAGCATTATTATTATTGTTTATTATTTATTATTATTATTATTATTATTATTATTATTATTATTATTATTATTATTATTGTTATCCATCTTTATCTATTATTCTTGTTGTTTTATTATAAATCTGGAACCCGAACACACAAACATACACATATATACACGTACAATAATAATAATAATAATAATAATAATAATAATAATAATAATAATAATAATAATAATAATAATAATAATAATAATAATAATAATTAACACAAAGATATACTAGTAGTACTAATACTAACAGTACCAGTAGTTGTATCAGTGGTAGTAGTGTTTTAGTTTCTAGTTTCAGAATAAGTACGAATTATAGACTAAAGGTAGACTTTAGCCAACAGAAGATCTAAGATGTACGTAACTATAATTAAAGAAAATAATTTTTTTAAAGAACATTTAATAATATTAATCAAAGAATAAATCCGTTAATATTACGCATAGATAGGTGACCCACAAACATACAAACAAAAACTAATAGCAACCAAACAAACAATGACAATACAAAATTCATCCGGGTGTAAGCTTCTATTTATACAAACAATAAGCAAAAAAGGTATGACAAAGGTAGTAACTGATTATTCGTTGTATATGTCACTGGTAACAGAAGACCGACGATACACATAACTGTAATTAAGGTAAATATTTCTTTGTTTTTGTTTTCTTGTTTGTTTGTTTTACCTGACAGAGAACAGTTAAGAATAATATTCATTTAAGAACAAATCCGTTAATGTTAGGGGGACGGAGAGAAAGAGGTGACCCACAAACAGAGATAGTAGTTACTGAAACAATCAGTTTGTATATAATGTCTGAATACGTTTTTGTACGTAAATATGAATGTACTGTCTGTAGGTTTGTGTATGTATATATTTGTATATGTAAGTATGTAAGCAATTACTGTGTGTGAGAGTATGTGTATATGTATATCTGGGTACGTGTGTGTGTATGTGTTAGTCTGTCTGTTTATATATATGTATCTATGTATTTACGTATAATAATCTACTTTTCTGTGTATGTATCTATGTATGTATCCATATATATTTGTCTCAACATGGTTTCGTATAAGTGTGATTATATAAACGTGTTTTTTGTGTGTGTTTGTGTATGTGTGACTTGCCTCAACATGTATGTGTATGTATGTATGTATGTTTGTATGTATGTGTATATGTGTATGTATTTATATATATAAATATTAAATGTACGTATATGTGTTTGTGTAGACCCCCATACATATTTAGATAGAAACATACAGATATACAAACATGCACACAGTAGCAGCAGTAGTCAGAGTAATACTAACATCATTATTATTATTATTATTATTATTATTATTATTATTATTATTATTATTATTATTATTACTGTTATCCATCTTTATCTATTATTCTTGTTGTTTTATTATAAATCTGGAACCCGAACACACAAACATACACATATATACACGTACAATAATAATAATAATAATAATAATAATAATAATAATAATCATAATAATAATAATAATAATAATAATAATAATAATAATAATAATAATAATAATAATAATAATAATAATAATAATAATTAACACAAAGATATACTAGTAGTACTAATACTATTAACAGTACCAGTTGTTGTATCAGTAGCAGTAGTGTTTTAGTTTCTAGTTTCAGAATAAGTACGAATTATAGACTAAAGGTAGACTTTAGCCAACAGAAGATCTAAGATATACGTAACTATAATTAAAGAAAATAATTTTTTTAAAGAACATTTAATAATATTAATCAAAGAATAAATCCGTTAATATTACGTATAGATAGGTGACCCACGAACATACAAATAAAAACTAATAGCAATGAAACAAACAATGACAATACAAAATTCATCCGGGTGTAAGCTTCTATTTATACAAACAATAAGCAAAAAAGGTATGACAAAGGTAGTCACTGATTATTCGTTGTATATGTCACTGAGAACAGAAGAACGATGATAGACGTAACTGTAATTAAGGTAAATATTTCTTTTTTTTTGTTTTCTTGTTTGTTTGTTTTACCAGACAGAGAACAGTTAAGAAAAATATTAATTTAAGAACAAATCCGTTAATGTTAGGTGGACGGAGAGAAAGAGGTGACCCACAAACAGAGATAGCAGTTACTGTAAAGATCAATTTGTGATTTGTCTCAACCTGTTTTTATACGTAAATATGAATGCACTGTCTGTAGGTGTGTGTCTATGTAAACGTGTGTGTGTGTGTGTGTGTGTGTTTATTATATTATATATATATATATCTATATCTATATATATATATATATATATTTGTATATATTTGCATATGTAAGTATGCAAGTAATTTCTCTGTGTGAGTGTATCTGTGTATCTGTGGGTATTTGTGTGTGTTTGTGTATACCTATTTATGTACACGTATTTATGTATAGACATATATATGTATATATGTAGGTATGTATGCATGTATGGATGTATATATATATGTAGTCATAGTGCATCGTGACCTAACAAAACAGCTTACTCGTGAAATGATGGACGAACTAAAACCATTCCTTTCTAGAAGTACCTCCTATCTTATATTTGTAAACTGTTAGAGAGACAATACAAACCATGACGGAAAGTAATACTGCTTGCGTGTGTGCGTATGTCTGCGTGAAGCATTATTTGTGTATTTATTTATATGGTTGTGTTTTTATCTTGCCATACGCACTTTTACTATATAATTATGTTATTTCTTTTGTGTTTAATTTCTAGTTGATTTAAGTACTAATTTTTTTCTAATTACAGTTTTGATATTAATCTCGAGAGCTGTAAGTTGACAAATAAAACAGTTAATTTCAATAAGATTTACTTTATTATTTAGGACTGCAGGATAAAATAAATATCTGGCTGCGGTCCAATATGCCAATTCTGCTCTGTTTAGCCTCGCTCAGTCGAGTCATTCTTACCTTCAACAGGAAAAAGCTGATATCTTAAGCCATTGGTCGTATTATGTATACTTTGTTAAATCAACATGCGTGTGTCTGTGTGTGTGTGTGTGTGTGTGTGTGTGTCTTTGTGTGTGTATGACTATGCAGTCTTTGTCTTCATATTTGAAAGTATCGAGTTACTTTAATTACGTAGCCCAGGTTATAGCATGATAAAATGCTTGAGGTTTTTCGAGATTCCCTATTCAGTTCATTAAGCACGCAGATCAAAGAAACAAGTAAAAATCTGCATGACTGCAACACCGGGAAATTCCTATTACTCGCAAAAAATAAAATAAATTGACATAATTTAGATAAAACACTGGAAATCTGTACTCACTTTGAAAATGTTTCAAAAACTTTGATTAACTGTCTCTCTCTGTCTCTCTGTCTCTCTATCTCTGTATCACTCTCTGTCTGTCTATCTCTGTCTCTCTGTCTTTCTGTCTCTCTATCTGTGACTCTCTCTCTGTCTCTCTATCTCTGTCTCTCTCTTTCTTTCTTCGACTCACACTTTCTCTGACTCCGTTTCTTTCTCTGTCTGTTTCTGTCGCTATCTGTGTATCTGTCTCTCGCTGTCGCTCTCTATCTGAACCTCTCGGTTTTCCTGTCAAGTATCCCGCAGAACTAGTGAAAACAGAGATCCACTAGAACCCGAAAGTTCAGTGAAAACAGATAGAGATCCACTAGAACCCGAAAGTTCAGTGAAAACAGATATAGATCCCATACAACCCGAAAGTTCAGTGAAAACAGATAGAGATAGAGATCCCATACAACCCGAAAGTTCAGTGAAAACAGATAGAGATCCCATACAACCCAAAAGTTCAGTGAAAACAGATAGAGATCCCATACAACCCAAAAGTTCAGGGAAAACAGTGATGAAGAAGAGATCAGTTTCGCCACATTCGAAAAGGACGATGTTTTGGGCAGGGCCGATTTTGCAATGGGAACAGATAATGCTGTTGCCGTTATTGGAATTGAAAGGAAAATTGTAGCCATAGTGCATCGTGACTTAACAAAACAGCTTACTCGTGAAATGATGGACGGACTACATAATTAAGTGCTTCTTTATTGTTTAAATTCCAGTTGATTTAAGTATAATTTTAGAGAGAGAATACAAACCATGACGGAAAGTAATACTGCTTACGAGTAATATGTTATCTTGCAATCAGCACTTCTACTATATAATTAACTTACTTCTTTTGTGTTTAATTTCTAG
>CM022676.1:5629718-5644718 GCA_012295275.1 Chrysomallon squamiferum
GATAAAGGATGAGCAGTTTTTCAAAAAGCTTATGAATGATCTAAAGTTAAAAGTTGATATCAGCAAAATTGTTGTCTTACCCAATATATCCAGGGATTACCTAATGAAGCTGGAAGCGAGTAAAGGTGTTTTGAAAGAAAATAATATGTTCAACAGCTGCATTTGTTCTGACGAAATACCCTCAACAGAAGACACGGCAGAGATCCGAAAGCAAAAATTAAACAGTTTGAAAAAGTGGTGTGAAAAAAATATTCAGACGAAGAAGGGATTTAAAGATGATGATGAATACAAGGAGGTGGTGAAGAGATACTGTGGCCTCATGTCTGTGGTGGAAATTCCAACGAGTAAAAAGAGAAAAAGAGAAGCGAGGAGGTAAAGTTGAGGCGCGATCTCTGGGAGAGAGCGTTTCTGAACAAGGTTACAGAATGATGAGAATAATACTGACGAAAAAACAGGCAGACATTTTGAATAGTAAAAAAAAACGGATCGTGATTGAAGGCGATTACGGGACGGGCAAAACTATTCTTCTTATGCTAAAAGCAAGACAGATGCTTAAACAGGGCAAGAAAATATGTCTGGCCAGCAGCCCGGGAACCAGCATAGTTCATTACTTGTACCATGCTGTAACCGAAGGACTGGAAAACAAAACAGATCTGGTGAAAGTTTTTCAAGGAGAATCACTCAAGTCGATAATTAAATACATCAACAAGGAATCGGCTCATTTGTTTTACGACGAGTTCTTGATTTCTCAACAACGACGTCAGATGAAAATTATGGATAAAATAACATCTAAGAACAGCACAGTGTGGATAGTTAAAAGCAAATACGAAAATTCTGACTCAGAGGAAGAGTACTTCGTTGGCTTCGAGAAGATACAGTTTTGCAAACCACTCCGTTGTCCACTAAACATCCAGGACGTGATGAAGAATGGTGACACATCAAAGTTTCCCTTCGTTGACCATAAAAAGCAGAGAAGTGATAAACCGTTTTACCAGTGCGATAAATGTCTATCTGAGATCAGGGTTATATTTTCTCGTCTCGGACTGAAAGTCAATGGACACGATATCTCTCAACCTCAAGCTTCTGCCACGACATCATCGTCGACGCTTTCAGAACAACATCCAGAGAAGCCCAGCCGTTCAGAAGGTGCCAGTAAAGGTGATCAAGTCGCTGAAAAACACAGCGTTGACAACGTCAGAGAAGCTAGCACGCAGCAATCACCTACCTCAGCGGCTTCACAAAATATGCGAGAAACAACATCAACACCAGTCAAGACTGTCTCTCCTGAACCTCTTTCATGGTCAGATGTGCTAGTGGTCACACAAGAACCTCTTTCAAAGCAAGAGTTAGGTTTTCCTGTCAAATATCCTGCAGAACCCGAACCTTCACTGAAAAGACAAAGAGATACCGTAGAACCCGAACCTTCAGTCAAAACAGATAGAGATACCGTAGAACCCGAAAGTTCAGGGAAAACAGACAGTGATGAAGAAGAAATCAGTTTTGCCACATTCGAAAAGGATCATATGTTGGGCAGCGCCGATTTTGCAGTGGGAACAGATAATGCTGTTGCCGTTTTGGGAATTGAAAGGAAAATTGTAGTCATAGTGCATCGGGACTTAACAAAACAGCTTACTCGTGAAATGATGGACGAACTAAAACCATTCCTTTCTAGAAGTACCTCCTATCTTATATTTGTAAACTGTTAGAGAGACAATACAAACCATGACGTAAACTAATACTGCGTTCCTTTGTGTGTATTTATCTTGCAATGAGCTCTTCTACTATATAATTAAGTTATTTCTTCTGTGTTTAATTTCTAATTGATTTAAGTACTAATTTTTTTCATATACGTTTTTTATATTAATCTCGAGAGCTGTAAGTTGACTAATAAAACAGTTAATTTCGTTTAGGTTTTATTTTTATTATTATTTAGGATTGGAGGATGAAATAAATATCTGGGTGCTGTCTTATGATATCCGTTTTGTCCTCCTCAGGTGAAATAGGCCGATGTTGCCTTCAACAGGTTAAAGCTGATGTCTTAAGGCAATGATCCTATATGTATATATATATCCATAGATACATACATACATACATACATATATATATATATTTACAGCCAGCCTTTCTTCTGACAAAAGATTATGTATGTTTGCCTAGGTTTTTACTTGCCATGTTAGTAGGTATATAATAGACTTTTCTATTTCTTTGGTTTTTTCAAAAGGGCTCGAAACTGACTTCATTATTTTGTTATTCAGTAAATTTGAGAACGCGCTCTCCGTAATGCTGTGTCTATGTACGACCAGAATTACATTCCTACATGTCGATTGAAGCATGTCCAGTGATTTCCGATCCGATGATTTATGACAGGAGTCTCGGGTTTCTTCTTGTAATTTTTGTATATACGATTACAAGGTACTTTTTATCTTGCCAGCGAGCTCGAAAATGATCGGTCTAAAGGAATGTAGAGTCAAAATTATTGTTAAATCAGAATGAGTGTGTGTCTGTGTGTGTGTGTGTGTGAGTGTGTGTGTGTGACTATGCAGTCTTCGTCTTCATATTTCAAAGTTTTGAGTTACTGTAATTACGTAGCCCAGGTTATGGCATAAACAAATTTTTCAGGTGTTTTAAGATTCCCTATTTACTTCATTAACCACACAATTCAAACAAACAAGGACAAAGCTGCATAACTGGAAATTCCTGGTTTCTTTGAAACCTCTGTTTCGGAAAATTCCTATTACTCACAAAAAATTCAGATCAATTAGATAAAACACTGGAAATCTGTACTCACTTTGAAATGTTTCAAAAACTTTGATTAACTCTCTCTCTCTCTGTCTCTCTGTCTCTCTATCTCTGTCTCAATATCTGTCTCTCAATCTCTGTCTCTCTCTGTCTGTCTCTTTATCTCTGTCTCTGTCACTGTCTCTCTATCTCACTATCTCTGTCTCTCTCTCTGTCTCTCAATCTCTGTCTCTATCTTTTTCTCTCTATCTCAGTCTGTCTCTCTATCTCTGTCTCTCTATCTCTCTGACTCTCTCTCTGTCTCTCTATCTCGGTCTCTCTATCTCTGACTCTCTCTTTCTCCGGCTCACACTTTCTCTGACTCTGTTTCTTTCTCTGTCTGTCTCTGTCTCTATCTGTGTATCTGTCTCTATCTGTGTCTCTCGCATTTGCTCTCTATCTACCTCTCGGTTTTCCTGTCAAGTATCCAGCAGAACTAGTGAAAACAGATAGAGATCCACTAGAACCCGAAAGGTCAGTGAAACCAGATAGAGATCCCATACAACCCGAAAGTTCAGTGAAAACAGATAGAGATCCCATACAACCCGAAAGTTCAGTGAAAACAGATAGAGATCCTATACAACTCGAAAGTTCAGTGAAACCAGATACAGATCCCATACAACCCGAAAGTTCAGTGAAAACAGATACAGATCCCGTAGAACTCGAAAGTTCAGTGAAAACAGATACAGATCCCATACAACCCGAAAGTTCAGTGAAAACAGATAGAGATCCGATACACCCCGAAAGCTCAGTGAAAACAGATAGAGATCCCATACAACCCGAAAGTTCAGTGAAAACAGATCGAGATCCCATAAAACCCGAAAGTTCTGTGAAAACAGATAGAGATCCCATACAACCCTAAAGTTCAGTGAAAACAGATCGAGATCACATACAACCCCAAAGTTCAGTAAAAACAGATAGAGATCCTGTAGAACTCGAAATTTCAGTGAAAACATATAGGAATCCCATACAACCCGAAAGTTCAGTGAAAACAGATAGAGATGCCATACAACTCGAGAAATCAGTGAAAACAGATCGAGATCCCATACAACTCCAAAGTTCAGTGAAAACAGATGGAGATCCCGTACAACCAGAAAGTTCAGGGAAAACAGATCCAGATCTCATACAAACCGAAAGTTCAGTGAAAACAGATCGAGATACCATACAACTCCAAAGTTCATTGAAAACAGATACAGATCCCATACAACCAGAAAGTTCAGTGAAAACAGATACAGATCCCATACTACCCGAAAGTTCAGGGAAAACAGATCCAGATCCCATACAACCCGAAAGTTGAGTGAAAACAGATAGAGATGCCATACAACCCGAAGAATCAGTGAAAAGAGAACGTGAAAACAGATAGAGATGCCATACAGCCTGTTCAGTGAAAACAGTTATGAAGAAGAGATCAGTTTCGCCACATTCGAAAAGGACGATGTTTTGGGCAGCGCTGATTTTGGAATGGGAACAGATAATGCTGTTGCCGTTATGGGAATTGAAAGGAAAATTGTAGTCATAGTGCATCGTGACTTAACAAAATAGCTTACTCGTGAAATGATGGACGAACTAAAACCAACCCTTTCTAGAAGTACCTCCTATCTTATATTTGTAAACTGTTACAGAATAGAAACCATGAGACAAAGTAATACTGCGTGCGTGTGTGCTTATTTCTGCGTGAAGCTTTATTTGTGAGAAAAATTCAGTATATATGCCAGTATTTATGTGTGTCTGTATGTATGTATGTATAAATGTATATATTTATGTATGTATTTATATGTTTGTGTGTTTATGTTGCAATATGCACTTCTACTTCATAATTAAGTTACTTCTTTACTGTTTAAATTCCAGTTGATTTAAGTATAATTTTAGAGAGAGAATACAAACCATGACGGAAAGTAATACTGCTTACGAGTAATATGTCATCTGTCAATCAGCACTTCTACTATATAATTAAGTTACTTCTTTTGTGTTTAATTTCTAGTTGATTTAAGTACTAATTTTCTTCATGTATAATTTTAGTGTTAATGTCGAGAGCTGTAAGTTGACAAATAAAATATTTAATTTCAATAACTTTTTTATTATTATTATTTAGGATTGCAGGATAAAATAAATATTTGTTTGCTGTCTTAAGGTATCAGTTTTATCCTGCTCAGGTGGAATATACCAATGCTGCTCTGCTTAGCCTCGCTCAGTCGAGTCATTCTCACCTTCAACATGATAAAGCTGATATCTCAAGGCAGTGGTTCTACTATATACAGATTGTTAAATCAGCGTGAATGTGTCTGTGTGTGTGTGTGTGTTTGTGTGTGCGTGCGTGTCTGTGTGACTATGCAGTCTTCGTCTTCAGGTTTCAAAGTTTCGAGTTACTTTAATGACGTAGCCCAGATTGTAGCCTGATATGATTGTTCAGGTGTTTTGAGATCTCTCTTTGGTTCAATAACGACGCAAATAGTACCAACAAGTACAGAACTGCTTAACTCCAACACAGGTAATTCCTGCTTTCTTTGAAAATACACCTGGAAATCTCTTATTAGTCACAGAGACAAATTACTCACGTATTGGATAAAACACTGAAAATCTGTATTGACATTGAAACGTTTCTCAAACTTTGATTAATCTCTCTCTCTCTCTCTCTCTCTCTCTCTCTCTCTCTCTCTCTCTCTCTCTCTCTCTCTCTCTCTCTCTCTCTCTCTCTCTCTCTCTCTCTGTCTCTCTCTCTCTGTCTCTCTCTCTCTCGATCTCTCTCTCTCTCTGTATATTTTATTCATTTCTGTATCTTTTTATATCCACATCCTTCAAATTCAAAACATGTTGTAGTTATCCATCTTTATCTGTTATTCTTGTTTTTTTAGTTTAAATCTGGAACCAGCACACAGAAACGCAAACATATACACGTACAATAATAGAAATAATAATAATAATAATAATAATAATAATAATAATAATAATAATTATAAACACATAATAGTAACAAAGGTATAATACTAGTACTAGCACTACTAGTAGCAGATGTTGTAGTAGTAGTAGTTGTAGTAGTGTCCTTGTTTCTATTTTCAGAATCTGTAAGAATTAGAGGTCAAAGGTAGAATTTAGCCAAAAGAAGACCTAACTATAATTAAACAACATGTAAGAAGACTATTAATAAAAGAACAGATCAGTTAATACTACGTATAGATAGGTGACACACAAACATAGAGATAAAAACTAATAGCAATGACAGAAACAATGACACAACAAAATTCATCCGGGTGTAAGCTTCTATTTATACAAACAATAAGCATAAAGGTATGACAAAGGTAGTACATTGATTATTCGTTGTATTTGTCACTGACAAAAGGAGACCGATGACATACGTAACTGTAATTAAGGTAAATATTTCTTTGTTTTTGTTTTCTAGTTTGTTTGTTTTATCAGACAGAGAACAGTTAATAATAATGTTAATTTAAGAACAAATCCGTTAATGTTAGGGGGACGGAGAGAAAGAGGTGACCCACAAACAGAGATAGTTGTTACTGAAAAGATCAATTTGTAATTTGACTCAACCTGGTTTTGTACGTAAATATGAATGCATTGTCTGTAGGTGTATGTCTATGTAAACCCGTGTGTGTGTGTGTGTGTGTGTGTGTGTGTGTGTGTGTGTGCTTTGCTTGAACATTTGTTTGTGTAAATATATATTTATTGTCCATATGTGTGTTTACATATCTGGATATATATGCTAGAGTGTTTGTATGTATGTATATATAAGTATTTAAGTAATTATTATGATCCAGTGTATGTTTATATGTATGTGTATATGTATATGTATGTGTGTTTACATAAATATATAGATCTTATATGTATTTGTGTGTACGTATATGTGTTTGTATGGACCCACGTACATATTTAGATACTCATACAGATATACAAACAGTATGCACACAGTAGCAGCAATAGTTATAATAATAGTAACAGCAGTATTATTGTTGTTCTTGTTGTTGTTGCTGTTATTATTATTATATTTATTAGATTTTCACTGCAATATTTTAATAAATATTTTTTATTTTACAGTATAAAAACACTCTTTTTTAGTGTATCACCAATGAAATAAGATATTAAAACAACGCGAAGAAATTTAGAAACAATTTTAACAACACTTTGAAATTCGTAATTCACAATACAATTAGATAAAGGAAAAACAAATTCAACAATGGAAACAAATTCGAGGAGAAAGTACGTAAAAAAATAATAATAATAAAAAAAAAGTATCCAAAATTCAATTTCAACCGATGTCAAAATTAAATTATCCAAAATATGGAAGAAAAAATTAAAAATTTAACCGTGAGGACACCCGAAAGTAAAATCGCGAGTTTCGAAAAGCAAGCAAATGAATGTGTTAAACACTACTTCCCAGATATTCTGACAAAGACTTACAGAATCCCAGCCGTTTACTTCCCAAAAGAGAAACTGGACACAGAAAAAGACGCGGATTACGAATTACTGGCTCAGAGTAACGAACCAACAGTCCACGGCGAAGAGGCAGAGAGACGCTTCATTGATGCTCTGGAATCTATGAAGAATTTCCGTACAGAACATAACGAAGAACCAATGATGATACTTTCCGGCTATAAATTCGAGAATTTTCTTTGCAAGGAGAAGAGTAAATTCTCCGAGAAAGAAGAAGGAGAGCATGATGTCTTGTTACTGCATCTCAAACATGGAGTGTTTTTTTTCCAGGTTAAAGGGATCGAAGAATACAAAGGCACCCGTTCGAAAACAAGCAAGGATTCCCATCATAGAAAGGTGAAGAAGTATGTAAAATCGAGCATCGACCAACTGATAAAGGATGAGGAGTTTTTCAATGATGTTATGAAAGATCTAAAGTTAAAAGTTGATACCAGCAAAATTGTTGTTTTACCCAATATCTCCAGGAATTACCTAATGAACCTGAGAGCGAGTAAAGGTGCTTTGAAAGAAAAGAATATGTTAAACAGCTGCATTTGTTTTGACGAAATATCCTTAACAGAAGACACGGCAGAGATCAGAGACCAAAAATTCAACTGTTTGAAAAAGTGGTCTGAAGAAAATATTGAGACGAAGAAGGGATTTAAAGATGATGATGAATACATTGAGGTGGTGAAGAGATACTGTGGCCTCATGTCTGTGGTGGAAATTCCAACGAGTAAAAGAGAAAAAGAGAAGCGAGGAGGTAAAGTTGAGGCGCGATCTCTGGGAGAGAGCGTTTCTGAACAAGGTTACAGAATAATGAGAATAATACTGACGAAAAAACAGGCCGACATTTTGAATAGTGACAAAAAACGGATCGTGCTTGAAGGCGATTACGGGACAGGCAAAACTATTCTTCTTATGCTAAAAGCAAGACAGATGCTTAAACAGGGCAGGAAAATATGTCTGGCGAGCGGCCCGGGAACCAGCATAGTTCATTACTTGTACCATGCTGTAACTGAAGGACTGGAAAACAAAACAGATCTGGTGAAAGTTTTTCAAGGAAAATCACTCAAGTCGATAATTAAATACATCAACGAGGAATCGGCTCATTTGTTTTACGACGAGTTTAGGATTTCTCAACAACGACGTCAGATGAAAATTATGGATAAAATAAAATCTAAGAACAGCACAGTGTGGATAGTTAAAAGCAACTATGAAAAGTCTGACTCAGATGAAGACTACTTTGATGGCTTCGAGAAGATACAGTTTTGCAAACCACTCCGTTGTCCACTAAACATCCAGGACGTGATGAAGAATGGTGACACATCAAAGTTTCCCTTCGTTGACCATAAAAAGCATAGTAGGGATAAAACGTTTTACCAGTGCGATAAATGTCAATCTGAAATCAGTGATATATTTTCTTCTCTCGGACTGAAAGTCAATGGAAACGATATCTCTCAACCTCAAGCTTCTGCCACGACATCATCGTCGACGCTTTCAGAACAACATCCACCGAAGCCCAGCCGTTCAGAAGGTGCCAGTGAACGTGATCAAGTCGCTGAAAAACACAGCGTTGACAACGTCAGTGAAACTAGCAGGCAGCAGTCACCTAGCTCAGCGGCTTCACAAAATATGCGAGAAACAACATCACCACCAGTCACGACTGTCTCTCCTGAACCTCTTTCATGGTCAGATGTGCTAGTGGTCACACAAGAACCTCTTTCAAAGCAAGAGTTAGGTTTTCCTGTCAAGTATCCTGCAGAACCCGAACCTTCAGTCAAAACAGATAGAGATACCGTAGAACCCGAAAGTTCAGGGAAAACAGACAGTGATGAAGAAGAAATCAGTTTTGCCACATTCGAAAAGGATCATGTGTTGGGCAGCGCCGATTTTGCAATGGGAACAGATAATGCTGTTGCCGTTATGGGAATTGAAAGGAAAATTGTAGTCATAGTGCATCGTGACCTAACAAAACAGCTTACTCGTGAAATGATGGACGAACTAAAACCATTCCTTTCTAGAAGTACCTCCTATCTTATATTTGTAAACTGTTAGAGAATAGAAACCATGACACAAAGTAATACTGCGTGCGTGTGTGCGTATGTCTGCGTGAAGCTTTATTTGTGTATTTATTTATATGTTTGTGTTTTTATCTTTCAATACGCACTTCTACTATATAATTATGTTATTTCTTTTGTGTTTAATTTCTAGTTCATTTAAGTAGTAATTTTTTTACTAATTATAGTTTTTATATTAGTCTCTAGAGCTGTAAGTTGATAAATAAAACAGTTAATTTCAATAAGTTTTTCTTTATTATTTAGGACTGCAGGATAAAATAAATATCTGGCTGCGGTCCAATATGCCAACTCTGCTCTGTTTAGGCTCGCTCAGTTGAGTCATTCTTACCTTCAACAGGAAAAAGCTGAAATCTCAAACCAGTGGTCGTATTATGTATACTTTGTTAAATCAGCATGCGTGTGTCTTTGTGTGTGTTTGTGTGTGCGTGCGCGTTTGTCTTCGTGTGTGTGAGCGTGTGTCTTGTCTTGGTGTGCGTGTGTGGGTGTGGCTTTGTGTGTGTGTGCGTGTGTCTTTGTGTGCCTATGACTATGCAGTCTTCGTTTTCATATTTGAAAGTTTCGAGTTACTGCAATTACGTAGCACAGGTTATGGCATGATAAAATTCTTCAGATATTTTAAGATTCCCTATTTACTTCATTAAGCACGCAATTCAAACAAACAAGTACAAATCTGCATAACTGCAACAGCGGGAAATTCCTATTACTCGTAAAAAATAAAAGAAATTGAGATAATTTAGATAAACCACTGGAAATCTGTACTCACTTTGAAATGTTTCAAAAACTTTGATTAACTGTCTCTCTCTGTCTCTCTGTCTCTCTGAAAAGATTGTTTAGGTGTTTTAAGATCCCCTATTTACTTCATTAACCACGCAGATCAAGTACAAAGCTGCTTGACTCCAACACTGGAAATTCCTGTTTTCTTTGAAACCTCTGTTTCCAGGTAAATACACCTGGAGATTCCTATTACTCACAGAAAAAAAAAGAAATTCAGATAGTTTAGATAACACACTGGAAATCTGTACTCACTTTGAAATGTTTCTAAAACATTCATTAATTCTCTCTCTCTCTCTCTCTCTCTCTCTCTCTCTCTCTCTCTCTCTCTCTCTCTCTCTCTCTCTCTCTCTCTCTCTCTCTCTCTCTCTCTCTCTCTCTCTCTCTCTCTCTGTCTCTCTCTCTCTGTTCACTCTCTCTCTCTCTCTGTCTCTCCTCTGTTTGGCTCTGCATCTCATTCTTTCTCTCTCTCTCTCTCTCTCTCTATCTCTTTATGTCTCTGTCTGTCTTTCTCTCTCTGTGTCTCCTTCTCTCTCTTTCTCTCACACTTTCTCTATCTCTTTCTCTTTCTCTGTTTCTTTCTCTCTCTCTCTGAATCTAATTGTCTATCTTTCTCTGTCTACCTGTCTCTCTCTGTCTCCCTCGCTGTCGCTCTCTATCTAAACCTCTCTGTCTCTCTGTCTCTAACTCCGTGTCTCTCTGTCACTCTATCTCTTTGTCTATCTATGTTTTTCTCTCTCTCTTTCTCTCTGTTTTTCTCTGTGTTTCTCTCTCTACATGTGCTCTGTCTCTGTCTCTCTCTCTCTCTCTCTCTCTCTCTCTCTCTCTCTCTCTCTCTCTCTCTCTCTCTCTCTCTCTATTTCTCTGTGTCTCTCTGTCTCGCTGTCGCTATCTGTCTCACTCTTTTTCTCTATGTATATATGTATGTATGTTTGCATGTATGTATGTATGTATGCATGTACGCATGTTTGTATGTATATACGTATGTATGTATGTTTGTGTGTAAGCATGTATGTATGTTTGAATGTATGTATGTATCTGCGTATGTAGTATGTACTTATGTGTAGTATGTATGTATGTATGTTCATACATTCCCAGGCTTGCACTGTTTTTCCGTTAAACACTAAACTAGAAAAGAAAAGTGATGATCTGAAGATAAATTTGTTTACTGTGCACAGAATCCACTGCAGGCCGTGATTGGCTGAAAACATCATCTAGTTACTGCTCAGTGAATTTTGATTTCCCAGCGGAGTCCATATATATATATATATATATATACACACACACACACACACACACACACACACACACACACACATACACACACAAACAATCACAGTCTCATACACACCAAACATAAGTAGATATATATTGCTATCTAAATTAAAATAAAAAATAAAATACTACTACTACTACTAATAATAATAATAATAATAATAATAAGAAGAAGAAGAAGAAGGAGAAGAAAAAGATACTATGAAGAAATAAAATATCTTCGCACTTACCAAGTTCCTACTTAAACAAGTAACATCCAAAAATAACTCCAAATAAGAAAAATTCCCGTCGCAAAAATAAATGTCGGGGATCTCCCCAAAAGTTATTTATAGAATTTCAAAGTCCTCGTTCAAGTTAAACGAGAAAACCAACAATAATAATAATAAAAAGAAAAGAACAGGTTTACACTGATTCATGATAATCTCAGATAAGAAAGAGACGTAAATAAAAGAGACTTTTAATGCTTACTTGATATCTGAGGTTTATTTCTGTTTTTAAAACAGGTTTAAAGTACTACGTAGTTATTTATGGCTGTTTAGAACACTGGTGCAAAATAAGCTAATTATCAAGTCGTTGTTTAAGAACTGCAGACACACACACTCTGTATCTATTTCGTTTTGTGTCATTATACAGTCTTCTTTTCTTTCTTTCAGTGTCTCTCTCTCTCTCTCTCTCTCTCTCTCTCTCTCTCTCTCTCTCTCTCTCTCTCTCTCTCTCTCTCTCTCTCTCTCTCTCTCTCTCTCTCTCTCTCTCTCTCTCTCTCTCTCTCTCTCTCTCTCTCTCTCTCTCTGTATAAACTATTCATTTCTGTTACTTTTTACATCCATATCCTGTGAATTCAAAACATGTTGTAGTTATCCATCTTCATCTATTATTGTTGTTGTTTTGTTATAAGTTGGGAACCCGCACACACAAACACCCACAGATACACACGTAAATTAATAATAATAATAATAATAATAATAATAGAAATAATAATAATAATAATAATAACACATATAGACGTACATTAATAATAATAGTAATAATAAAAAACACATAAAAGTAACAAATCTTTACTAGTAGTAGTAACAGTAGTATATGTTGTTGTTGTTGTAGTAATTTTAATAGCAGTCCAAATAGTAGTGTCCTAGTTTCTAAAGTTAGCTCAAAGGTAGACTTTAGCCAACAGAAAATCGAAGATATACGTAACTATAATTAAAGAAAATATATATTTTTTTAAGAACAATTAATAATATTAATCAAAGAATAAATCCGTTAATATTACACATAGATAGGTGACCCACAAACATACAGATAAAAACTAATAGCAACCGAATAAACAATGACAATACAAAATTCTTCCGGGTGTCAGCTTCTATTTATAGGAGCAATAAGCAAAAAGGTATGTCAAAGGTAATAGACTGATTATTCGTTGTATATGTCACTGACAACAGAAGACCGATGATAGACGTAACTGTAATTAAGGTAAATATTTCTTTGTTTTTGTTTTCTTGTTTGTTTGTTTTACCTGACAGAGAACAGTTAAGAATAATATTAACTTAAGAACAAATCCGTTAATGTTAGGGGGACGGAGAGAAAGAGGTGACCCACAAACAGAGATAGCAGTTACTGTAAAGATCAATTTGTGATTTGTCACAACCTGTTTCTGTACGAAAAAATGAATGTAGTGTCTGTAGGTGTTTGTTTATATATATGTATGTATATATGTTTGTGTGTTTGTGTGTATATTTGTATGTATAAATATAGATATATATATTTATTTGTATATATTTGTATATGTAAGTATGCAAGTAATTTCTCTGTGTGAGTGTATGTGTATATAGATATGTGTATATGTGGGTATTTGTGTGTGTGTATGTGTGTATGCATATATATATTTATGTATAGGTATTTATGTATGAATATATGTATACGTATTTATGTATGTATATATATGTATGTATATCTGTAGGTAGGTATGTATGTATGGATGTATATATATATGTATCTATCTATGTATGTATGTACCTATGTATGTGTGTATGTATATATATCTGTGTGTGAGTGTGTGTGTATATATTTGTATATATATGTACGTATGTATATAATGTATGAGAGTATATATGTCTTATATATGTACGTATATGTGTTTGTATAGACACACATACGTACATAGATACACACATACAGATATACATACATGTACACAGTAGCAGCAATAGTAATAGTAACAGCAATAATTATTATTATTATTATTGTTGTTGTTGTTGTTGTTGTTATTGTTATTTTTGTTGATGTTATTGTTATTATTGTTCTCGTTGCTGTTATTATTATTATTTTATTTGTTTTAGATTTTAATAAATATATATTACTTCAGTGTAAAAAAAACCATTTTTTTTTTCAGGAGTAAATCAAATGAACAGGTGAAAACAAACGGGAAGAAATTTAGAAATAGTTTTAACAATTCTGCGAAATTCATATTTTTGAACACAATAAGATAAATGAAAAATAACTTCAACAAAGTATACAATTTCGATCCAGACCTATGTACAAAAAAAAAAAATCAAAAACTTAAAAACTAAACACAGGATGCAGTGATGTTGAATTTCAACCGATGACAACGTAGAAAAATAAAATTATCCAAAATATGGAAGAAAAAATTAAAAATTTAACCGTGAGGACATCCGAAAGTGAAAACGCGAGTTTCGAACAGCAAGCAAATGAATGTTTTAAACACTACTTCCCAGATATTCTGACAAAGACTTACAGAATCCCAGCCGTTTACTTCCCTTCAGAGAATCTGAAGAAAAAAAAAGACGCGGATTACGAATTACTGGCCCAGAGTGACGAACCAACAGTCCACGGCGAAGAGGCAGAGAGACGCTTCATTGATGCTCTGGAATCTATGAAGAATTTCCGCACAGAACACATCGAAGAACCAATGATGATACTTTCCGGTTATCAATTCGAGAATTTTCTCTGCAAGGAGATGAAGAAATCCTCCGTAAAAGAAGGAGATCATGATGTCTTGTTACTGCATCTCAACCATGGAGTGTTTTTTTTCCAGGTTAAAGGGATCGAAGAATACAAAGGCACCGGTCCGAAAAAAAGCAAGGATACCCATCATAGAAATGTGAAGGATGCTGTAAAAAAGGGCGTCGACCAGTTGATAAAGGATGAGGAGTTTTTCAATGAGGTTATGAATGATCTAAAGTTAAAAGTTGATATCAGCAAAATTTTTGTCTTACCCAATATATCCAGGGATTACCTAATGAAGCTGGAAGCGAGTAAAGGTGCTTTGAAAGAAAATAATATGTTAAACAGCTGCATTTGTTCTGACGAAATACCCTTAACAGAAGACACGGCAGAGATCCGACAGCACAAATTAAACAGTTTGAAAAAGTGGTGTGAAAAAACTATTGAGAAGAAGAAGGGATTTAAAAATGCTGATGAATACATTGAGGTGGTGAAGAGGTACTGTGGCCTGATGTCTGTGGTGGAAATTCCAACGAGTAAAACAGAAAAAGAGAAGCGAGGAGGTAAAGTTGAGGCGCGATCTCTGGGAGAGAGCGTTTCTGAACAAGGTTACAGAATGATGAGAATAATACTGACCAAAAAACAGGCCGACATTTTGAATAGTGACGAAAAACGGATCGTGATTGAAGGCGATTACGGGACGGGGAAAACTATT
>CM022676.1:5649718-5674718 GCA_012295275.1 Chrysomallon squamiferum
GTGTGTGTCTATGTAAACGTTCTATGTCTATGTAAACCCTCGCGTGTGTGTGTGATTGTGTGTGTGTATTTATATATCTATATCTATATCTATCTATATATATATATATATATATATATATATATATATATATATTTTATATGTATATGCAAGTATTGTAGTGTATGTATATAGGTATGTGTATATGTGGGTTTTTGTGTGTTTGAGTATACATATTTATGTATACGTATTTATGTATAGACATATATATGTATATATGTAGGTATGTATGCATGTATGTATATATATATATATATATGTATGTATGTATGTACCTATATATGTGTGAATGTATATATATATATGTGTGTGTGTGTGTGTGTGTATATATATATATATTTGTATACATATGTACGTATGTATATAATGTATGAGAGTATATATGTATTATGTATGTACGTATATGTGTTTGTACAGACCCACATACATACATATATACACACATACAGATATACATAAATGTACACAGTAGAGGCAATAGTAATAGCAACAGCAATAATAATATTATTATTATTCTTGTTGTTGTTGTTGTTATTGTTATTGATGTTGATGTTATTGTTATTATTGTTCTCGTTGCTGTTATTATTATTTATTTATTTCTTTTAGATTTTAATAAATATTTATTACTTTAGTGTTAAAAAACTTCTTTTTTTTTTTCAGAAGTAAATCAACTGAACAGATGAAAACAAACGGGAAGAAATTTAGAAATATTTTTAACAATTCTGCGAAATTCATAATTCTGAATACAATTAGATAAATGAAAAATAAGTTGAACACAGTATACAATTTCCATCCAGAACTATTTAAAAAAAAAAATTTAAAAAAAAAAAATAAAAACTCAACACAGGATGCTGTGACGTTTAGTTTCAACCGATGACAACGTAGAAAAATAAAATTATCCAAAATATGGAAGAAAAAATTAAAAATTTAACCGTGAGGACATCCGAAAGTGAAAACGCGAGTTTCGAACAGCAAGCAAATGAATGTGTTAAACACTACTTCCCAGATATTCTGACAAAGACTTACAGAATCCCAGCCGTTTACTTCCCTTCAGAGAATCTGAAGAAAAAAAAAGACGCGGATTACGAATTACTGGCCCAGAGTGACGAACCAACAGTCCACGGCGAAGAGGCAGAGAGACGCTTCATTGATGCTCTGGAATCTATGAAGAAATTCCGTACAGAACATAAAGAAGAACCAATGATGATACTTTCCTGCTATAAATTCGAGAATTTTCTATGCAAGCAGATGAATAAATTCTCCGGAAAAAAGAAGGAGAACATGATGTCTTGTTACTGCATCTCAACCATGGAGTGTTTTTTTTCCAGGTTAAAGGGATCGAACAATACAAAGGCACCGGTCCGAAAAAAAAAAAGGATTCCCATCATAGAAATGTGAAGAAGTATGTAGAAACGAGCATCAAACAACTGATAAAGGATGAGGAGTTTTTCAATGAGGTTATGAAGAATCTAAAGTTAAAAGTTGACATCAGCAAAATTGTTGTCTTACCCAATATCTCCAGGGATTACCTGATGAAGCTGGAAGCGAGTAAAGGTGCTTTGAAAGAAAATAATATGTTAAACAGCTGCATTTGCTCGGACGAAATACCCTTAACAGAAGACACGGCAAAGATCCGAGAGCAAAAATTAAACTGTTTGAAAAAGTGGTGTGAAAAATATATTCAGACGAAGAAGGGATTTAAAAATCCTGATGAATACAAGGAGGTGGTGAAGAGATACTGTGGCCTGATGTCTGTGGTGGAAATTCCAACAAGTAAAAGAGAAAAAGAGAAGCGAGGAGGTAAAGTTGAGGCGCGATCTCTGGGAGAGAGCGTTTCTGAACAAGGTTACAGAATGATGAGAATAATACTGACGAAAAAACAGGTCGACATTTTGAATAGTGACGAAAAACGGATCGTGATTGAAGGCGATTACGGGACGGGCAAAACTATTCTTCTTATCCTAAAAGCAAGACAGATTCTTAAACAGGGCAAGAAAATATGTCTGGCGAGCAGCCCGGGAACCAGCATAGTTCATTACTTGTACCATGCTGTAACTGAAGGACTGGAAAACAAAACAGATCTGGTGAAAGTTTTTCAAGGAAAATCACTCAAGTCGATAATTAAATACATCAACGAGGAATCGGCTCATTTGTTTTACGACGAGTTCAGGATTTCTCAACAACGACGTCAGATGAAAATTAAGGATAAAATAAAATCTAAGGACAGCACAGTGTGGATAGTTAAAAGCAACTATGAAAAGTCTGACTCAGATGAAAACTACTTTGATGGCTTCGAGAAGATACAGTTTTGCAAACCACTCCGTTGTCCACTAAACATCCAGGACGTGATGAAGAATGGTGACACATCAAAGTTTCCCTTCGTTGACCATAAAAAGCATAGAAGTGATAAAACGGTTTACCAGTGCGATAAATGTCAATCTGAAATCAGGGATATATTTTCTTCTCTAGGACTGAAAGTCAATGGACACGATATCTCTCAACCTCAAGCTTCTGCCACGACATCATCGTCGACGCGTTCAGAACAACATCCACCGAATCCCAGCCGTTCAGAAGGTGCCAGTAAACGTCATCAAGTCGCTGAAAAACACAGCGTTGACAACGTCAGTGAAGCTAGCACGCAGCAGTCACCTACCTCGGCGGGTTCACAAAATATGCGAAAAACAACATCACAACCAGTCAAAACTGTTTCTCCTGAACCTCTTTCATGGTCAGATGTGCTAGTGGTCACACAAGAACCTCTTTCAAAGCAAGAGTTAGGTTTTCCTGTCAAGTATCCTGCAGAACCTGAACCTCCAGTACAAAAAGAAACAGATCCCATACAACCTGAAAGATCGGGGAAAACGGACAGTGATGAAGAAGAGATCAGTTTTGCCACATTCGAAAAGGATCATGTGTTGGGCAGCGCCGATTTTGCAGTGGGAACAGATAATGCTGTTGCCGTTATGGGAATTGAAAGGAAAATTGTAGTCATAGTGCATCGTGACCTAACAAAACAGCTTACTCGTGAAATGATGGACGAACTAAAACCATTCCTTTCTAGAAGTACCTCCTATCTTATATTTGTAAACTGTTAGAGAGACAATACAAACCATGACGGAATGTAATACTGCGTGCGTGTAATTGTGTGTATTTATTTATATGTTTGTGTTTTTATCTTTCAAAGCACTTTCTACTATATAATTATGTTATTTCTTTTGTGTTTAATTTCTAATTGATTTAAGTACTAATTTTTTTCATATACGTTTTTTATATTAATCTCGAGAGCTGTAAGTTGACTAATAAAACAGTTAATTTCGTTTAGGTTTCATTTTTATTATTATTTAGGATTGGAGGATGAAATAAATATCTGGGTGCCTTCAACAGGTTAAAGCTGATATCTTAAGGCAATGATGCTATATGTATATATATATATACATATACACATATATACAGCCAGCCTTTCTTCTGACAAAAGATTATGTATGTTTGCCAAGGTTTTTATTTGCCATGTTAGTAGGTATATAATAGACTTTTCTATTTCTGTGGTTTTTTCAAAAAGAGCTCGAAACTGACTTCATTATTTTGTTTATTCAGTGTTTAGGCTCTCGTAATGCTGTGTCTAGTATGACCAAAATTACATTCTTAATGTCCATGTCAACGATCCGATGATTTATGACAAGTCTCAGGTTTCTTCTTGTATTTTTTGTATATACGATTACACGGTTCTTTTTATCTTGCCAGCGAGCTCGAGAATGATCGGTCTAAAGGAATGTAAAGTCAAACGTATTGTCAAATCAGAATGAATGTTTGCGTGCGTGTGTGTGTGTGTGTGTGTGTGTGTGTGTGTGTGTGTGTGTGTGTGTGTGTGTGTGTGTGTGTGTGTGGTGTGTGTGTGTGTGGGTGGGTGTGCGAGTGTGTGTGTGACTATGCAGTCTTCGTCTTCATATTTCAATGTTTCGAGTTACTGTAATTACGTAGCCCAGGTGATAGCATGAAAAGATTCTTTAGGTGTTTTAAGATCCCCTATTTACTTCATTAACCACGCAAATCAAGTACAAAGCTGTTTAACTCCAACACTGGAAATTCCTGTTTTCTTTGAAACCTCTGTTTCCAGGTAAATACACCTGGAGATTCCTATTACTCACAAAAAATAAAAGAAATTCAGATAGTTTAGATAAAACACTGGAAATCTGTACTCACTTTGAAATGTTTCAAAAACTTTGATTAACTCTCTCTCTCTGTCTCTCTGTCTCTCTATTTCTGTCTCTCTCTGTCTGTCTCTTTATCTCTGTCTCTCTATCTCTCTATATCTGTCTCCCAATCTCTGTGTCTCTATCTCGGTCTCTCTCTTTTTCTCTCCATCTCTCTCTGTCTCTCTATCTCTCTGTCTTTCTGTCTCTCTATCTCTGTCTCTCTCTCTGACTCTCTCTCTGTCTGTCTCTCTATCTCGGTCTCCTATCTCAACCCGAAAGTTCTTTCAATTAGAGATCCCATACAACCCGATTGTTCAGTGAAAACAGATCGAGATCCCATACAATCCGAAGGTTCAGTGAAAACAGATACAGATCCCATAGAACCCGAAAGTTCAGTGAAAACAGATAGAGATCCCATACAACCCGAAAGTTCAGTGAAAACAGATAGAGATCCCATACAACCCGAAAGTTCAGTGAAAACAGATCGAGATCCCATACAACCCGAAAGTTCAGTGAAAACAGATCGAGATCCCATACAACCCGAAAGTTCAGTGAAAACAGATAGAGATCCCATACAACCCGAAAGTTCAGTGAAAACAGATAGAGATCCCATACAACCCGAAATGTTCAGTGAAAACAGATCGAGATCCCATACAACCCGAAGGTTCAGTGAAAACAGATAGAGATCCCATACAACCCGAAAGTTCAGTGAAAACAGTGATGAAGAAGAGATCAGTTTCGCCCGATTTTGCAGTGGGAACAGATAATGCTGTTGCCGTTATGGGAATTGAAAGGAAAATTGTAGTCATAGTGCATCGTGACTTAACAAAACAGCTTACTCGTGAAATGATGGACGAACTAAAACAATTCCTTTCTAGAAGTACCTCCTATCTTATATTTGTAAACTGTTAGAGAATAGAAACCATGAGACAAAGTAATAGTGCGTGCATGTGTGCGTATGTCTGCGTGAAGCTTTATTTGTGAGAAAAATTCAGTATATATGCCAGTATTTCTGTGTGTCTGTATGTATGTATGTATAAATATATATATTAATGTTTGTATTTATATGTTTGTGTGTTTATGTTGCAATATGCACTTCTACTACATAATTAAGTTACTTCTTTACTGTTTAAATTCCAGTTGATTTAAGTATAATTTTAGAGAGAGAATACAAACCATGACGGAAAGTAATACTGCTTACGAGTAATATGTCATCTTGCAATCAGCACTTCTACTATATAATTAACTTACTTCTTTTGTGTTTAATTTCTAGTTGATTTAAGTACTAATTTTCTTCCTGTATAATTTTAGTGTTAACGTCGAGAGCTGTAAGTTGACAAATAAAAGATTTAATTTCAATAACTTTTTTATTATTATTATTTAGGATTGCAGGATAAAATAAATATTTGTTTGCTGTCTTAAGGTATCAGTTTTATCCTCCTCAGGTGGAATATACCAATGCTGCTCTGCTTAGCCTCGCTCAGACGAGTCATTCTCACGTTCAACAGGTTAAAGCTGATATCTAAAGGCAGTGGTTCTACTATATACAGATTGTTAAATCAGCATCAATGTGTGTGTGTGTGTGTGTGTGTGTGTGTGTGTGTGTGTGTGCGATGTGTGACTATGCAGTTTTCGTCTTTATATTTCAAAGTTTCGAGTTACTGTAATTACGTAGCCCAGATTGTAGCCTGATAAAATTGTTCAGGTGTTTTAAATTCCCGCTTTGGTTCATTAACAATGCAGATAGTACCAACAAGTGCAAAACTGGTTAACTCCAACACAGGTAATTCCTGCTTTCTTTGAAAATACACCTGGAAATCTCTTATTAGTCACAGAGACAAATTACTCACATTTTGGATAAAACACTGAAAATCTGTATTGACATTGAAACGTTTCTCAAACTTTGATTAATCTCTCTCTCTCTCTCTCTCTCTCTCTCTCTCTCTCTCTCTCTCTCTCTCTCTCTCTCTCTCTCTCTCTCTCTCTCTCTCTCTCTCTCTCCCTCTCTCTCTCTCTCTCTCTCTCTCTCTCTCTCTCTCTCTCTCTCTCTCTCTCTCTCTCTCTCTCTCTCTCTCTCTCTCTCTCTGATTGTGTGTATATTTTATAGATTCCTTTTTATCTTTTTCTGTCGATATCAAGTTTTCATATCCACATCCTGCGTTTTCAAAACACGTCTTAGTTATCCATCTGTATCTATTATTGTTGTTGTTTCATTATAAATCTGGAAACCGCACACACAAACACACACATATATACAGGTAGAATAATAGAAATAATAATAATAATAATAATAATAATAATAATAATAATAATAATAATAATAATTTTAAACACATAATAGTAACAAAGGTATACTACTAGTACTAGCACTACCAGTAGCAGATGTAGTAGTAGTAGTAGTAGTAGTAGTGTCCTTGTTTCTATTTTCAAAATCTGTAAGAATTAGAGGTCAAAGGTAGAATTTAGCCAAAAGAAGACCTAACTATAATTAAACAACATGTAAGAATACTATTAATAAAAGAACAAATCAGTTAATATTACGTATAGATAGGTGACACACAAACATAGAGATAAAAACTAATAGCAATCAAAGAAACAATGACAGAACAAAATTCGTCCGGGTGTAAGCTTCTATTTATAGGAGCAATAAGCAAAAAGGTATGACAAAGGTAGTCACTGATTATTCGTTGTATATGTCACTGAGAACAGAAGACCGATGATAGACGTAACTGTAATTAAGGTAAATATTTCTTTGTTTCTGTTTTCTTGTTTGTTTGTTTTAACAGACAGAGAACAGTTAAGAATAATATTAATTTAAGAACAAATCCGTTAATGTTAGGTGGACGGAGAGAAAGAGGTGACCCACAAACAGAGATAGTAGTTATTGAAAAGATCAATTTGTAATTTGTCTCAACCTGTTTTTGTACGTAAATATGAATGCACTGTCTGTAGGTGTGTGTCTATATAAACGTGTGTGTGTGTGTGTGTGTGTGTGTGTGTGTGTGTGTGTGTGTGTGTGCATGAACATTTTTTTTGTGTAAATATATATTTATTGTCCCTATGTGTGTTTACATATCTGGATATATATGCTAGAGTGTTTGTATGTATGTATATATAAGTATTTAAGTAATTACTATGTTTCAGTGTATGTTTATATGTATCTGTATATGTATATGTGTGTCTGTTTACATAAATATATAGATCTTATATATATTTGTGTGTACGTATATGTGTTTGTATGGACCCACATACATATTTAGATACAGATACAGATATACAAACATGCACACAGTAGCAGCAATAGTTATAATAATACTAACAGCAGTATTATTATTATTGTTGTTGCTGTTATTATTATTAGATTTATTAGATTTTTACTATAATATTTTAATATTTATTAGATTTCTACTATAATATTTTAAGAAATATTTATTATTTTACAGTATGAAATCATTCTTTTTTCAGTATATCACAAATAAAATAACAGATTAAAACAACGCGAAGAAATTTAGAAACAATTTTAATAACACTGTGAAATTTGTAATTCAGAATACAATTAGTTAAAGGAAAAATAAATTCAACAAAGGATACAAATTGGACGAGCAAGTACAAAAAAAAAAAAAAAAAAAAAATTATACAAAATTCAATTTCAACTCATGACAAAAAAGAATTATCTAAAATATGGAAGAAAAAATTACAACATTAACCGTGAGGACACCCGAAAGTGAAAACGCGAGTTTCGAACAGCAAGCAAATGAATATATTAATCGCTACTTCCCAGATATTCTGACAAAGACTTACAGAATCCCAGCCGTTTACTTCCCTTCAGAGAATCTGAAGAAAAAAAAAGACGCGGATTATGAATTACTGCCCCAGAGTGACGAACCAACAGTCCACGGCGAAGAGGCAGAGAGACGCTTCATTGATGCTCTGGAATCTATGAAGAATTTCCGTACAGAAGACATCGAAGAACCAATGATGATACTTTCCGGCTATAAATTCGAGAATTTTCTCTACAAGGAGAAGAGTAAATTCTCCGAGAAACAAGAAGGAGAGCATGATGTGTTGTTACTGCATCTCAAACATGGAGTGTTTTTTTTCCAGGTTAAAGGGATCGAAGAATACAAACGCACCGGTTCGAAAACAAGAAAGCATTCCCATCATAGAAAGGTGAAGAACTTTGTAAAATTGGGCATCACTCAACTGATAAAGGATGAGCAGTTTTTCAATAAGGTTATGAATGATCTAAACTTAGAAGTTGATATCAGCAAAATTGTTGTCTTACCCAATATATCCAGGAATTACCTAATGAAACTGGAAGCGAGTAAAGGTGCTTTGGAAGAAAATAAAATGTTAAACAGCTGCATTTGCTCGGACGAAATACCCTTAACAGAAGACACGGCAGAGATCCGAGAGCAAAAATTAAACAGCCTGAAACGGTGGTGTCGAGAAACTATTGAGAAGAAGAAGGGATTTAAAGATGATGATGAATACAAGGAGGTGGTGAAGAGATACTGTGGCCTCATGTCTGTGGTGGAAATTCCAACGAGTAAAAGAGAAAAAGAGAAGCGAGGAGGTAAAGTTGAGGCGCGATCTCTGGGAGAGAGCGTTTCTGAACAAGGTTACAGAATAATGAGAATAATACTGACGACAAAACTGGCCGAAACGTTGAATAATAACGAAAAACGGATCGTGATTGAAGGCGATTACGGGACGGGCAAAACTATTCTTCTTATGCTAAAAGCAAGACAGATGCTTAAACAGGGCAAGAAAATATGTCTGGCCAGCAGCCCGGGAACCAGCATAGTTCATTACTTGTATCATGCTGTAACTCAAGGACTTGAAAAGAAAACAGATCTGGTGAAAGTTTTTCAAGGAAAATCACTCAAGTCGATAATTAAATACATCAACGAGGAATCGGCTCATTTGTTTTACGACGAGTTGAGGATTTCTCAGCAACGACGTCAGAAGAAAATTATGGATAAAATCAAATCTAAGCAGAGCACAGTGTGGATAGTTAAAAGCAACTACGAAAAGTCTGATTCAGATGAAGACTACTTTGATGGTTTCGAGAAGATACAGTTTTGCAAAGCACTCCGTTGTCCACTAAACATCCAGGACGTGATGAAGAATGGTGACATATCAAAGTTTCCCTTCGTTGACCATAAAAAGCATAGTAGTGATAAAACGTTTTACCAGTGCGATAAATGTCTATCTGAAATCAGGGATATATTTTCTTCTCTCAACCTCAATATCTCTCAACCTCAAGCTTCTGCCACGACATCATCGTCGACGCTTTCAGAACAACATCCACAGAAGCCCAGCCGTTCAGAAGGTGCCAGTGAACGTGATCAAGTCGCTGAAAAACACAGCGTTGACAACGTCAGTGAAGCTAGCAGGCAGCAGTCACCTACCTCAGCGGCTTCACAAAATATGCGAGAAACAACATCACCACCAGTCAAGACTGTCTTTCCTGAACCTCTTTCATGGTCAGATGTGCTAGTGGTCACACAAGAGCCTCTTTCAAAGCAAGAGTTAGGTTTTCGTGTGAAATATCCTGCAGAACCCGAACCTTCAGTCAAAACAGATAGAGATACCGTAGAACCGGAAAGTTCAGGGAAAACGGACAGTGATGAAGAAGAAATCAGTTTTGCCACATTCGAAAAGGATCATGTGTTGGGCAGCCCCGATTTTGCAATGGGAACAGATAATGCTGTTGCCGTTATGGGAATTGAAAGGAAAATTGTAATCATAGTGCATCGTGACCTAACAAAACAGCTTACTCGTGAAATGATGGACGAACTAAAACCATTCCTTTCTAGAAGTACCTCCTATCTTATATTTGTAAACTGTTAGAGAATACAAACCATGAGACAAAGTAATACTGCGTGCGTGTGTGCGTACTTGTGTATATATTTATATGTCTGTGTTTTTATCATTCAATTCGCACTTCTACTATATAAGTATGTTATTTCTTTTGTGTTTAATTTCTAGTTGATTTAAGTAGTAATTTTTTTTACTAATTATAGTTTTTATATTAGTCTCTAGAGCTGTAAGTTGATAAATAAAACAGTTAATTTCAATAAATTTTTCTTTATTATTTAGGACTGCAGGATAAAATAAATATCTGGCTGCGGTCCAATATGCCAACTCTGCTCTGTTTAGGCTCGCTCAGTCGAGTCATTCTTACCTTCAACAGGAAAAAGCTGATATCTCAAGCCAGTGGTCGTATTATGTATACTTTGTTAAATCAACATGCGTGTGTCTTTGTGTGTGTTTGTGTGTGCGTGCGCGTTTGTCTTTATAATATAATTAAGTTATTTCTTCTGTGTTTAATTTCTAGTTGATTTAAGTACTAAATTTTTTCATGTACAGTTTTTGTATTAATCTCGAGAGTTGTAAGTTGACTAATAAAACAGTTAATTTCATTTAGGTTTTATTTTTATTATTATTTAGGATTGGAGGATGAAATAAATATCTGGGTGCTGTCTTAAGATATCCGTTTTATTGGAAAAGGTCAATGCTTCTCGGTTTAGCCTCGCTGTGTCGAGTCATTCTCACATTTAACAGGTTAAAGCTGATATCTTAAGCATGTCCAATGATTTCCGATCCGATGATTTATGACAGGAGTCTCAGGTTTCTCCTTGTAACTTTTGTGTATACGATTACACGATTCTTTTTATGTTAGAAGCGAGCTCGAAAATGATCGGTCTAAAGGAATGTAGAGTCAAAAGTATTGTTAAATCAGAATGTGTGTGTGTGTGTGTGCGTGCGTGTGTGTGTGTGTGCGTGTGCGGGGGCGTTACATATCTACTAACTCCAACACTGGAAATTCCTTGTTTCTTTGAAACCTATGTTAAATGAATAATATACCTGAGAATTCCTATTGCTCACAGAGACAAATTACTCACATACTTTAGATAAAACAGTGGAAATCTGTAGTCATACTGAAACTGCTTAATATCTCTCTCTCTCTCTGTCTCTCTGTCTCTCAGTGTCTCTCTGTCTCTCTCTCTTTCTGTCTCTGTCTCTCTCTCTCTCTGCATTTTATTCATTTCTCTTTATCTTTTTATATGCACGTCCTGCGTATTGTAAACATGTTGTAATTATCCGTCTTTATCTGTTATTGTTGTTGTTTTATTAAAAATCTGGAACGAGCACACACAAACACAACTCGAAAATGTTCGTTAAAAAACTGAAAATAAAATAATAAAATAAAATGAAACAAGAAACAAATATCGGTTTTTATGGATTGTCAGGATTTCTGGAAACCCGATAAATAGTTTGGGTATCAATAATAATAATAATAATAATAATAATAATAATAATAATAATATTTATGACTACAGTACAGTCTCTAAGTTTCTGGTAAGACATCAACACGGAAAATGTTTCTTATTAACGTTAGGTTATTTACTATTTTGAATGCACTGTTCTCTACTGTTTATCATTTGATTCAGAGTATTATTATATTACAAATTAGTTGATGCAGACCATACTTTGCTGTTTATCAACTGGTATAGTCTAGTAATATCTTTTTATAGACTTTCAAATGTTACATTTGAGTTAACATAGACCGTTATGCTCTATTGATTTGCTGATGTAGAGCGTTATAAATAATATATTCGTTGATGTAGAATATATTCTTTTATACTCTGCTACTTGTATGCTTTTGTGGACTGTTCATTGTCATAATTAGATTGATGATGAATTATTCATCAGTTGTTAGTTGTCTGCTAATTATCAAAGCGTACAATCTGTCATATCTTATAGATTAGTTGATGCATACTAGTATTTGTTATTTATACCAATCATTCTTTCTTGTTTCAGCTGATGCAGTCTATAAAGTGTACAGACTGTCGTATTTATTCATCAACAAGTGTATTCTTTCGGTGACATTTATCAACTGGTATAGTCTATGATTGATATTTATCAACTGCTATGGTGTAACAGTAGTAGTTATCAACTGAACGATCTACATCATTTTTTTTATTTATTAAATTATATTAGTTGATGCAGAAAGATCTGTTATCCATCAACTGATACATATTCTCATCAGGCACAATACATTGTAACTGAGGCAGAGTATACTTCTGTTATTTACCTGGTATTTATTTATGCCTATGACTGACTATCTACTTAAATTTATTTTTTATCAGTTCGTGAAGTCTTCTATTCGTGTAATCTGGTTGATGTCGTTAATCATCCATTTTTTATTTTTTATTCATCTGAATAGATTATCATCTTTTGTATTATTAGCAATACAATTTGTCAACTCGTGTATATTACCAACTGGCGAAGGCTATCCTCTGTCATGACTATGTTACATATTAGTTGATGCAGAGCAGACTATACGTCCATTTTTTATCACACAGAATCGATTACCGTGTGCTGTTTTGCCTGTTGGTGTTGTCAGTGGGTTAAAGAAGGAGTGGTGACAGACGGTGTTGTCCATGTCGAGGGTTAGAACCGACCTCGACTCCGCTGGGAAATCAAAAGTCACTGAGCAGTAACTAGATGATGTTTTCAGCCAATCACGGCCTGCAGTGGATTCTGTGCACAGTAAACAAATTTATCTTCAGATCATCACTTTTCTTTTCTAGTTTAGTGTTTGACGGAAAAACAGTGCAAGCCTGGGAATGTATGAACATACATACATACATACATACATACATACATACACACACACATATATATATATAAACACACACACAAAATACACATACACATACACGTGTATATATATATATATTTATATATCCATCAGTCCAGAATAATGCTAGGTTATCAACTGCTTCAAAGTTTTATTTTAGAAGTCACAACAGTATCTCTTGTTAACAGGATCGAGATTTGAAAGATCCTGGCAAACACCCAAATGTCGTGTAATTCTATAACACTTCAAGGTTTCGCGTTAGAAGTTACAATACAGAAACTGGAGTATAATGTTTTCATGTTTTCGTAAGTCGAAATACGATATCTGGATATCTATAACAGTTCAAGGTTTCGCGTTAGAAGTTACAATACAGAAACTGGAGTATAATGTTTTCATGTTTTCGTAAGTCGAAATACGATATCTGGATATCTATAACAGTTCAAGGTTTCGCGTTAGAAGTTACAATACAGAAACTGGAGTATAATGTTTTCATGTTTTCGTAAGTCGAAATACGATATCTGGATATCTATAACAGTTCAAGGTTTCGCGTTAGAAGTTACAATACAGAAACTGGAGTATAATGTTTTCATGTTTTCGTAAGTCGAAATACTATATATGGATATCATCTACTTCTATTACTGTTCAAGGTTTCGCTTTCGACGTTAGATCTAGTTGTAACAGCAGTCTCTGGTGTACTGTGTCATGTATTCATCAGTCCAATACAATACCAGGATATAACTATGTCTTCCATAGTTCAATACTTTATTTTAGAAGACATAATACATGTAGTTATAACAGAACCTGGGATGTACGGTGTCCTCTGTTTTCAGCAGAGCTTTGATGTCATCTATTTCTACCATAGTTCAATTGTTTGTTGTTGTTGGTGTTTTTTTTTTGTAATTCATAATACATCAAGTTATAACAGAAACTCTGGTGTGTCCAGTTCAATGTAGGGGTATCTTCTGCTTGTACCTTAGTTGAAAGGTTCGTTTTTTAAGTTCACAATACACTGAGTGATAGAAGAATGTGTTATCTGCTTTATCGATATTTTATTGATCCTGATAAATACCGACTTCCACCACAGTTCACAGTTTTGTTTTAGAAGTCATAATGTAATGCTGTAAATGAACCAGTAGTATAATGAACAATGCTTTCCTCAGTCTAGTATAATGCATTTATTTTATATTAGTTATTGGTTCAAAGTTTTCCTTTAACAGTAACAGTACTCAGGTGTGTTTGTGTGTGTGTGTGTTTGTGTGTGTGTGTGTTTGTGTGTGTCTATCTGTGTGTATTTATGTTCATATATATCATTTTTATACTTGATCATGAAAAAATGCTTCATTAATGATAATATTATACTTATGACTTATAAAACAAAACCTTTAACCATGGCCGAGATAGACGATTTCCAGGTACTGTACTAAACTGATAAAAAAAAAAAATTGATACAGTATAATAAGAGATTCTGTAATAACTAGATGCATTAATTATGCCTTATAAAGTAAAATTATGAACTACGGCAAAAGTAGGTGATATCCCAATCATTATATCGCAGCGATTAACAACTTTTATAGAATATACTACAGATTGTGTTATAACAAGATGCATAATGATATCAAATGCATGCAATTTGAACTATGAACAGCGAAAGATACCCAGACCCTGAACTGGAATGTTAAAAACGCGATACAAGATACCAGAGACTGTGATTAAAACTAGACGTGCTATGATATCTAAAACAAAACGTTGAACTATGACAAAAGCAGTGGGGTGGATCGAGAGAGGGGGATCCAAGGTCTCCGAACCACCTTCTCAAATTTGGAATGTGCCTCTTTTATTTAGGATTTTTCTTTTTTCTTTATTTTTTTTCTTTTTATTTTTTTTTTATTTTCACTAATCTATTTTTTTCTTTAAATTTCTGTCAATGCATAGAGAACACTGTAACAACTATTATATTATTGTCCATGTAATTACAGCTCTCGAGATTAATATAAAAACTGTACATGAAAAAAATTAGTACTTAAATCAACTAGAAATTAAACACAGAAGAAATAACTTAATTATATAGTGGAAATGTTCATTGCAAGATAAATACACACAAACGCACGCATTATTAGTTTACGTCATGGTTTGTATTGTCACTCTAACAGTTTACAAATATAAGATAGGAGGTACTTCTAGAAAGGAATGGTTTTAGTTCGTCCATCATTTCACGAGTAAGCTGTTTTGTTAGGTCACGATGCACTATGACTATAATTTTCCTTTCAATTCCCATAACGGCAACAGCATTATCTGTTCCCATTGCAAAATCGGCGCTTCCCAAAACATCCTCCTTTTCGAATGTGGAAAAACTGATCTCTTCTTCATCACTGTCCGTTTTCCCTGAACTTTCAGGATGTATGGGATCTCTTTCCTTTTGTACTGGAGGTTCGGGTTCCTCAGGATATTTGACAGGAAAACCTATCTGTTGCTTTGAAAGACGGTCTTGTGAGACCACTAGCACATCTGACCATGAAAGAGGTTCAGGAGAGACAGTCGTGACTGGTGGTGATGTTGTTTCTGGCATATTTTGTGAAGCCGCTGAGGTAGGTGACTGCTGCCTGCTAGCTTCATTGACGTTGTCAACGCTGTGTTTTTCAGTGACTTGATCACGTTCACTGGCACCTTCTGAACTGCTGGGCTTCTCTGGAGGTTGTTCTGAAAGCGTCGACGATGATGTCGTGGCAGAAGCTTCAGGTTGAGAGATGTCGTGTCCACTTACTTTCAGTCCGAGAGAAGAAAATATATAACTGATATCAGATTGACATTTATCGCACTGGTAAAACGTTTTATCACTACTATGCTTTTTATGGTCAACGAAGGGAAACTTTGATATGTCACCATTCTTCATCAAGTCCTGGATGTTTAGTGGACAACGGAGTGGTTTGCAAAACTGTATCTTCTCGAAGCCAATGAAGCAGTTTTCATCTGAGTCAGACATTTCATAGTTGCTTTTAACTATCCACACTGTACTGTCCTTAGATTTTATTTTATCCATAATTTTCATCTGACGTCGTTGCTGAGAAATCCTGAACTCGTCGTAAAACAAATGAGCCGATTCCTCGTTGATGTATCTAATTATCGACTTGAGTGATTCTCCTTGAAAAACTTTCACGAGATCTCTTTTGTTTTCCAGTCCTTCAGTTACAGCATGGTACAAGTAATGAACTATGCTGGTTCCCGGGCCGCTCGCCAGACATATTTTCTTGTCCTGTTTAAGCATCTGTCTTGCTTTTAGCATCAGAAGAATAGTTTTGCCCGTCCCGTAATCGCCTTCAATCACGATCCGTTTTTTGTCACTATTCAAAATGTCTGCCTGTTTTTTCGTCAGTATTATTCTCATCATTCTGTAACCTTGTTCAGAAACGCTCTCTCCCAGAGATCGCGCCTCAACTTTACCTCCTCGCTTCTGTTTTTTTCTTTTACTCGTTCGAATTTCCACCACAGACATGAGGCCACAGTATCTCTTCACCACCTCAATGTATTCATCAGGATTTTTAAATCCCTTCTTCTTCTCAATAGTTTCTCGACACCACCGTTTAAGGCTGTTTAATTTTTGCTGTCGGATCTCAGCCGTGTCTTCTGTTAAGGGTATTTCGTCCGAGCAAATGCAGCTGTTTAACATATTATTTTCTTTCAAAGCACCTTTACTCGCTTCCAGCTTCATTAGGTAATCCCTGGATATATTGGGTAAAACAACAATTTTGCTCATATCAACTTCTAAGTTCAGATCATTCATAACCTTATTGAAAAACTGTTCATCCTTTATCAATTGGTCGATGCTCGATTTTACATAATCCTTTACTTTTTTATGATGGGAATCCTTTTTTGATTTCGGACTGGTGCCTTTGAATTCTTCGATCCCTTTGACCTGGAAAAAAACACTCCATGTTTGAGATGCAGTAACAATACATCATGCTCTCCTTCTTGTTTCTCGGAGAATATATTCTTCTCCTTGGACAGAAAATTCTCGTACTTATAGCTGGAAAGTACAATCATTGGTTCTTCGTTATCTTTTGTACGGAAATTCTTCATAGATTCCAGAGCATCAATGAAGCGTCTCTCTGCCTCTTCGCCGTGGACTGTTGGTTCGTCACTCTGGGCCAGTAATTCGTAATCCGCGTTTTCTTCTGACTCCAGATTCTCTGAAGGGAAGTAAACGGCTGGGATTCTGTAAGTCTTTGTCAGAATATCTGGGAAGTAGTGATTAATATATTCATTTGCTTGCTGTTCGAAACTCGCGTTTTCACTTTCGGGTGTCCTCACGGTTAAATTGTTAACAATTTTTTCTTCCATATCTTGGAAAATTTATTTTTTCATGGGTTGAAATTGAATTTTGGATAATTTTTTTTTTTTTACGAACTTTCTCCTCGAATTTGTATCCTTTCTTCTATTTATTTTTCCTTTATCTAATTGTATTCTGAATTACAAATTTCACAATGTTGTTAAAATTGTTTCTAAATTTCTTCGCGTTGTTTTAATCTCTTATTTCATTGGTGATACACTGAAAAAAGAATGTTTTTATACTGTAAAATAAAAAATATTTATTAAAATATTGTAGTGAAAATGTAACAAATATAATAATAATAATACTAGCAACAACAACAACAATAATAATACTGCTGTTAGTATTATTATAACTATTGCTGCTACTGTGTGCAGGTTTGTATATCTGTATGTGTGTATCTATGTATGTATGTATCAGATCTATATATTTATGTAAACGCACATATATATACATATACACATATAAATAAACATACACTGGAACATCGTAATTACTTAAATATTTATATATACATACATACAAACATACAAGAATATATATCCATATATGTAAACATATATATGGACAATAAATATATATTTACACTAAAAATATGTTCATGCAAATCACACACACACACACACACACACACACACGCACTCACACACATACACACATTCGCGCGCGATTATATAGAAATACACCTACAGACAGTTCATTCTTATTTATGTACAAAAACAGGTTGAGACAAATTACAGATTGACCTTTTCAGTATCTACTATCTCTGTTCGTGGGTCACCTCTTTCTCTCCGTCCACCTAACATTAACGGATTTGTTCTTAAATTAATATTTTTCTTAACTGTTTCTCTGTCTGGTAAAACAAACAAACAAGAAAACGAAAACAAAGAAATATTTCCCTTAACTACGTCTATGATTGGTCTTCTCTTCTCAGTGACATATACAACGAATAATCTTTTGACATATCTGTTTTGCTTATTGCTCCTATAAATAGAAGCTTACACCCGGACGAATTTTGTTCTGTCATTGTTTCTTTGATTGCTATTAGTTTTTATCTCTATGTTGGTGTGTCACCTATCTATACGTAATATTAACTGATTTGTTCTTTTATTAATAGTATTCTTACATGTTGTTTAATTATAGTTAGGTCTTCTTTTGGCTAAATTCTACATTTGACCTCTAATTCTTACAGATTTTGAAAGTAGAAACAAGGACACTACTACTACTACTACTACTACTACTACTACTACTACTACTACTACTACTACTACTACTACTACATCTGCTACTGGTAGTGCTAGTACTAGTAGTATACCTTTGTTACTATTATGTGTTTATAATTATTACTATTTTTATTATTATTATTATTATTATTATTATTATTTCTATTATTGTACGTGTATATATGTTTGCGTTTGTGTGTGCAGTTTCCAGATTTATAATACAACAACAAGAATAATAGATAAAGATGGATAACTACAATATGTTTTGAATACGCAGTATGTGGATGTAAAAAGATAAAAATAATTGAATAAAATGTACACACAATCAGAGAGAGAGAGAGAGAGAGAGAGAGAGAGAGAGAGAGAGAGAGAGAGAGAGAGAGAGAGAGAGAGAGAGAGAGAGAGAGAGAGAGAGAGAGAGAGAGAGAGAGAGAGAGAGAGAGAGAGAGAGAGAGAGAGATTAATCAAAGTTTGAGAAACGTTTCAATGTGAATACAGATTTTCAGTGTTTTATCCAATATGTGAGTAATTTGTCTCTGTGACTAATAAGGGATTTCCAGGTGTATTTTCAAAGAAAGCAGGAATTACCTGTGTTGGAGTTAAGCAGTTCTGTACTTGTTGGTACTATCTGCGTCGTTATTGAACCAAAGAGGGATCTCAAAACACCTGAACAATTATATCAGGCTACAATCTGGGCTACGTCATTAAAGTAACTCGAAACTTTGAAATCTGAAGACGAAGACTGCATAGTCACACACACACACACACACACACACACACACACACACACACACACACACACACACACATACACAGACACTCATGCTGATTTAATCACTGCCTTGAGATATCAGCTTTAACCTGTTGAAGGTGAGAATGACTCGACTGAGCGAGGCTAAGCAGAGCAGCATTGGCATATTCCACCTGAGGAGGATAAAACTGATATCTTAAGACAGCAAACAAATATTTATTTTATCCTGCAATCCTAAATAATAATAATAAAAAAGTTATTGAAATTAAATCTTTTATTTGACAACTTACAGCTCTCGACATTAACACTAAAATTATACATGAAGAAAATTAGTAGTTAAATCAACTAGAAATTAAACACAAAAGAAGTAAGTTAATTATATAGTAGAAGTGCTGATTGACAGATAACATATTACTCGTAAGCAGTATTACTTTCCGTCATGGTTTGTATTCTCTCTCTAAAATTATACTTAAATCAACTGGAATTTAAACAGTAAAGAAGTAACTTAATTATGTAGTAGAAGTGCATGTTGCAACATAAACACACAAACATATAAATACAAACATTAAATATATATATTCATACATTCATACATACATACATACAGACACACAGAAATACTGGCATATATACTAAATTTTTCTCACAAATAAAGCTTCACGCAGACATACGCACACACGCACACAGTATTACTTTGTCTCATGGTTTCTATTCTGTAACAGTTTACAAATATAAGATAGGAGGTACTTCTAGAAAGGAATGGTTTTAGTTCGTCCATCATTTCACGAGTAAGCTGTTTTGTTAAGTCACGATGCACTATGACTACAATTTTCCTTTCAATTCCCATAACGGCAACAGCATTATCTGTTCCCATTGCAAAATCGGCGCTGCCCAAAACATCGTCCTTTTCGAATGTGGCGAAACTGATCTCTTCTTCATCACTGTTTTCCCTGAACTTTCGGGTTGTATGGGATCTCTATCTGTTTTCACTGAACCTTCGGGTTGTATGGGATCTCGATCTGTTTTCACTGAACTTTCGGGTTCTATGGGATCTCTATCTATTTTCTCTGGAACTTTCGGGTTGTATGGGATCTCGATCTGTTTTCACTGAACTTTCGGGTTGTATGGGATCTCGATCTGTTTTCACTGAACTTTCGGGTTGTATGGGATCTCGATCTGTTTTCACTGAACTTTCGGGTTGTATGGGATCTCTATCTGTTTTCACTGAACTTTCGGGTTGTATGGGATCTCGATCTGTTTTCACTGAACTTTCGGGTTCTATGGGTTGTATGGCATCTCGATCTGTTTTCACTGAACTTTCGGGTTGTATGGGATCTCGATCTGTTTTCACTGAACTTTCGGGTTCTAGTGGATCTCTATCTGTTTTCACTGAACTTTCAGGGTTGTGCGGGATACTTGACAGGAAAACCGAGAGGTTTCGATAGAGAGCGTCAGCGAGAGAGACAGAGAGAGGCAGATACACAGATAGAGACAAAGACAGACAGAGAAAGAAACAGAGTCAGAGAAAGTGTGAGTCGGAGAAAGAAAGAGAGAGACAGAGATAGAGAGACCGAGATAGAGAGACAGAGAGAGAGAGAGAGAGAGAGAGAGAGAGAGACAGAGATAGAGAGACAGAAAGACAGAGAGATAGAGAGACAGAGAGAGATGGAGAGAAAAAAGAGAGAGACCGAGATAGAGACACAGAGATTGAGAGACAGAGATAGAGAGATAGAGAGACAGAGAGAAAGAGACAGAGAGAGAGAGAGAGAGAGAGAGAGACAGAGAGACAGAGAGAGAGAGTTAATCAAAGTTTTTGAAACATTTCAAAGTGAGTACAGATTTCCAGTGTTTTATCTAAACTATCTGAATTTCTTTTATTTTTTGTGAGTAATAGGAATCTCCAGGTGTATTTACCTGGAAACAGAGGTTTCAAAGAAAACAGGAATTTCCAGTGTTGGAGTTAAACAGCTTTGTACTTGATCTGCGTGGTTAATGAAGTAAATAGGGGATCTTAAAACACCTAAAGAATCTTTTCATGCTATAACCTGGACTACGTAATTACAGTAACTAGAAACTTTGAAATCTGAAGACGAAGACTGCATAGTCACAGACACACACACACACACACACACACACACACACACACACACACACACACACACACACACACACACACACACACACACACACACACACACACGCAAACATTCATTCTGATTTGACAATACGTTTGACTTTACATTCCTTTAGACCGATCATTCTCGAGCTCGCTGGCAAGATAAAAAGAACCGTGTAATCGTATATACAAAAATTACTAGAAGAAACCTGAGACTCCTGTCACAAATAATCGGATCGGAAATCACTGGACATGCTTCAATCGACATGAAGGAATGTAATTCTGGTCATACATAGACACAGCATTACGGAGAGCGCATTTTCAGATCATTGACAAATAACATAACTTATTATTTCGAATTTACTGAATAACAAAATAATGAAGTCAGTTTCGAGCCCTTTTGAAAAAAACAAAGAAAGAGAAAAGTCAGTTATATATCTACTAACATGTCAACTAAAAACCTAGGCAAACATACATAATCTTTTGTCAGAAGTAAGACTGGCTGTATATTTGTATATATATAGATAGATAGGATCATTGCCTTGAGATGTCAGATTTATGAGCAGAACCCAGATATTTATTTCATCCTCCAATCCTAAATAATAATAAAAATAAAACCTAAATGAAATTAACTGTTTTATTAATCAACTTACAACTCTCAATATTAATACTAAAACTGTACATGAAAAAAATTAGTAATTAAATCAACTAGAAATTAAACACAGAAGAAATAACTTAATTATATAGTAGAAGTGTTCATTGCAAGATAAATACACACAAACGCACGCAGTATTAGTTTACGTCATGGTTTGTATTGTCTCTCTAACAGTTTACAAATATAAGATAGGAGGTACTTCTAGAAAGGAATGGTTTTAGTTCGTCCATCATTTCACGAGTAAGCTGTTTTGTTAGGTCACGATGCACTATGACTACAATTTTCCTTTCAATTCCCATAACGGCAACAGCATTATCTGTTCCCACTGCAAAATCGGCGTTGCCCAACACATGATCCTTTTCGAATGTGGCAAAACTGATCTCTTCTTCATCACTGTCTGTTTTCCCTGAACTTTCGGGTTCTACGGTATCTCTATCTGTTTTGATTGAAGGTTCGGGTTCTGCAGGATATTTGACAGGAAAACCTAACTCTTGCCTTGAAAGACGGTCTTGTGTGACCACTAGCACATCTGACCATGAAAGAGGTTCAGGAGAGACAGTCCTGACTGGTGGTGATGTTGTTTCTCGTATATTTTGTGAAGCCGCTGAGGTAGGTGACTGCTGCCTGCTAGCTTCACTGACGTTGTCAACGCTGTGTTTTTCAGCGACTTGATCACGTTCACTGGCACCTTCTGAACGGCTGGGCTTCTCTGGATGTTGTTCTGAAAGCGTCGACGATGATGTCGTGGCAGAAGCTTGAGGTTGAGAGATATCGTGTCCATTGACTTTCAGTCCGAGAGAAGAAAATATATCCCTGATTTCAGATAGACATTTATCGCACTGGTAAAACGTTTTATCACTTCTATGCTTTTTATGGTCAACGAAGGGAAACTTTGATGTGTCACCATTCTTCATCACGTCCTGGATGTTTAGTGGACAACGGAGTGGTTTGCAAAACTGTACCTTCTCGAAGCCAACAAAGTAGTCTTCATCTGAGTCAGACTTTTCATAGTTGCTTTTAACTATCCACACTGTGCTGTCCTTAGATTTTATTTTATCCATAATTTTCATCTGACGTCGTTGTTGAGAAATCCTAAACTCGTCGTAAAACAAATGAGCCGATTCCTCGTTGATGTATTTAATTATCGACTTGAGTGATTTTCCTTGAAAAACTTTCACCAGATCTGTTTTGTTTTCCAGTCCTTCAGTTACAGCATGGTACAAGTAATGAACTATGCTGGTTCCCGGGCCGCTCGCCAGACATATTTTCTTGCCCTGTTTAAGAATCTCTCTTGCTTTTAGGATAAGGAGAATAGTTTTGCCCGTCCCGTAATCGCCTTCAATCACGATCCGTTTTTCGTCACTATTCAACGTTTCGCACTGTTTTTTCGTCAGTATTATTCTCATCATTCTGTAACCTTGTTCAGAAACGCTCTCTCCCAGAGATCGCGCCTCAACTTTACCTCCTCGTTTCTCTTTTTCTCTTTTACTCGTTGGAATTTCCACCACAGACATGAGGCCACAGTATCTCTTCACCACCTCAATGTATTCATCATCATTTTTAAATCCCTTCTTCTTCTCAATATTTTCTTCACACCACTTTTTCAAACTGTTTAATTTTTTCTCTCGGATCTTTGCCGTGTCTTCTTTTAAGGGTATTTCGTCCGAGCAAATGCAGCTGTTTAACATATTATTTTCTTTCAAAGCACCTTTACTCGCTTCCAGCTTCATCAGGTAATCCCTGGATATATTGGGTAAGACAACAATTTTGCTGATATCAACTTTTAAGTTTAGATCATTCATAACCTCATTGAAAAACTGCTCATCCTTTATCAATTGGTCGATATCCGATTTTACATATTTTTTCACATTCCTATGATGGGAATCCTTGCTTGTTTTCGGACCGGTGCCTTTGTATTCTTCGATCCCTTTAACCTGGAAAAAAAACACTCCATGTTTGAGATGCAGTAACAAGACATCATGTTCTCCTTTTTTTTTCCGGAGAATTTATTCATCTGCTTGCATAGAAAATTCTCGAATTTATAGCAGGAAAGTATCATCATTGGTTCTTCGTTATGTTCTGAACTGAAATTCTTCATAGATTCCAGAGCATCAATGAAGCGTCTCTCTGCCTCTTCGCCGTGGACTGTTGGTTCGTCACTCTGGGCCAGTAATTCGTAATCCGCGTCTTTTTTTTTCTTCAGTTTCTCTGAAGGGAAGTAAACGGCTGGGATTCTGTAAGTCTTTGTCAGAATATCTGGGAAGTAGTGTTTAACACATTCATTTGCTTGCTGTTCGAAACTCGCGTTTTCACTTTCGGGTGTCCTCACGGTTAAATTTTTAATTTTTTCTTCCATAGTTTGGATAATTTTATTTTTCTACGTTGTCATCGGTTGAAACTAAACGTCACAGCATCCTGTGTTGAGTTTTTATTTTTTTTTTTTTTTTTTTAAATAGTTCTGGATGGAAATTGTATACTGTGTTCAACTTATTTTTCATTTATCTAATTGTATTCAGAATTATGAATTTCGCAGAATTGTTAAAAATATTTCTAAATTTCTTCCGTTTGTTTCCATCTGTTCAGTTGATTTACTTCTGAAAAAAAAAAAAAAAAAAAAGTTTTTTTAACACTAAAGTAATAAATATTTATTAAAATCTAAAAGAAATAAATAAATAATAATAACAGCAACGAGAACAATAATAACAATAACATCAACATCAATAACAATAACAACAACAACAACAACAAGAATAATAATAATATTATTATTGCTGTTGCTATTACTATTGCCTCTACTGTGTACATTTATGTATATCTGTATGTGTGTATATATGTATCTATGTGGGTCTGTACAAACACATATACGTACATACATAATACATATATACTCTCATACATTATATACATACGTGCATATGTATACAAATATATATATATACACACACACACACACACACACACACACATATATATATATATATACATATCACACATATATATATATACATATACATATATATATATATATATATATATATATATATAT
>CM022676.1:5677218-5679718 GCA_012295275.1 Chrysomallon squamiferum
TAATAATAATAATAATAATAATGCTGTTAGTATTACTCTGACTACTGCTGCTACTGTGTGCATGTTTGTATATCTGTATGTTTGTATCTAAATATGTATGTGGGTCTACACAAACACATATACGTACATTTAATATTTATATATTTGTATATATACACACTTATACATACACAAATACACATACATACAAACATACATACATACATACACATACATGTTGAGGCAAGTCACACATACACAAACACACACAAAAAACACGTTTATATAATCACACTTATACGAAACCATGTTGAGACAAATATATATGCATACATACATAGATACATACACAGAAAAGTAGATTATTATACGTAAATACATAGATACACATTTATAAAGAGACAGACTAACACATACACACACACGTACCCCGATATATATATACACATACTCTCACACACAGTAATTGCTTACATACTTACATATACAAATATATATATATATATATATATAAACACAAACCTACAGACAGTACATTCATATTTACGTACAAAAACGTATTCAGACATTATATACAAACTGATCTTTTCAGTAACTACTATCTCTGTTTGTGGGTCACCTCTTTCTCTCCGTCCACCTAACATTAACGGATTTGTTCTTAAATTAATATTATTCTTAACTGTTCTCTGTCAGGTAAAACAAACAAACAAGAAAACAAAAAGAAATATTTACCTTAATTGCAGTTACGTATATCATCGGTCTTCTGTTCTCAGTGACATATACAACGAATAATCAGTGACTACCTTTGTCATACCTTTTTGCTTATTGTTTGTATAAATAGAAGCTTACACCCGGATGAATTTTGTATTGTCATTGTTTATTTGGTTGCTATTAGTTTTTGTTTGTATGTTTGTGGGTCACCTATCTATGCGTAATATTAACGGATTTATTCTTTGATTAATATTATTAAATGTTCTTTAAAAAAATTATTTTCTTTAATTATAGTTACGTATATCTTAGATCTTCTGTTGGCTAAAGTCTACCTTTAGTCTATAATTCGTACTTATTCTGAAACTAGAAACTAAAACACTACTGCTACTGATACAACAACTGGTACTGTTAGTATTAGTACTACTAGTATATCTTTGTGTTAATTATTATTATTATTATTATTATTATTATTATTATTATTATTATTATTATTATTATTATTATTATTATTATTATTATTGTACGTGTATATATGTGTATGTTTGTGTGTTCGGGTTCCAGATTTATAATAAAACAACAAGAATAATAGATAAAGATGGATAACAATAATAACAATAATAATAATAATAATAATAATAATAATAATAATAATGCTGTTAGTATTACTCTGACTACTGCTGCTACTGTGTGCATGTTTGTATATCTGTATGTTTGTATCTAAATATGTATGGGGGTCTACACAAACACATATACGTACATTTAATATTTATATATTTGTATATATACACACTTATACATACACAAATACACATACATACAAACATACATACATACATACACATACATGTTGAGGCAAGTCACACATACACAAACACACACAAAAAACACGTTTATATAATCACACTTATACGAAACCATGTTGAGACAAATATATATGCATACATACATAGATACATACACAGAAAAGTAGATTATTATACGTAAATACATAGATATACATATATATAAAGAGACAGACTAACACATACACACACACGTACCCCGATATATATATACACATACTCTCACACACAGTAATTGCTTACATACTTACATATACAAATATATATAAATATATATATATAAACACAAACCTACAGACAGTACATTCATATTTACGTACAAAAACGTATTCAGACATTATATACAAACTGATCTTTTCAGTAACTACTATCTCTGTTTGTGGGTCACCTCTTTCTCTCCGTCCCCCTAACATTAACGGATTTGTTCTTAAATTAATATTATTCTTAACTGTTCTCTGTCTGGTAAAACAAACAAACAAGAAAACAAAAACAAAGAAATATTTACCTTAATTGCAGTTACGTATATCATCGGTCTTCTGTTCTCAGTGACATATACAACGAATAATCAGTGACTACCTTTGTCATACCTTTTTTGCTTATTGTTTGTATAAATAGAAGCTTACACCCGGATGAATTTTGTATTGTCATTGTTTATTTGGTTGCTATTAGTTTTTGTTTGTATGTTCGTGGGTCACCTATCTATACGTAATATTAACGGATTTATTCTTTGATTAATATTATTAAATGTTCTTTAAAAAAAATTATTTTCTTTAATTATAGTTACGTATATCTTAGATCTTCTGTTGGCTAAAGTCTACCTTTAGTCTATAATTCGTACTTATTCTGAAACTAGAAACTAAAACACTACTGCTACTGATACAACAACTGGTACTGTTAGTATTAGTACTACTAGTATATCTTTGTGTTAATTATTATTATTATTATTATTATTATTATTATTATTATTA
>CM022676.1:5684718-5697218 GCA_012295275.1 Chrysomallon squamiferum
ACCGGTTCCTTTGTATTCTCCGATGCTTTTAACCTGGAAAAAAAACACTCCATGTTTGAGATGCAGTAACAAGACATCATGCTCTCCTTCTTGTTTCTTGGAGAACGTACTCTTCTCCTTGGAGAGTAAATTCTCGCGCTTATAGCAGGTTATTATCATCATTGGTTCTTCGTTATCTTTTGTACGGAAATTCTTCATAGATTCCAAAGCACGAATGAAGCGTCTCTCTGCCTCTTCGGCGCGGACTGTTGGTTCGTCACTCTGGGCCAGTAATTCGTAATCCGCGTCTTTTTTTTTCTTCAGATTCTCTGAAGGGAAGTAAAAGGCTGGGATTCTGTAAGTCTTTGTCAGAATATCTGGGAAGTAGCTATTAATATATTCATTGGCTTGCTGTTCGAAACTCGCGTTTTCACTTTCGGGTGTCCTCACGGTTAATGTTGTAATTTTTTCTTCCATATTTTGGATAATTTTATTTTTCTACGTTGTCATCGGTTGAAACTCAACGTCACTGCATCCTCTGTTGAATTTTGGATCTTTCATTATTATTATTATTATTAGTTATTTTTACCTAGTTGTGGGTCGAAATTGTATCCTATATTCTGAATTATGAATTTCACAAAGTTGTTAAAACTCGTTCTAAATTTCACTGCTTTTCTTTTAATCCGTTGAGTTATTTTATTTCTGATATACTGAAAAGAAAAAGAAGATTTTATACAGTAATATAATAAATATTTATTACAATGTTGTAGCAAAAATAAAAAAAAATATAAAAATATACTAATAATAACAGCAACAAGAACAATAATAACAATAATAATAATAATGCTGTTAGTATTACTATCTATTTGTGCTATTGTCTGCATGTTTGTATAGCTACATATCACTCACACATATATACATACACACACAAATACAAATATATCTGCATATATATATATATATGGACACACATACAAATATACATACATTTACACTCAGTAATTACATACTTATATATATACATACATCTATATGTATATTTATATGGATACATACAAACCTACATCTATCTATATATAAACACTCATATGGACAAACAATATATATTTAAACAAAATATGTTCAGGCAAGTCACACACACACAGGCACACACACTCTCTCTCATACACACACTCTCTCTGAGACACACACACTATCTCTCTCACACACACAGACACTCACACACACACAGACACAGACACACACACACGTTTATATCAACACAAACCTAAAGACACTACATTCATATTTACGTACAAAAACAGGTTGAGACAAATTACAGACTGTATTTTCTACTATCTCTGTTTCTGGGTCACCTCTTTCTCTCCGTCCACCTAACATTAACGGACTTGTTCTTAAACTAATAGTATTCTTAAATGTTCTCTGTCAGGTAAAACAAACAAACAAGAAAACAAAAACAAAGAAATAGTTACCTTAACTATAGTTACGTATATCATCGGTCTCCTGTTATCAGTGACAAATACAACGAATAATCAGTGACTACCTTTGACATACCTTTTTGCTTATTGTCTGTATAAATAGAAGTTTACACCCGGATGAATTGTGTTGTGTCATTGTTTGTTTGGTTGCTACTAGTTTTTATCTGTATGTTCGTCGGTCACATATCTATGCGGTATATTAACGGACTTGTTTATGGATTAATATTATTATTAAATGTTCTTTGAAAAACTGATTTACTTTAATTATAGTTACCTCTAATTCTTATTTATTCTGAAAACAGAAACTAGGACACTACTACTACTACTACTACTGCTACGACTACTACTACCACAACAACAAGAACAACTGCTACTGTTACTACTGCTAGTATACCTTTGTTACTATTATGTGATTATTATTATTGTTACTGTTATTGTTATTATTATTTTTATTTATTTTTCTATTATTGTACGTGTGTATATGTGTATGGTTGTGTGTGCGGGTTCCAAACTTATGATAAAACAACAACAATAATAGATAAAGATGGATAACTGCAACATGTTTTGAATACACACATTTTGTGTACCTGAACCGGCTGAGATAAGTGACTGCTGCCTGCTAGCTTCACTGACGCTGTCAACGCTGTGTTTTTCAGCGACTTCATCACGTTCACTGGCACCTTCTGAACTGCTGGGCTTCTCTGGATGTTGTTCTGAAAGCGTCGACGATGATGTCGTGGCAGAAGCTTGAGGCTGAGAGATATCGTGTCCACTGACTATCAGTCCGAGAGAAGAAAATATATCACTGATTTCAGATACATATTTATCGCACTGGTAAAACGTTTTATCACTTCTGTGCTTTTTATGATCAACGAAGGGAAACTTTGATGTGTCACCATTCTTCATCACGTCCTGGATGTTTAGTGGACAACGGAGTGGTTTGCAAAACTGTACCTTCTCGAAGCCAACAAAGTAGTCTTCATCTGAGTCAGACTTTTCATAGTTGCTTTTAACTAGCCACACTGTGTTGTCCTTAGATTTTATTTTATCTCTCTCTCTCTCTCTCTCTCTCTCTCTCTCTCTCTCTCTCTCTCTCTCTCTCTCTCTCTCTCTCTCTCTCTCTCTCTCTCTCTCTCTCTCTCTCTCTCTCTCTCTCTCTCTCTCTCTGTGTCTAAGGACAAAATTTATTGAACGATTCTGGTACAAGTTATTTACTATTTTTGTTTGTTTGTTGTTGTCGTTGTTATTATTAGTATTAGTAGTAAGACTAGTGGTAGTAGTAGTAATAACACCGGCAGTGTTAACACTATTATCGTTGTTGTTGTTGTTATTCTTCTTCTTATTATTATTATTATTATTATTATTATTATTATTATTATTATTAGTGGTAGTAGTAGTAGTAGTAGTAGTAGTAGTAGTAGTAGTAGTAGTGGTAGTAGAAGTAGTAGTGTTAATAGTAGTAGTAATGGTAGTATTATCACTGTTGTTGATTTTCTTCTTCTTCTTCTACTTCTTCTTCTTATTATTATTATTATTATTAGTAGTAGTAGTCGTAGTAGAGTTAATAGTAGTAGTAATGGTAGTATTATCGCTGTTGTTGATTTTCTTCTTCTTCTTCTTCTTCTTCTTCTTCTTCTACTTATTATTATTATTATTAGTAGTAGTAGTAGTAGTAATAGTAGTAGTAGTAGAAGAAGTAGTACAACATCCACATCTTTGGCGCCTGTTACTGAACGATAATAAAGTCAGCAATAACAATACATTAAACAAAAAAAAACAAAAAAAAAGATTTACGAATTTTGAACAACCCAATAACTACCGGAACGACGGAGGAGAACTATGGCTGCAGAGAAATATGAAATTGGTTTGGATTGTTCAGTGGTAGATGTTGATGAGATCCAGTCGTACTGATAACCTCTAGAGTCTCTTTAGTGACAACCCCGTGGCCGCTGTGGTGATCTCAACGCATTGAATTACAACAGAATCTTTCTTTACGTCGTCTCATTGTTTTCTCTGGACCACCACGACGTCTGTGTAAGCGTCTGCTTCTACGTCATCTCAAGGTTTCGTTTTAGACGTCTGTTGTGATAGAATTTCAGCTGCTTATGGGGGCGGATCCAGCTTTTCTGATTTGGTGTGGGGTGGGGAGGCGGTCATGACAGAAGATAGCACCATAACTTTATGAAAAGGCACTACTGAAAAAGTTTACACACACCGTTTACGTGGACAATAATATAATAGTTGCTACAGTGTTCTCTATGCATTGACAGAAATTTAAGAAAAAAGAAAAAAAGAAAATAGATTAGTGAAAATAAAAAATAAAAAACCCCGAACAAATCCTAAATAAATGCGCATTGAACGACGTCAGTTTTAGTGAGACTGCTGCAGTACAGAATTGATCCTGTCACAGTACGTAAATACTATGCACAAGTACAAGTGTACTGAATAATTCTGAACAAAAATACTGCTCTTTTTCTTTCTTTCTTTCTTTTTTTTTTTTTTTTTTCATCATTCCATATACTGCACATGATATTGTAAGAATTGTAAAACTACTAAAACGTGTATTAATTTCTTTCTGTTATCTTTTTAAAAAAAAAAAAAATTACGTTGTATACTTTTCTTTATGTATCTACGTGGTATTCTGTATTAAGATATTTAAGCTGGTTAATAAAGATCAAACCGAACCTGCTTTAGAAGTGCATTAATACGGTTTCATTTATTTATTTATTTCATTTGTTTATTTTATATTTAAAGCAAAGACTTAGGCTGTATCAAGAAATGCGACAAATCGAGAAATCCCGATCAACTCCGGTTCTAAACTCTCTAATAAATGATTCGGTGCCTGTAGTAAAATAGTCTGATAGACTCTACTAACCGATAAATCGCTAAATCTCTAAGACTAATTTTTGTTTTTAGCGTCAGCGTGACCTACAGGTATTACCAATCGATAAATGTCTGAACGGTAAATGAAATATGCGCCTGATGATGAACGAAAATGGTATGTAATGACGTTCGAAGAATGGGATGACGTAGCTGTAACAACTTGATGACGTAAATACAAATTAGATAAGCTGGTTTGAGTTAGTAACCATGTGAACAATTCAAAAACCTTTTTAAGGCTTTTAGTCGATTTTCGTTTTTTGTTCTTTATCAAAGTCATATGTTTTTTTGTTTTTCTTTCTGGCGAGAGTACTTCGCAAACAGTAATAGATTAAAACATAAATCACGTGACCTTTAGAAGTGTAAGTTGTGGGGTTTTTTCCTTTTTTTAGGGAAATCATTTCTGTGATTTTATTATTTGTTATGACGTATTGTTTTTGTTCTTGCATTATAATTATTGTTGTTTGTTGTACTTGTTCGTTTTGTTGTGGATGATTTTTTTCTTGTTATTATTGTTGGTGCTATTGATGTTATTTTTTTATTATAACAACATTATTATTATCTTCATAATTATCATCACCATTATTATCATCATTATCATCATCGTTATTAGTATTACTACTACAACTACTAGTATTATTATTTTTATTATTAGTATTATTATTACTACTGCTGTTACAACTAACATTTTTACTACTACTACTACTAAGATTATTGTTATTATTATTATTACTACAAGTACTAGTATACTATTTTTTATTACTACAACTACTACTACTACAATGATAATAATATTATTACTACTATTACTATTACTATTATTATTATTATTATTATTATTATTATTATGATTATTATTATTATTATTATTATTATTATTATTATTTTCTCTTTACAAGCGCTAACGGCTTTTCATTAACGGTAAATTTACTGCTACACAACGAAGTGGAAAATTTGCAGTTTTCACGTGCAGTTAGTGCGTCACATTTCTGGTTAATTTGACGATGTTCATTCGAACATTTTCTACACGCACTTGCACTCTTTTCTGTAATTCAGCCGTACACACTTTCAATCTAACGACTATTTGATTTCTTAATTCTTTTTTAATTTATTTCATTTTACGTTACTTTTTGCCATAACATTTTTCAAACAAAATAAAATTAATGTTGATTAAAGTCATATTTTTCTTCATTTTTCCTCTCTCTCTCTCTCTCTCTCTCTCTCTCTCTCTCTCTCTCTCTCTCTCTCTCTCTCTCTCTCTCTCTCTTTCTCTTCACGCCTCTCTTTATGTTCCTTTAAGATGTACATGAAGATACATAATAGTTAATTAAATAAATAAATTTACATTAAGTCAGTGAATATCACAGTTTCTTTCTCTTTCGTGTATCTTGTTTTCTCTTCCATTTACCTTTTTCTCTATCTACCTATAATGTGCCTATATTTAACGGCTCTCTCTCTCTCTCTCTCTCTCTCTCTCTCTCTCTCTCTCTCTCTCTCTCTCTCTCTCTCTCTCTCTCTCTCTCTCTCTCTCTCTCTCTCTCTCTCTCTCTCTCTCTCTCTCTCTCTCTATATCAGCTCAATCGTTTATCTCTCCCTTTTCAAAACAGCTGAACAGTAAATGAAATTAACGACACTTCCTAGTAAATTATTGATTGTGAAAAGCCTGTCTCCGATTAGTTAACGTTTCAGAGTAAACACTGATCGCTTAGATGTGTGCCACTGAAAATAAGATTACAGATTTTTTTTTGTGTTGTTGTTGTTTTCGTCGTTAATTTTACTTCTCATAACTCCATAAGGAATGGCCTTTTTATTGTTAAAATTTTAGTAGTGTAATTTAGTGTGTGTGTGCCTGTGTGTTGTGCTTGCATGCATATAGATGTGTGTATATATATATATATATCTGTGTGTCTGTGTGTGTGTGTGTCTGGACATTCACAATACACACTCGCGTGCTGAACCACATTCATACATATATGTACGTATGTATGTATTTATGTGTGTGTGTGTTGTGTGTCTATAACAGTGTATAATATATAAGTATCAGTTGCCTTATCATCACAGGTTAAAATGAGAGTATTTAATATATATATACATATACGTGTGTGTATATGTATATGTGTTGTGTGTGTGTGTGTGTGTGTGTGTGTGTGTGTGTGTAATGTGTTTGTGGATGTGGATGTTCGTATGTGTATATATTTTCATTACAGAAAATATATTATTAGTTTAAAACAGAGAGAGAGAGAGAGAGAGAGAGAGAGAGAGAGAGAGAGAGAGAGAGAGAGAGAGAGAGAGAGAGAGAGAGAGAGAGACAGAAGTCAGACACAAAACGAAAAAAAAGAAAGAAAGAAAGAAAAAGAAAAGAAATAAAAAAAAAAATGACTAAAGGGAAGTAATTCCCATGGCGAGGATCGATCTGACTAACTCTGACACCTCGGGCAGTGTATCTGCTTTTTTTAAAGAGCAGAAATGCGATAATTATCCGAGGACACTTCGTCTTCCTGTATCTACAGACTGGCGAGTGTGCCATTCAGCAGCTCACAGAGAGCGCGCCGTCTAATACCGCACTCGTTCCTCGCAACACACAACAGACCGCCATTGATTTTCGTTCGCGTTCTTTATTTCTCGCCGCAAGTTTCAGAGACACTGCGGCCCGCCTTCTCGGCTATCGCTTTCGGATTAATTTGGACTCCGCTGAGAGAAAAACCTGTAGCTCGCGCGTGCAGTGGGTTTGATATTTGGTGAGTGAACAATTTATTACATTTGTGGATGATTTCGAGCGGAGAGAGAAAAGAAAAGAAAAAAAAAAGAAAAAAGAGCGTTATAAAAAAAAAAATTTTAAAAAAAACGAGGGAAGAGAAATCTTTATTTTTCGTGAAGTGCTAGTTTTGACGCATGTGTTAATTACGAAAGTTTGATACTGGAGTACGGAACGTGTTTTGACAGTGGTATGTTATGTTTCGTTTTCTTTTCTTTTTTTCTGTTTTTCTTTCTTTCTTTGACATGTTGAAATAATTATTGAGCTGTCAAAGCAGAAGTCATTTGCTAATTTGATTTGGTCTTGTTGCGTTGTAGCGAATATAAAATTATCCTTTTGACCGTTTTTACTCTCTTTTTTTTTTTTTTTTTCAGAATTATATTTAACAAATATCTGTTTAGTTAATGCTGTTATTATTAGTAGTAATAGTAATGACAGCAGTATAGTAATATTACTTATGATCTAACTGAAGAAGTAATAGTAATAATAATAGAAGAAGTAGTATTAATAATAATAGTAGCAGTTGTAGTAGTAATAGTTGCTGTTGTAGTACTACCATTAAGAGTACTGGCGGTGACTGAATGTCAGTTGTAGTATTTGTAGTAGTAGTAGTTTTTTTTTTTAGTAGTAGTAGTAGTACTGTAATGTTGTTATATTATAAATAACAGTAGAGGTTATTGTATATCAATGATACTGATAATATTAATAATAATAATAACAGTTGTAGTAGCTGTTGTTGTTGTGGTACCACTATTAACAGTTAGCATCGTGAAGATGATTGTGTATCTGCAGTTGTGGTAGTAATAACAGCATCAGTAGAAGTAGTTGTCGCTGAATCAATGGTACCAGTAGCAGTGATAATGGTAGTTTTATAGACAGAGTAGTAATAGTCTTTACAGAAATGATGATGTCGTAGTAGTGACAGTCTCACGCTCGTTCTCTCTCTCTCTCTCTCTCTCTCTCTCTCTCTCTCTCTCTCTCTCTCTCTCTCTCTCTCTCTCTCTCTCTCTCTCATCTTATTTTAATAATAATGGTTTTATATATATATATATATTTTTTTATATATAATAATGATATATCTGTTTTTCTTTCTTTTGTTCTTTATATCCCTGAGCTTTTCTCTCTGTCTCTATCACTCAGTCTATCTGTATACTTATCTACCTTTGTATCTATCTGTATGTATAAACTAGCATCAGATATATAAAATATAAACATTACTATATCGTACAAAAAAAACCCACACAAAAACAACAGTTTTTTGGGGGGCATATAATATAACTAGTGCACTAAAAACGTCATTACATGAACGCGTGTTAAATATAGCATACATAGTTATTGGTAAAGCTGTTTAATATACCTAATATATATTACAGACGTAACAATTATTATTGTTATTCACGTATGTATTATGAATATAAAATGTCTTACAGTCATTTTATCAAATACGGGCAATTTCACTAATGCAATATTTTACTGAAATGTTTTGTTTTGACTCGACGTAGGTAGTCGTTAATGTTTTTAAAAATGCTACATTATTTGTAAATTATTTATTCTTTGTATTGCAATTATATATATATATATATATATATATATATATAAACAGAATGAAAGATAGAAACTTACATACATACCTACACACATCATACACATACCTATGCATACACACATACATATATATATATATATATATATATACATCTTTTATATACATACATTTTATATATATATTATATATATGACATATGACATATTTTATATACATACATATATATATACACACATACAAATACATAAATATTACATACAAACATATACACATACATAAATATTACATACAAACATATACACATACATACCTACACATTCACACACACGCACACACACTCACCATTAATTCGGTACATAAACAGAAAATTATACATTATTCATTGATCCATCGTCTTTCCAAAATCAAATAAATGGACTTTTGTTTTTGCCTCTTGGACTTGCGTTGTATAAACAGTCCTAATTGTTTTGTGCTAGGCATCGCGATGGGATTTTGAAGGGATTCACGTGATATGATTTATAGGATCACGTGACTGGATAATGTGATTTTTTTTTTCTTATCCGTTCATCTTCTTTCTTGCCAGTGGAAAAGTTCACGATACATTTCGATGAGGATTGAAACGGTGACGTTTCAAGCACGATATTCAAATGATGCAGAAACGTTTTCCTATTGCCATAGGATAGCATGGGTTAAGGCCGTTTTTTTTTTTTTTTTTTTTCGTTTTTTTCTATTTCTTTTCTTTTCTCTCTCTTTTTCTCTATTTCTATGTGCGTATTTCTCTCCCTCTTTCTTTCTTTTTTTCATTTCTCTCTATCCTTTCTCTCTCTCTGCCTCTCCTCTTTTTTTTTTTCTCTGTGCTCTTTTTCCTTCTCTCTCTCTCTCTCTCTCTCTCTCTCTCTCTCTCTCTCTCTCTCTCTCTCTCTCTCTCTCTCTCTCTCTCTCTCTTTCTGTTTCCATTATATTTTATTTTGTTTTTTATCTCCATCATTTCCATCTTAGATGTCTCTGTCTTTCTGTATCCATTATATTTCATTTTGTTTTCTGTTTCCATTATATTTTATTTTGTTTTTATATCTCCATCATTTTCATCTCTCTCTCTCTCTCTCTCTCTCTCTCTCTCTCTCTCTCTCTCTCTCTCTCTCTCTCTCTCTCTCTCTCTCTCTCTCTCTCTCTCTCGCTGACCCATCAGTGATTCATTATAGATTAAAAGATTATTATTTTTTTTTTAAATCCAGCTCCTGTCTCTTTCCCCTTTTATATTTCTTTTTCGAAAACCAGAGATCGCAGTTGCCATAGTTACCAATTTCGTTTTTTTTATTTATCTTTTGTTGCTCGTCTTTTGCGAGAACTGTGATGGAGGGGGGGGAGTCCGAAAAATCAAGCATGTTCAAGTCTGGATAATTGAATGTCTGGTATAAACAGGTGGTCGTATTAAAAGAAATAATTTCAAGCATTTCTTTTATTTATTTTTTTATATATATGTATATATTTTTTAAAATATGTTTTTGAATTTGATTTTAATTTAATAATTTCACAGTGCTGTCACATTTATCAGTCTCTCTCTCTCTCTCTCTCTCTCTCTCTCTCTCTCTCTCTCTCTCTCTCTCTTTCTCCAGTTCTAGCTCCAGTTCTCTCTCCACCAATTACATGAAATTTATTTCTTTATGGTTTAATTTAGCCTTCTGTTAAGCACAATGTACACTAAATCGTGTCATTTTATGGTTTACTTTAGTCTTCTTCTGCAGACAATATAAACTAATTATCTATTTTTATCATCACATTATAAGACAGCTGACATTTTCTGGGTTTAATTTTTTTTTTTAATGATCTGCCTATCCACTAAATAAAAAATTTGTTCTGTTCACTTTCACAGTAATTTTTATCACTGTCGTAGGTATGGGGGTGTGTATGTGTGTGTTTTCGTGCGTGCATGTCTACACGTACGTACGGATGAGTGTATATGTGTGTTGTGTACGTATGCATGTGTCGTGTGTAGCTGTGTGCATGCATATTAGATTGTATATGTGTGTGTGAATATATATACTTACCTATCTCTACACACAAATACACATTAACATTTACGAAAAAATATATATATGATTGGTTGTTCACTAGCTTTTATTAAAAAAAAGAAAAAAAAATGAATTACGAATATAAACTGAAATCACAGTGATCGTTATTATTATTATTATTAATTTTTGTTTATAATCTTTCAATCCAATATTAGATACACTGACTTACTATAAACGTTTCGGCTATTTGTCTCGCTGCCTGTCTATATGTGTTAGTCTATATGTATATTTATTTTTATCTATATCTACCTATCTACCTATCTATTTATTTCCCTTCTTTTTTCTTTCTTCAGTCTTTTACTTCTCATTCGTTTTAATAATAATACAAAATTATTCTCACATTAATTTTCTCTCTCTCTCTCTCTCTCTCTCTCTCTCTCTCTCTCTCTCTCTCTCTCTCTCTCTCTCTCTCTCTCTCTCTCTCTCTCTCTCTCTCTCTCTCTCCATCTCTCTCTCTCTCTTTCTCCGCATTTTCCCCCTATCCTATACTATACAAAATTTCTGCGAAATAATAAAAAATAAGTTTAATAAAAGATTGAGTGCTTATTTTTTTTTTTTATAAAACTGTCCCATAAGAAGCAGTCCATGTTATTAAAACTATGGGATATTTAATTTCCTGTTGACAAGTAGTTGAAAAGTTTTTCATGCGTGTGGGTTTTTTTTTTTTTTTTTTTTTTTTTTTTTTACTCAAGTTGTTAGTTTTATTACATCTCGTAAATTAGGCGCTACAAGAGTGAAAGGTTACTGACATGGGTGGGGGAAGGAGGAGGGAGGAGAGAAAGGGAGGGGAGAGAGATCTGTGCGAATTTGTTTTACGTCATTCTTCTTTTTTTCTATCTTTTTCGTTTTAAAGATTTTGGGAATGTTTTCAATCATTTTAATTGTGTCCGTGTGTGTGTGTGTGTGTGTGTGTGTGGAAATTTGTTAATTTATGTGTGTATGTATGTATGTATGTACATGTATATTATGTTTGCTTATGTCTGTATCAGTCTATATCTGTATCTCTGTTTAATATATATCTGTGTATGTGTGCATATATGCATGTTTGTGTCTGTAAGCATGCGGGTATGTATGCATGCATGCATGAATATATGTGTGCATATATATTTTTATATAACTATGTATGCGTACATGAGTGCATATATTTGTATATCTTACTCTATTCTTGTATCTACACTGAAATGTTTTTCTACGACTATGCATTTATTTATTATTTATTTGAAGCTTTGCGCTAGTGGAATGTTGACGTTTTCTCCATGACAACACATCTATTTATACTGAAATTTTGCTCTACGCCACTGAATCTATTTTGATGGGGTTTTTTTGCACTATGACAATGTATTTATTTTTGCTGACGTTTTGCTTTACGTCAGTGTTATCTATTTATATCTTAACGTCTGCTGCACGATAATGTATGGATTTATGCTGAAACATTTTTAACGTCTTTATTTATATTGAAATTTTGCTCTACGACAAAATATTTATATTGAAATTTTGCTCTACGACAAAATATTTATTTGCAATCTCGCTCTGTGACGCGGCATCTATGCTGTAGTTCGACCGCAGCTCAAAGACTAAATGAATTTACCATCTGCATAATCAAATTGCGTCTTATTCTTTCCCTCGCTTCCATCTGGCCAATCAGATCAAAGCTTGTATCAATTCATGGGACGCTGTCCTAATATTTACTTATCTGAAATGATTCGATATTTTCCTCTTTGAAATCGCATTGCCGCTGATGAGTGTGATGTGAAAATTTAATATCGATGTTTATAAAAACTTGATGGGCA
>CM022676.1:5704718-5709718 GCA_012295275.1 Chrysomallon squamiferum
TTCAGAACAAATTAATATTCATTGGATTAAAAAAACAAATTAAAAATTACATAAAAGATTGTTTGTATTAATGTAACTCTTCTTCTTCTTCAAAATACATACATGTAAATTAAACAATTAAATAATTAAATTAAATTAAAAATATTTGTATAAATTCTCAAAAAAAAAAAAAAAAAGCAGAAAACAAACAAAATCTTTAACAATGAAAAAATAAAAATTAAATAAGTGATTAAATTTGTTTTAAAAATACAATAAGTAATTGAAAAGTAGTACAGTAAAATAAAATAAATTAATAAAATAAGCAATTTAAAAATGTAAAAATAATTAAATGAGTTAAAAATAAGGAATTTTGAATATTTTTAAAATAATATGATAAATAAAGTAAATAATCTAAAAATAAAATAGCATTAAAAAAATAAAAATAATAAAAAAAAAAGATATTCAAAAAAATAAAATAAGAAATTCAAAAACTGAAAATAACTAAATTAAGATTATAAAGCAATAAATAAAAATAAAGTAACAAATTAAAAAACAAAATAACCATTTCACAAAATCAAAATTACCATTTCAAAGAACAAAACAAGCAATTTAAAATAACAAAATAATACCAAAAAAAAAATTAATTTAAAAAAATAACAAAAATTTAAAAACAAGATAACCAATTTAACAAAAAAAAACACCAAAAAAACTCAAAAATTTAAAATTACAAAATTACTGTCGACTTTCCGAAAGATCAAACATCGTCAAAACAATAAAATACGTGCACCAACAACAACTACAACACCAGCAGCAACAATAATGAACATAAATTTTTTTTCTCCTTTAACCGGGAAGTTTTTCTTTTCTTAGGCAAAAAAGCGTGAACAAGTAAAGCATAGGTAAGCTGAGGCAATCTGTCGAAATGCTAATAAAATGGTTATGGATGTTGTGATGGGGAAACATGGAGGAATATGGTGGGTTTATAACTTCTTTTATCACGTCAGTGGATGTGTTTTTATTGGTGTGTGTTACAGTGTGAGTGTTTTTATGTTGTTGTGAGTACTTTATGAGAAGCAAAGCAAAAACTCTCTCTCTCTCTCTCTCCAGCTAGTCAATAGTTTCTGAGTAAGATGAGAGGCCTCATTTGGGTAATATCAAATTTTTTGTTTTGTTTTGTTTTGTTTTTAGGGTAAATTTGTATTTTGGTGATCAGGTAATGTAATGTGGTTTGTGTGTGTCTGTTTGTTTTATTTTTTTTTACTTTTTTGGTGTGTTTGTATGTGTGTATATGTGTGTTAGCTGTGTTATGTGTGTGTGTGTGTGTTTTTATATATATAAATATATGCATTTATATTATATGAGATTATGTCTGTATGTATGTGATGGTGTATTTATGTACACACATATATATATTTATGTATGTATGTATGTATGTATTTGAGAGTATGTGTTTGTATTAACAATATATGTACATATATATACTAAAAATGCATACATATATATATATATATATATATGTATTATTAAATAGTATATGTCAAGTACCTTTAGATTATATAACATTAATGGCAACAACAACAATAATAATAATAATAACTGATACAAAAAGAACTAAAATCTTAAATTTTAGGCACAAAAATTCTGTTAATTATACGAAAACAAACCCACACAGGGCCTCATCGCATAAAATGGATTTGGTCTTTAATATAACGGTACAGGGGAGTCTATTATCATGGTAGATCAAACCATTGATTGGCTGAAAATCATTGAACAGGTCACCAGTGATCTAGAGTTATGTACCTTGGCACGGAGCTCTTCCTAATTGAAATCTTACTCTTTCGCGGATGAGCGGTTCCAGATCTCTGGTCGACAACAGAAAACTATTACCAACTGATCACAATTGGAAGTGAGGCTTCGAGGAGAGTTCATCACCGATGATGCGTGAAATGTGATAACTTACTTGATGATGGCTAAGAGCTTAAGACGTATCGACGTAAAATGGCCGATTTTTTATTCTTTCTTTTTTATTTTTTTTATGGAGTAGATCATCAATTTTTTATTTGTTTTTTTTTAAATATAAAAAAAAATATGTTTTCCTTATTGATTTCTGCATGATTTGAAAAAAAAAAAATTCAGTCTTTTAGTTCTTATTTGTGAAAAAAAAGAAAGAAAATAAATTAAAAAATACAAAAAAACAAAATAAGAAAAAAAGTATGGTTTGAGATCTGTAATTTGTTGTACTTCTTTTGGTAATTTGCTGAAGAGTTCCAACATTAGTAGTAAAAATCAGGTTTTTATTCATGCAAAAAAAAAAAAAATGAAACATGAAATATTGTGGAATTGGATGAGAGGGGGAAAAAAACAAAAGTAATCATGAAATGTTGTTAAAGTGTTTAGGCCAATAATTTACAAATATTATAGATTTTTTATATTTATTTATTTATTTATTTATTTTTTATTTTTATTTGTATTTTTATTTTATTTATTTATTTATTTTATTATATTTTTATTTTTTTATTTATTTATTTATTTATTTATTATTATTATTATTATTATTATTTTATTATTATTATTATTATTATTATTATTATTATTATATTTTTATTTTTCCCTTGTAGTTTGATGTGAAGAGTTTTAAGATGTGTGTTTGTATATCCAGTTCTTTGATATTTTTATTATTGGAATGGTGCATGATGGGAACATTTTCGGAATTGCATAGAAATATATCTGTGAAGTTTTTCATCTGCAGAGTTAAACAAAGATAATTCTTGCATCAAAGTATCTCTCTCTCTCTCTCTCTCTCTCTCTCTCTCTCTCTCTCTCTCTCTCTCTCTCTCTGCTCTCGCTCTCTTTACACACACACATACACACATCCATCCATCTATCTATATTCATTATTTATATCTCTATTCATTCTTCTAAACATTCATCCATCCATCCATCCATCCATCCATCTATTCTTCTGTTTCTCTATTTCTCTGTTTATTTATGCTATAAAATGTGAAAATATATTAGTGATTATTACTTCAGTTGATTCCTTGTTTTCATTTTTATCTATTTCACTTTTTTCATTGTTAATACTAGTGATTGATTCACAAGGACAAACTTTACAATTTTTTCTTTTTTTTTTTCTTTCTTTCTTTCTGTCTTTCATTATTATTTATTTATTCCTTATTTATTTTTTAAAAAAAACATTTTTTTCACTCTATCATCACGACAAACATTACAAATCATTCCAAACCTTGTATTATTAATAAAAAAAAAAAAAAAAAAAAAAAAAAAATTAAAAATGATTCTTTTTCATTTTTTTTTTTTTTTTTTTTATATTTATTACTTTCTACTTTATATTTTTCCTACGAAAATTACTTACCATAAAAATGGGCCCAGTTTTATGTTTTCTAATTTTCAACATCAGTTGGCTCGGTTTATTAAAAAAAAAAAAAAAAAAAAAAATGAAACAAGACGACAAAGCTGGTTATTGAAACTTCGGCTCTCTGCTCTTTATATTGAATCCACTGCATGAATGGACTTATAAACATTTATGATGTAGATTGGCATAAAATACTGATCAGGCTTTGGACATAAAATAAACAAGGATGATGGGGTGAATGAATTTTTTTTTGTTGTTGTCGTCACTGGAGTGTGCTTGTGTTTGATCTGGACTAAGAGTGCATTAACACTTTGACTGATAACAGCGTTGACTCCATAACTGATAAGATGCATTAATCCCTTTAAGTGTTAAAGGTTTTTTTGTAAGTCACAAACGATGCGTATTCTGTTTAAGTAATAAGTGTATTGACTGTTCTAAGTAATGTGAATGTTAACTCGTAAAATGAAAAGTGGATTTACTCTTTGGCTGATAAAAGGATTAACCCTTTAAGTGATAAATTCATTAGCGTTTTTTTTTTTATATAACTTATAAGTTTATTAATGTTCTTATTGATAAATATATAAATTTGATCACAGACAAATGTGTTAATTTATTAACTGGTGATAATACTACATTAGCATTCAGTAACCCATCAGATTGTGTTTTAAAATTTATTACTCATTTTTTGTGAAAAATAATTATAAATTTTTATTTTTTTTTTTTTTTTTTTTCAGGATATATAGTTTACCTATGAAAGGAGGAAAATTTTCATTTGAGGTAAGAATTTTTCTTATTTTTAAACTTAATTTTTGTTGTTTAATTTTTTTTTTAAATTTTGATTTATCAAACTCTTTTCCTCAAAATATTCCTCAAACTCTTTTTCCTCAAAATAGTCCTCAAACTCTTGTTCCTCAAAATAATCCTCAAAACTCTGTTTCCAAAAACAGTCCTCAAAACTCTTTTTTCCCCAAATAATACTCAAAACTCTTTTTTCCCCAAATAATCACAAAACTCTTCTTTTTTCACAAAATAATCCTCAAAACTCTTTTTTTCTTCACCAAATAGTCCTCAGAACTCTTTTTTTCCCCCATCAAATCAGCAGTCAAGTCCTCATTCTCTTATCTACACAGCAGTCTTCAGCTAGGAGAATCAAACTGGTGACAAATTTATTGATCTTCTCTCCGATGGGATTTAAGCACCTCACTCTCTTCATTTGTTTAACTACACACACACACTTTTACTCCTTTTCTTGCCTTGGGATTGTGGGATTTTATCACCAGAAAAAAAAAAAAAAAAAATAATAAAGAATAAAAAAAATTCTCAAAAAATATTCGCCATCAGGGTTTGCTTTAAGACGAGGCATATTAAATTTGGGGACGTACGTTTAGAAAATATATTTAAAAAAATATTTTTTAATGATTTTCATCTTCTTTAATATTTTTTTAAAATATTCTTTTTTATAAATCTTTTTAATATTATTTTTTTTATATAAATTGTTTTAATGTTCTTTTATTTAAAATATTATTATTTTTTTAAAATATATAAAATTCTTTTTATATTTTTTTTTTTATATAAATTGTTTTAATGTTCTTTTATTTAAAATATTATTTATAAATCTTTTTAATATTTTTTTTAATATAAATTGTTTTAA
>CM022676.1:5714718-5782218 GCA_012295275.1 Chrysomallon squamiferum
ACATAACAAAATGTATGTATGTATGTGTGTGTGTGTGTGTGTGTGTGTGTGTGTGTGTGTGTGTGTGTGTGTGTGTGTGTGTGTGTGTGTCTAATGTGTGTGTATATATGTATATATATATGATAAAAATAATTACATAAATAATACTATAATACAGACAATGAAGATATAATTTTATTTTATATTATGTTATTTTGATTAATAATTAACAGCAACATATAACATTGTTATAAAATAATATGAGCATTTTGTGTTATATATTACAAACAATGATATATAATAATGTAATATATATGGTAAATGTGTTATATAAAATGTTATCTTGATTATGTATTAATATTTAATATATAACATTATTATAATATATGAATGTATCATGTTATATATGAAGTTATTTTGACTATATTAAACAGTAATAATTATATAAAATTATAATAAAATGTATTTATTTATTTATTAATTAATTAATTTACTTATTATATATCTATTTATTTACTTATTATTTATTTATATACTTATTATTTATTTATTTATTTATTTATTTATTTACTTATTTATTTATAATTCAGTCAGTTGCCAATTTAAACATGAATAATTCATTATCTGTATTATCTCCCTTTGACACAAATCATATTGTGATCATTAATATTTCTATATATTTAATGCTGAATGTAGATAACAGTGATTATATATTATCAGTAATATTAAATTATATACACTGAACAGTATTGAACATGTAAATATAAAAGATATTGAATTTGTCATTAGATAACTATGTTTTTTGGTACTCAGTACACAAATATTGTATTTTTCATTATTAATTACAGATTTATCTTCTGACATTTTTATCAATATCTGATTAACTGATATTCACAAACCAGTAAATTATCCCCCTTATCTTAATTGTAGTATTTGTATTTTCCTCCACTTGATAAAGGGCATTACATCTTTTTTTTCTCTGCATGATTGCTTATCTTTATCTTTTGCCCCTATCTCTCATTCTTGTTCATCTCTGTCTTGCACTTTCTCTCTTCTTTCTCTCTTATTCTTCCTTCTGTCTCCAGTTTTTCTACTTCCTGATTTATTTCTGATTTATTTTTTCCTTCTGAAAGCCTTCCTATCTTTCTAGTTCTCTGAAGTTTTTTCAGTGTTGTCGTTAATTTTTATCTTTGTATTTTGTTATTGCCTTTCTATTTTTTAAACCTTTCTTTCTTTTTCTCTCTGTTACCCTACTCTCTCTCTCTCTCTCTCTCTCTCTCTCTCTCTCTCTACCTCTCTCTCTTTCTCTCTCAGTCTCTCTCTCTTTCTCTCTCTTTCTCTCTCTCTCTCTCTCTCTCTCTCTCTCTCTCTCAGTCTCTCTCTCTCTCTCTCTCTCTCTCTCTCTCTTCTCTCTCTCTCTCTCTCTCTCTCTCTCTCTCTCTCTCTCTCTCTCTGTCTCTCTCTCAGTCTCTCTCTCTCTCTCTCTTTCTCTCTCTCTCTGTCCCTCTCCCTCTATCTCCATTTCAGTTATTAAGTCATCTCTCTTCTTTCTATTAATAAATCATCTAAGAATTAACATTAGCTCTAACATAATATCCACATGTATTCATAGAGCAAACACATTCTGTGTACTGTATAGCAGAACCATCCTTTAAATAGGATTTATTATGATATGATAGGATATTGCAAACAGGCATATTGGTATCAAACAACTACTAATATGTATGTGCTTGTCTGAATGTATATATGTATGTGAGTCTGTGTATATGTGTGGGTGTTTGTATGTGTATGTTCTTGTGTTTGTTTATGAATATGTGTGTATATGTTTGTGTGTCTGTGTGTATGTCTATACATTATCAGACAGGTGTATCAACTATAAAAATCAATTTTATTTCTTTAATTTCACAAGACTTGGATTGGGCTGCAGCTCAATGCTTCAGAGGTGACAGACTGTGGGATCAATTCTTGTTACTTCACTTTTTACCTGTTCAAAATGTCTGTCTAAGACTGGTTCATCAAAACCACATGGTATGTGTTTCCCTGCAGACAGCAAGATACATATAAAATAGTAGTGTGTATTCTGTCATTCTTACTGTCATACAGTAACATATCACTGAAGAGACAGATGAATTTTGTGTTTGTTATATAAATGTCATTAAACTAGAATAATAATAATAATAATAACATGGAGGTTCCATACTAGTTAAGATGATGAAATTATTTCAGTTAAATTTGATGAATCCTTCAAATATATTTTTAAAAGATTATAAATAAATAAACAAACAAGCAAACAAGCAAACAAAGAAAACAAAACTAGCCAACTAACTAAATAAATAAATAAATAGTAATAATGCTTCAACTGAAGTAATGAATATTTTAAAATAAACATATTTTAGGGATTTAGTCTCTTCAAATTAAATATGCAGGCTGAGTCCCCATGGATCTCCTTATATTCATTTTTAAGGGACCTAATAATAATTTTGTCTCAACACAGCATAAATTGCATACACAGACTGAGTAACTGGAATTTGTTTTCCCTTATTTAAGTTTTAAGGGATTTTTATATATAACTTCACTTTCTTTCTTTACTTGTGTATGCATGAATGTATATATATGTATATGTATGTATGTGTGAATGTATATATGTAGGTAAGCATGTATGTTATTGTGCATTATCTATTTGTTCTCTCATCCCTACTCTCTCTCTCTCTCTCTCTCTCTCTCTCTCTCTCTCTCTCTCTCTCTCTCTCTCTCTCTCTCTCTCTCTCTCTCCTATTCATCAAATATTCATAATATCAAACAATCACAATTTCTAGGTCAGACATCATTAAGTTGACTGATGTCACAATCTAATTACCTCCCTTTGTCGGTTACACGAAAACTCGAACTGGTAAGCTAAACCGAAACAAGGCATTATTTAATTACTCAACATAGATCACTGTTTTCTATACAATTAGGTCGTATAATTGTTATGGGACTTTTAAGGACCTGGGTTTTAATTTGCTATTTATGTTTCGTGTGTCTCAAGGGACTTGATGAAGATGGTGGAATATTTGCATGAAAATTACCTCTAGTGTTGTCATGCAAATGTCACAGTTTTGAAACAGGTGTTAAAACTGCAGTAGAAGAATACTCACTGTATTGCATAGGGATGTTAACAAAAGGAACTAATGTGCGGAATCGTACTGTAATGTTATTTAGTATTATTGCTTCTGTTGAAGTATTATGTATTGTATTAATTTGATATCGTTTAATGTAGTATATCTTGTTTCGTTGTAATAGTACTTTGTGTTATTAATATAATGTATATTGTAATATACTGTAATACTATTATGTATATATATATATATATATATATATAATAAAAGTAAGTATATATATATATATATATATGTGTATATGTATACACACACAAACACACAGAGGAAAACAATATATTTACACGTGTGTGTGAGTTGTATGTATATATGAAATTATATTATTACACATACTTCATGCAGCATTATTGTAATAGTATAAGAGATACCTCAAGAGAAACAGAAAGAAGGAAAGAGAGAATAAAAGGAAGACAGAGAAAGTGAGACAGAGAGAGACATCAAGTTCTGCTTGATAACAATTCTTCAAATCAAAACACTTATTTACAAAAGATTTTAAATAAAGTTATACACATACACATATACACACACACATATATATAGAGAGATCTTTTTTTTTTTTAAAGATAAAAGAAAACCAAGAGAAACAAAATAAAATACATTTTGTCACGAAAATGAAAATATTTACACACTTTTCCCATCAAAACCAGACACTTATTTATAAAAACAACAACAATTTTTTTGTTTTGCACCCACTGACTGTCAATCTGAGACAAACTGGAAGATGTTGTCAGGAAAATATCATCCAAGATCTGCTTATTCGAACCATTCGACTTGACCGTGAACAAAGTAACTTGTTTGATTGTCCTGTCACTTTACACTGCTACTGACATTTCTGATTTATCTACTTATCTGTTTTCGTCTGTGACCGGTGCCATTTTGCCTGGCCACTGGTCAGTGTTGTCCATCAATAAGAAATTAGTTTAACAGAGTCCTAACACCCCGATGAATTCAGGCGAATAGTTGAAGGTAGTAAGTTGTTCAGACGGTCTGTGTTGGTAATGGACTTTGATTTATTTACTGCTGTCTGGGTTTGTTGGCTGTCAGATTTTTTTGATTTTGATAGAGTGTCTGTGTGTGTCTGTGTGTGTTTGTGTGTGTGAGAGAGAGAGAGAGAGAGAGAGAGAGAGAGAGAGAGAGAGAGAGAGAGAGAGAGAGAGAGAGAGAGAGAGAGAGAGAGAGAGAGAGAGAGAGAGAGAGAGAGAGAGAGAGGTTTTGATAGATTTAATTTATTTACTGTTGACTGGATTTCTAGAGTGACAGATTTTTTAATTTCATGTAGGGTGTCTCTGTGTTTGAGTGTCTGAGTATGAGAGAGAGCAAGAGAGAAAGAGAGAGAGAGAGAGAGAGAGAGAGAGAGAGAGAGAGAGAGAGAGAGAGAGAGAGAGAGAGAGAGAGAGAGAGAGAGAGAGAGATAGAGAGAGAGATATTAATGGATGTAAGAAGGAACAGAAACAACAGACTGAGAGAAAATTCAAGACAGAGAAGAAACGGAGAAAATAAAAATAAAGAAAGAGAGAAAAAGTGAGAAAGATAAAATGAAAGAAAGCAAATGTAAGAAAGACAGAAAGAAAGAAATTAAGAGAAATAAAGAGAAAAAGAAAGAGTGAAAGAGAGACAGGAAGTTGCAGAGAGAGAATTGTCAAATTGTGTTCAATAAATTATTTTCAAACATCCTCCCTCGACTCAGTCTAATGTGACTCTCTGGTCTGAGTGGCGCCATGTTGCCCATAAATCTTTTGACATGTGTGTTTTGAGCTGATTTAACCAAAATATGAATACTTATTTACTCTTTATTATATTTTTAAAATTTCTTTCTTCCTTTTTTTTTTTTTTTTCTTTTTTTTTTTTTTTTTCATTCTTTTTTTTAATTTATTTTCAGTATGATATAAATAAATCTTTTTTGTGAATGATAATGATGAAAGTTGATTTTTTTTTTCTCCCATTGCAGCCAATGAAATTTAAATTACCAAAAAAATAAAAAAGTTAAATAAATAAATAAATGAAAAATAAACACTGTTGAAATCTACTTTCATTAAATTCTAAGATTAAAAAAATGTTTAGTTTTTTTTTTTTCATTCTTTCTTTCATCCATTAAATGGTTTTTCTCTCATTTATTTCTGTTATTTCTTTTAATTTTCTAATCCTTTTACTTTCTTATTTTTCTTTTTCTTTTCTTCTATTTTTCTTTCTTTCTTTTTTATTCCTTCATTCTTTCATTACTGTAAAAAGAGGGAGAGAGAGAGAAAGAGAGAAACAGAGAAAGAGAGACAGAGAAAGAGATAGAAACAGAGAGAGACAGAGAGAGAAACAGAGAGACACACAGAGAGACAGAGAGAGAGAGAATTATTACCCATAAAAAAAAGAAAACCAAATTTATTTATTTTTTTTTTTATTTTTTTTTTTTCAGAATTAACTCCAAATATCATGACAACTTTATTCAGCTAACCATTCTAACTTTACAATTTCTCAAATCACTGTCATTTTCTTAATATTTTTTTTTATTTCTTATTTTATTTCACACAATTCTCTCCAGATACTTTCAATTTCTATAACCGACAGGTTTATTTACTGTTTGGGCATTCATGTTTGTTACCAACAAACTCAGCTGATTAAAACTTTTCATTTCTCTGTCTCTTATAAACTCCACCCTTACTCCCGTCTGTATACAAAAAGGCTGACGTCTGGCACTTCTTGTTGACGAATATTAAATTCAAAGGACTGAAACCGAGTCAATTATGAAAACAAACAGAGAGAACCAGTCTAACAAGATGGCCGCACCGCCAATTTGATCATCTGTCAAACTTATCATTCGGAATTTTTCGCACGACTGGTACTGAGTCACTGGTTTATTCTTTAGCAATGGTAATTGTATTTTATCGAGGGCACCAGTCTAATTATGTTGCACAAATTAATCAACATGTGAACTGTTAGACAATTTGAATTTTTTCACTCTCAACATTTTTTTTTTTTCCATTTTTTTTTTTTTTTTTTTTTTTTTTTTTTCAATCAATTTTTTTTATGTGGAATTTGTTGGGGTTTTTTTTTTTTTCACTTTTGGTGGTTTTCTGGGGTTTTTTTTAAAAAAGGTCTTTTTTTTCTTTTTTTCAGTGTTTATTGTGGAACAAATTGTGTTATTTTTTACAATTTAATAAATAAAACTATTTTATTTTATTAATTAATTAATCAATCTGTTTTATTGTGTCTGTTGTTATGTGTATATGTATGTTTCTGTGTGTGTGTGTGTGTGTTTGTATGTTTACTTTACCAAGAACAATCCAATTATTTCCACCTTCCCCAGTGTTTTATTGACCATACAAAAAGTACCACAAAAGTTAAAAAATGAAATTGTCAGCTTCAAAGATTTATTTATTTATTATTATTATTTTCTATCACAAACATGTAGTTTCAATCTCTATACTACATATTTTTTTTTTTGTAAAATATTTTATATTTGTGTTTTTATTTCTAGAGTTTTTGCTTCTACATCTAAATCTGTTATGTGTTTGTTCATTTCGGAATCAAATGTAATGGAGATTTGTCCTTGATTACAAGGTCAACAACGAAATAAAATAATATAAGAAATTTTATTAGTCCATTTTTAATGGAATTTCACAATTATTATCATCTTGGGATGAGTTGTTTTGGTCCATTTTATTACTGGTACAAAATCTTCATGATCTTTCTTTTTTTCTTTCTTTTTTTCTTCTTATTATTTTTATTTATTTATTAATTTTTTTTAATTCTTTTTTATTTCTGTAAGAGCTCCAGGTTCACAATTTTGAGTAAAATTTCCAATTAAAATGGCTCCATTTTTTGTTCTTTCAAATCTACATGTTACCATAGGGACATATCCTTTGTTCTTTTATATTCCTGTCTATTTTTTTAAAAGCATTAAATTTATAATATTATGAAAAAGAAGACAAGGGATATGTATTCTTTTCTTTCCATCAATATTTTTTTTTAATGCCTTTTATGCAACCCACTATGAATTTTAATTTTTAAAAAAATTTTAAATGGTCTTCTTTAATTTAGTACTGTTCAGATATGTTACCATGGGGACAGATATTTTGTTTATTTATTTTCCTCAGTATTTTCCAAAGCACTAAACATAACTGATATTGACAGATATGAATAGCTAATTTAAAAAATAAAATTTAAATGGCAGCCTGTATGTTACCATGGGGACTTGAGTATTTTATATTTCCCATTTCATTATATTTTTTTTTTTTTTAAAAATCATTCTATTTCTTTTCTTTTTCTATTCTTTATTTCTTTCTTACTTCTCTTTCTTTACTTTACTTTTCTTTTTAGCACTTCACATTTAAGATTAACACAAACAGTTCAAAAAAATTAAAATGGCCGCCTTCAAACTTGTACCATTCAAGTTAGCGATATTGCCACGGGGACTGTATTATTGTTTATTTATTCTTTCACTAATTTTCTGTTACAACCAGAACATTTAAGGTTAACACAGCAGATTACGATACAGATGAATTGCAGTTCATCAGTTGGCAATTCCCCCGACCTCACTTTCATTGAGCACCGGCCTCACTTTCAATGAATACTACTTTCCGCTCAACTAATTTCGAAACCAAATGTGACAGGCAATGGATCTGTTTTGACTCTGAGTCACAAGCAGGCCGTAATGCGGCCTAATCCAGTTATCAACGGATCAACAGATGTTTTTAATAATTGTCCTTCGTTCTAATTCTTCCAGACTCTCTTCGGAGAGTGGATGTCATCCATATTGGAAAAACCAGCTCAGTGTGGTGTGTGTGTGTGTGTGTGTGTGTGTCTTCTAGAACTAACTGGTTAAAAGAAAAATCAATTGATTTTGTCTCTGACACATATGAGTCTGTTTTAGTTGTTCTGTGCTGTTCCACGAGAAGAAGGATTTACACGCCGTTCTGACTGTTTTAACACCAAAAACGAGATCAGACCCAATAAGACTTAAGCTGCAAGGAAATTGTACAACAGGTCTTCAAAGACCACTAATTTGTGACTCATGACACAGGAAGTCACTGGAGTTATCTGCCCACTGCAGCATGAGCAGCAACTGGCCTTTATTTCATGATTTTTCTTAGACATCAATACATTTTTTTTTTTTTTTTTAATCTGTCATTGATAATTCACTCCTGACATCCTTCTGGCCAGAACAAGTAATCATTTAGGGTCTCAAACCGCATAAAATAAATTCCTTTTCAGTTATACATAATCAGATAGAATTGAATGAATCATCTTCACTGGGTAAAAAAAAAAAAAAAAAAATAAAAATAAACTCTTCATTTTGAAAACAGCAGGTTAGACTATGGGTGTTATTCTTAAGAGGCATTTTCCTGGAAATTTGTTGTGTTTTTTTTCGTTTTTTTTGGCTAGTTCATCATGGAGAGTTTGCAACAAGGGCCATAACTAAAATGATTAAAATTTGAGATTATGTAATCTTTACAAACTAATAATAATAAAAATGATGATGACGACAATAATAATAATGATAATGACAATGATAATAGTAATAATAATAATAATAATAATAATACCATAATAATAATAATAATAATAATGATGTTAAAAGTAGTAGTAGAAGTAGTAGCAGTAACAGTAGTAGTAATAATAACAACAACAACAATAACAATAATAAATAAATAAATAAAACCCCAAAACATTTGATTAGATGGAACAAATTTTCTTTATTATTTATAACATGATTTCAGTCAGTTTGATCTCTCCAGAGACTTTTTTTGCTCTTTAATTTTCAAATGAAAAGACTTTAATAACAATATTAATGGTTAAGTGATGATATCAATAATAATAATAAACACTTTTACGTGATGAAAATAATAAAAAATGAAGAAGGAAAGAGAAAATAGATGGATTAAAGGAAGAAGAAAGCAAAGAAAGAAAAGAAGAATGGAGGAAAGAATAATTACTAGAAGGATGAATGTAAGATGGAAGAAGGAAGTTAAATGGATAGATTAATGAAAGTAAGAAGAGGGAAAGAAAAATTAAAGAAATGAATCAAGAAATCACAAAAGGATAAAAGAAATAAAGCAAAACAAGTAAAAAAAAATAATAAAATAAAATAAAATAAATAGAATAATAAGAGGAAAAGAAAAATTAAGAATCTTCAAATAAAAGAAAGAAGGACAAATTATTTAAGAAGAAAGCAATGAATCAAGTAAAGAAAAATAAAGAAAATTCAGTTAAGAGAAAGAAAGAGAGAGAAATAATTCAGGAAAGAAAGAAAGAAATAAAGAAAAAGAAGAAATATGTAAACAAGAAAAAGAAAGAAATAATTTAGGAAAGAAAGAAAGAAATAAAGAAAAAGAAGAAATATGTAAACGAGAAAGAAAGAGAGAAATAATTTAGGAAAGAAATAAAGAAAAAGAAGAAATATGTAAACAAGAGAAAGAAATAAAGAAAAAGAAGAAATATGTAAATGAGAAAGAAAGAGAAATTATTTAGGAAAGAAAGAAAGAAATAAAGAAAAAGAAGAAATATGTAAACAAGAGAAAGAAATGGAGAAATAATTTAGAAAAAAAGAAAGAAAAAGAAAAAAACAGAAAAAAAAAAATCTTAGGAAAAAAAAAGAAGAACAGAAAAAAGAAAAATCTTCAAACAATAGAAAGAAAGAAAGAAAAGGAAAAAAGAAATCACGACAAATAGAAATAAATGAAATTCTTGGGGTCAAACTATGCTGGTCTTAACACTGGCGTAACAGGATTTAAATAACACTGTGTTAAAAATTCCTCAAACTCCTCAGCATACCACAAATTAAACATTTAAATCCCAACAGAATCTTGTTATTCCTCACCCAGTCCAGTCCATTAATGATATTAGAGTTACCTTATCTTGGTTAGAGGAACTCTTCTGTTTTTCAGTGCTTGCGCTCTTGCTCAAGGGGAGATTAATCCACTGAGATCTTCTTAAATATTTGTACTTGTCATCTTAAGAAAGAAATAAAAAATTTAAAATTTAAAAAAAAAAAAAACGTAATTCTGTTAAGATGGTAATATTGGACATGCTATGGCTTATCCAATCAGACCTGCAATATTTATTGGTGGTTGTCATGGTGATGGGAATTTTTAAAAAGAAAATTAAAACGTGTTTTTTTGAGTGGTGTAGGGAATTTGAAAATAAATAACAAATATTAGTGGTATTTTTATGGTGGTCTTTATTCTGGAGATTTTGAAAATATGGAAAAAAATAATGTTATTTAGGGTTATTTTGTTGACTTTTTCTTTTTGAAAATTGAAAGTAAATAAAAATGGCTGATCAGTTTTGAATATCATTTTTTTTTTTCTTTTCAATTTTATAAAATAATTGAAAATTTACTTCTTATAATTTGTTTATGTCAACTAAAAGTGAACTTTCATCCTGTGAACAAAAATCTGTGTACATTTTATATATTTCCAGTTGTTGTTTTGTTTATCTTAGACAACTAATCTTTGCTAACAATAAAGTACAAGACAGTGGTAACTGTAATGATAATGATCTGAGGTAACTGTAAGAATGAGAAAATTGTGTGTGTAGTAAGATAGAATGAAAGAGAGAGAAAGAGAGAGAGTGTGTGAAACGGACAGAGAGAGAGAGAGAGATTTATCTATTTTTCTCTGTCTGTTAGAGAGAGAAAGAAAAAGGAGGGAAGCACAGAAACAGAAAGAAAATGGAAGAGTTAGAAAGATAACTACAGTATATGACACAAACACACATACACATATACAAACGGAAAGAAAATGAAAATCATACATACCTACATACCACACATACATACATACATACATACATACATACATACATTATATGCACACACACACACACACACATACACACCTAGAGATATAAAAATAAATACAGATACAAATTCAGAGATGTAGAAAGAGATCTTTTCCAAAAATGCAAAACCAAAACAATTTCTTTCTTTTTTATTTTTTTTATTTTAAATCCCCAAATATTTCTCTTTCTTCGACAAACCTTCACATTGTGAGATATCATCTTTATTTCATCTCTGCTTTATTTCAATCCTTATTTTTTTTTTTTTATCCCCTTCAACATCTTAAAATGAGAAAAACACACAAAAAAAGAATCTTTTATCTCGAGCAATTGTCAATACAGTTCTTTCTCTGTCTCGATATTTTCCTCTTTAAAAGGACATATTGCCAGTCACTTGTCGAAACAATTCGCAATAGAAAAAAGATTAAAAATCAATGAACTGACAGTTATAAACGAACGAAGGTTTTCTGTTAGCAGTTCGACTGATTTGTTCGAGGCACATTTTGGCTTCATTTTGGCTTCGTTTTTGGCTTCGTTTTGGCTTAAAGTCACGAAAATATTCGCTTTTTTTTTTTTTTTTTTTTTTTGAATGTTGAAAATAAACTGGTCGAATTGGTATGTATAAAGGTTTTTAATTTCTGCTTTTGGTTTTTTAAATGTTTTTAAGGTTTTATTTTTTATTTTGGTGTTTTTTTTGCGATTTTTTTTTTTTTTTTTTTTTCTGTAAGAGGTATTCAGTTAAATTTCCTTTTAATTTGGAATCTAATTTCAAAATGGTTTTTTTTTTTTATTCTCCTTCCTTATTTAATTTTCTTCGTTTTTCATTCACTTTTTCTTCAAATTTTTTTTTTTTTTTTTTTTTTTACTTCTATTCTTTTTTATGTGTCTGCATTTTTTTTTTGTTTTTTTTTTCATTTGTGTCCTTTCGTTTTTTCATGGCATTATTTAAGTTTATTTAAATGGGAACTTTTTTTCAGTATGTATTTATATTTGTTTATGTTTTCAGTGGTTACTTTTTTCTTTCTTTTTTTTTAATCTATTTTTCTTTGTTACTTATTATTATTATTATTATTATTATTATTATTATTACTATATTTATTATTATTATTATTATTATTATTATTATATTTATCATTATTATTTATTATTTATTATCATCATCATCATCATCATTTTTGTTATAATTACTATGATTACAACTACTACTACTATTTTAAAATTTGACAATTTAATTTACTTTTTGAAAATTTTAAAATTAATCAAATAAAGGAAAATGGAGACATTTTTAATAAACCTTGAACTAAAACAACAGTTTGGAATGGGAAAAAACTGTGAGCATACAATGAATTAAATTAATCCTGTTACTGACACAACAAAAATAATTTAACATAATATGAGAATGGTTGGAACAAGAAAAAACTGTAGAAGATCCACTAAAATCGATATATCCTATTACCATCAAAAAATATTTTAAAAATAATCCAAGAAACTGTTTGGAACAGGAAAAAATATATCCTCAAACACTTTCAGAAAAATTGCTGTAAAAAAAAAAAAAAAAAAAAATGGTCAGAACAGGAAATAAGTCAGAACATCCACTGACATGGGTAGAACCTGTTACCAACCACAGCTGAAGAACAACAAAAACAATTTTCACAAAGAATCCAATCTTATACCCCCAAAAAGCCAATTTCTCCATGCTTTATCGCCACGGTAACCAACTGTCCCTAGCCTTGATTATCCAATCCATCAGCATCTCAAAGGCTCATCCCTCATTTGTTGGACTTACTGTCTTGACTTCCATTAACTATATTCAAATGGGAACTGCATTATGGGATTTCTATACGTTTAATTCTATTTGCCCAAATGGACGTTAACCTCGGCTCAGCCTGGACAGGATAATTTGTTTTATTTCGTCATTAAGCAAATGCTAGAGAGTTGCCTGCGATTGTCAGAGATAAACAGTGATTGATTGGTTGTTTGTTTTATTACCCATTATCCGCGATATAACACTGGTTTGATATAAGAGATAGCATATACTGGGGTGAAAAAAAAAAAATATATATATATATATGTATATATAATTGTATGCTAATAACTCATATTTTTATATCAATAACTCGTGTTGTGATACTGATCATAAAAATATTATATTCTTAACTCATGTTAGCAACTTGATGCTGCCTTATGTTACAGTATTGATAACTGATACTACTGTAAAAAAATAGATTTATTACTAATTTCGTGGTACTTATGTTACAGTATTGATAACTGATTCTATTGTAACAAAATATATTGATAACTGATATAACAGTATTGATAACTGATTCTATTGTAACAAAATATATTGATAATTGATATAACAGTATTGATAACTGATTCTACTGTAATGCAATATGTTGATAACTGATGCTATAGTATTGATAACTGATACTACTGTAACAAAATATATTTATTACTAATGTTATGGTACTTATATTACAGTATTGATAACTGATTCTAATGTAACAAAATATATTGATAATTGATATAACAGTATTGATATCTGATTCTACTGTAACAAAATAGATTTAAAATAAGAATGTTATGGAACTTATGTTAGAGTATTGATAACTGATTCTACTGTAACAAAATATGTTGATAACTAATGTTACAGTATTGATAACTGATACTACTGTAACAAAATATATTGATAACTCATGTTATGGTACTGATGTTACTATACTGAAAACTGATACTACTGTAACAAAATAGATTTATTACTAATGTTATGGTACTTATGTTACAGTATTGATAACTGATTCTATTGTAACAAAATATATTGATAATTGATATAACAGTATTGATAACTGATTCTACTGTAAAGCAATATGTTGATAACTGATACTACTGTAACAAAATATATTGATATCTCATGTTACTGTTGATAATTCATGTTACAGTATTGAAAACTGATACTACTGTAACAAATAGATTTATTACTGATGTTACAGTATTGATAAATGATTCTACTGTAACAAGATATATTTATAACTGATGTTACAGAATTGATAACTGATACTACTGTAAACAAAATATATTGATATCTCATGTTACTCTTGATAATTCATGTTACAGTATTGAAAACTGATACTACTGTAACAAATAGATGTATTACTGATGTTACAGTATTGATAAATGATTCTACTGTAACAAAATATATTTATAACTAATGTTACAGAATTGATAACTGATTCTACTGTAACAAAATACATTGATAACTCATGTTACTCTATTGATAACTGATTCTACTGTAACAAAATTGATTGATAACTGATTGATAAATGATACAACTGTAACAAAATATACTAGTGACTGTTGTTACAGTATTGATAAATTATACAAATGTAACAAAATAGATTGATAACTGATGTTACAGTATTGATAAAAGCTGATGCAACTTGTAACAAAGTAAGCTGATACAAATATTTCTGAGTTGTATGGTATCAATAACTAATATGTTGATGACTGGTATTATGGTATTGATGATTGATGTTTCTAAATTGGCTGATGGTATCATGCTTTCTAAAACTGTATTGTCAAGATATGAATAATTTCAGTTTATTTCTGAATTCGTTTGTTATTTTGGTGATGGCTGTCATCATTATATTGATAATATATATATTTATTTATAGTAAACACTGATAAACAAAACGTTTAGACTTTATTTTTGGAAAAGGAAAGAGAAAAAAAACTGAAAATTATCCACTTTCTGAACTCATTTACATCTACAGTTTATTTATTTATTATATGTTTGTAGGTTCGTACGTGTGTATATATGTGTGTCTGTCTCTCTTATTTATTTATTGTATAGCTTGTATGTGTGCGTCTCTCTCTCTCTCTCTCTCTCTCTCTCTCTCTCTCTCTCTCTCTCTCTCTCTCTCTCTCTCTCTCTCTCTCTCTCTCTCTCTCTCCCTCTCTCTCCCCCCACACATAAAACAATCTCGTTTATGAAGACACACCAAATTCTGCTGTACCTAAAACATATATTTTTCATTTCTAAACAGACAGTGTGACACTTTAATTTACTGATGGATGCACGGAACAAACACAACGCGCATCGCAAGGCAATCTATTCAAACGTCAAAAAAAAAAAAAAAAAAAAAAAAAAAAATGGCGTTATCTCCACGATTGGCGTTGACGCTTTCGCTTTGTTTTGCCTTCCGTCTTTCGCGTAAAAGGGCTTTTGGTTCTGAACTGACCAGACAAATATATCAGGCAAAAGAGTCCACGGTAAATTAGAACTCTTCAACGTTGACGGATGAGAAGTCAAGAAAGCTGGTCATGAACTCTGGGGAAACAATTTCGCCGTGATGGGCTCTTCTCTTTCGCCCTCTGAGTGCAAGTCTGAAGTTTTATTTTAGCAGATTAAAGGCTGGAATCTGTTAACTTTCAAACGTTTTGATATTTGACCTTGGGTGGGCTTCTTTTTTTTTTTTTTTTTTTTTTTTTGTTTGTTTGTTTTGTTTTGGTTCTTTATTTTATTTTTAAAAATTTTTGTTATATAATTGTTGTTGTTGTTATTGTTGTTGACGCATATTTGATTAGCACAGTGACGTAAACACGCAAACGCGAAAACATTATATTACGTGCCATTTATTTCTCCAGTTTTGTCTGTTGAAATTTTGTCATTGTTTGTACCTAACACAATTGTCTACACACATACGGATCATTCTACTTGCCAGTTATTTCTTTAGTTTATCTGAAATCGTTTAGATTTTGTCTATATCTATCTATCTATCTATCTATCTATCTATCTCTGTCTCAGTCAGTCTGTCTGTCTATCTACCTCTGTCTGTCTATCAGTTTATTATATATTATTTTTCTTTAAACTACAGTATTTAACATTAAGAAACCTCGATATTTAACTATGGATGTTTTCAGTCTGAACTCCGTAAGGACAAATATACGCCTGGATGTAGTTAATCTTTATGGAGGTTTAATATGGAGATATATAAGAGGCTATTTTGAAATTTATGTTCAACTTGCTGGAAGTCTTAACTGCTGAAATCGGCGTGTTATGAGACTGAGTTACGACTGTGTTAAAGTTTTAGTTAATTTTGACAAATTGTAGGTGGAAATCTGTTAGCTGGTAAGAATCGTAAATCACTTTATTTTAAATTTATGGTTTTTTTTTTTATTTTTTTTTTTTTTTTTTTTTTGTGTGCCGGGAATCCTGTGCATTTAAAATTCAAGTTTTTATTGCCATTTATCAGATTTTTATTTATTTATTTATTTGTGGGGTTTTTTCAGATGTATATTAAATATATATATATATATATATATATATATATAAGTTTAATTTTGGAAAGATTCCTTTCATGACCTTTCTCGTTCTTGTTTTCCATCTTCTCTTTCTTCTTCTTCTTCTTCTTCTTCTTCTTTAAATGACTTTTTTTTAAAAGCGTTTTTTAAATAGTTTACTTAACGATGTTTAACAACCTGTTTAAATTTTTAACTCACTTTATTTAATCTTTATTTCAACTTACGGAGGAAAAAAAAAACAAAAAAAATACACAAAAAAAAAAAAAAAAAAACCCATCTAATCACTTTTTAAATTATTTTCCTTTCTTTCTTCCTCCGTTTTCTTTTCATGTTGAAATAATCGTGGCATGACGAAACTCCGGCAGATGGCAGCACTGTCCAAATATGACGGAAGTTTGCGGTCATTCAGGTTAATTTCTCTGAAACGCAATTGGCAGTTTATTTCCGTTTTAAAAAAAAAAAAAAAAAAAAAATACGAAGCGAAAAAAAATGGCGGCGAAGCGTTTAAACGTTCGCTGTATGTTGTTTGAAAATTATTAAATTCTCCGCGTTGTCACACATCTTCGACCTCTCCTGTGAAGTTGTTCGTCGTGCGTGTTGCGTTTTGTGTTGTAAATTGAGTTTTGATGTCTGTTGCTTATTATACAGGATGTTTCCGATGTCAAAATGATTCAGCTAATTAGTTTGGCATCTGTTGCTGTAGCAGCGGTTACCATCTTTCTTTATCTTTCTTCTTCTTTTTTTTTTTTTTTTTTTTTTTTGTTTACTTTTTGAATGAGTAATATTCAAAACAAAAATGATCTTAACATATATATTGCATAAGTGTGTTATCGTGTTCAGTTTTGTGAGTACCTCTGTTGGTATCTCGAGTAAAAACAGTTTTAACACTAAGTATCGTTATAATGTGTTGGATTTAAGTTTACGTTATGTAAAGATTAATGTTTAAGTTTTATAAATGGGTTTTTTTCTCGGATTCTTTTGCTTCCAATTTGTTTCTATACTCTCTCTCTCTCTCTCTCTCTCTCTCTCTCTCTCTCTCTCTCTCTCTCTCTCTCTCTCTCTCTCTCTCTGCAGGGATAATAAATGAATACACTTTAGCTAGAATACTGTCAGTGTTTTCATGGGTACTCCATCACTTTTGTAATCTATATATTTTTAAGAAGACATTTACTTCTTTTAAACGCAAAAACATAAAACATACATTATATTTTTGAAAAGAAAATGAAAATATATTTGTCTCTATTCATCCAACAAACACACACACATAAAACACGTTCATATATATAATATATCTATATATTAATTGCTATGATTATCTAAACACACACATATTGATATAGAAATTGATATCAATGATATTTTCATTCAAATTTCCGACTGAAAAATGAATGAATGTATTTTTCTTCGACTTCTTTTTTTTTTTTTTTTTTTTTTTTTTTTTTTTTCCACAACATAGTTTGACAAATGTGTTAGTGAACTCAGAAACGACATATTACTGGCTTTAATTTATTATCTTTTATCACTATTGTATATTTTTGACAAGTCACAAAAGAAAGAAAAAACAGAGTATATAGTCATAAACTGTATTTACTTTCTTATCTTTTATCACTATTGTAGATTTTTGACACTTCACAGAAGAAAGAAAGAAAAAAAAAAACACAGTATACAGTCATAAACTATATTTGCTTGCTAATTTCACCCATGACCTTTACCTCATTTAGGTTTAAAAATCTCAAAACCGTAAGACAAAAAAATGAAAAATGTGTCGGTGCTCATGAAAATTGGAGGAATTTTAATTACCAACACACGACAGCTTAAGTCTGTTTGTCTTGTCACTGCTAAATATGATTTTTCAAGATGTCGGCCAGCTGTCAGTCATCCATCACTATGACAACGAAGAGATGGGGCAGATGAGTTTTTGAAAGAAATCAAAAGTGTTGTAGAAGCTATTAACTTCCATTTTCTGGCTCGTTGGTAGCAAAGTGGAACATCAGAAAGTAAACGCCTCGATACGCAGGTGTGGCGAATGACGTCTTAAACTCTCGTCATTTCAAAACAGACATGCGCATCACAGGAGGGAATCCGGCCTCGCTTTTGTCTCGCCAAGTTGAAGATTGATAACTAAATGCTTCGTTCATTTTACTAAGATTAGTCTGCTTTTTTTTTCTTTTTTTTTTTTTTTTTTTTTCGTTTATTTTTGTTTTATATTAAATTAAGGGATTCTTTCTTTGCTTTTGTTTCTTTATGAAGATTAACGACTAAATATTTCTTTTCGTTTTATTAAGATTTGTCTACGTTTTCTTTGTTTCTTTTTTTTTTCTCTCCTTTTTTTTTTTTTTTGTTTTTGTTTTGTTTTTATGTATTTATGTATTTATTTATTTATTTATTTATTTATCTTATTCTTTTTTTATATATTAAACGGAATTTTTCTTTACTTTTGTTTCTTAATAAAGACAACTACTTAAAAATGTTTTTTTTTTTTTTTTTATTTAATTGTTTTGTTTTGTTGTTGCTGTTTTATATTAACCTGAACGGTTCTTCCTTTGCTCTTGTTTCTAAATAAAGATAGATAACTAAACACAGATTTTTAATTTTTAATTTTTTTAAATTTATTCATTTATTTTTATTTGATTTTATTTTTGTTTGTATTATATTAAACTGAAATACACTGGATATTCTACAGATTCCTACACTGCTTTTATTTTCAAGAAAAGATTGATAACTAAATACTTCATTTTACTTGGTTTTTTTTTTTTTTTTTTTTTTCCAGTTATTTTCTTTAGTTTAGTTACTGTTTGTTTATAATAAACTGAAATACAGCACAAATTCACCCTTCACTTTGTAGCCTAGTAAAGATTGATGACAAATCGGCTGCTTCATTTTTACTTTTGTAATCAGCTGTCGTATTCTTTTTCTTTTTTCTTTTCTTTTTTTTTTTTTTTTTTTTTTTTTTTGTAAGTTCCTTTTGTATACATTTATGTTTTTTTTATATTTGTTTTTGTTGTGTTTGAAGTTATTAACTGTAAGGATTCCAAGTTTGTTTTTGTTTCTAAGTAAAGATTGAAAACCAAATGCTTTTTTTTTTTTTTTTACTTTTGTTATCTTTATTTGGCTTCATTTTTTTTTTTTTTTCTTTTTTTCTTTTTTTCAAATCTTGCTCTTGTATATTTTCATTCATTTTTATTTTCTCTTTTTGTTTCTTGCGTGTAATAGCATGATGTTAAGTTTTTAATTACAAATTTTCTAATTTCTTTCATTTTTTTTTTCTTTTTATTATTATTATTATTATTTAGTTTCCATTGTTTTTTTTTTTGTTTTTCTTGACATTCATTGTTATTCAGTTTTCTGTTATTGTTTTGTTGTTTGTTTTATTTTTTCATTCCCAGTCCAAATGAATGCCTTACAACAGATTTATTGAAAATCATTGTATTTGTTTTTCACTGTCCATGAGAAGGTGCATATAAAAGATCACTTGCTGCTAAAAAAAAAGTCTAGACTATCACATGGGCAAAGCAGGTTTCTTCTTTAGCTATCTTTACAATCCTTAACCTATGAATGATGCCAAATGACCACAGAACAAAAACGTTTGAAACTTTTTTTTTCTTTTTCTTCTTCTTCTTCTTCTTCTTCTTCAAATAGGTAAAAAAAAAAAAAAAAGGAAAAACCTCATTAAAAAGAAATTTACAGCATGTTGATAATTGCCATGATTATGAAAATATCTTGTATTTAAGTTGCTGCTATTTGTTTGTGGAGAAGTTTGTCCTTTTCCTGGATTTTTTATTTTTTTTTTTCTATTTTTTTATTTTTTTATTTTTTTTATTTTAAAATTAAGGCTCTGAACTAATGAGAAATTTGTAGCATGGTGACATGCATTTAATAGCCCTGAATGTCCTACTTAATGTAGTTTTTGTCACTTGACACCAGAGAGATCAGAGCAAAATGTGACATAACTCCGAATGCTCGCCAATTTACATGCATCGAGGAATTGCATGCATCACTTAGCATTCGAGTGAACAATTAATGCATTAGCGAGAAATTACATTTTTAAAATGCCGAAATCGGATTGGTCAGATTTAAATTGAGTTTTTAATTATTTTTAACTTTAGGTGTTTTTTTTTTGTTTTTTTTTTTTTTTTTTTTTTTTTTTTTTTTTTTTTTTTTTTTTTTTTTTTTTTTTTTTTTCTTTTTTTTTTTTTTCTTCTTCTTTTTTTTTAATTTTAAAAGTTCAATACTCATAAACTGATTTTTTTTTTTTTGTGTAATTTAAATTATTAATAACACATGATCAAAACAATTTTGTGAGAAAACAAAAATTTGAATTCAGATTTTTAATTATCTCATTTTTGTTATATATCTAATTGGTTGGAAAATATAGTCTGAAATTTTATAATTTTATTTCAGACTGAAATTTTCTACAGTTGAATAAATAATACGTTTTGAACTTGATAATTGGGAGGTCCATAGCAGGCATGCATGAATAATTAAATTGTGTACAATTGCTTGTGCCAATCAAATGTCAAATAAATGTTTTAATATTGTTTGGTTTTTGTGGGATTTTTTTTTCTGTTCTTTTGTTGTTTTATTGTTTTTTTAATATATTTGTGGATAATTAAATAAATCCAAATATCTCTCTCTCTCTCTCTCTCTCTCTCTCTCTCTCTCTCTCTCTCTCTCTCTCTCTCTCTGTTTCTTACTCTATCTTTCTATCAGTTTCTTTATCTCTCTGCCTCCCTCCCTCCCTCTCTCTCCTTTTCTGTTATTTAGCCATCTCTCTATCAGTTTCTCTATCTCTGTCTTACTCACTGTTTCTTACTCTATCTTTCTATCAGTCTCTCTCTCTCTCTCTCTCTCTGGATGTCTTTTGTTATTTCTTACACTTTCTCACTCTCTCTGTTGTTTTACATTATGCCTAATCAACATTTAGATTATTTTCAAATTAATCTTCCATTAACAATTCATTTAACAAGTAAAAAACAAATAACATTTAAATTATCCTCAAATTTTTGTCTTAATTGCATTATAAATTATATATCTGTTGTCTGGAATAAAAATTAATAGTATTAGTCTTTCAGGAAAACGTGATATTTGACTATTTTCAAATATTCAGTTTACATCTAAAATAACATTTATTTTCAGCTTCTTAAATTTATCTACAATTAATCATTTCTTTTATACCTGCAAAACCAAAAAGTAAATTCTATTTAATTTATTTTTAAAATCTCTTTTCTCATTCTTTGTAAGACATTTTTCTGTACATTGATTTTTTTCTTTTTTCCTTTGCTTTTTTTTTTCTCTCCCCTTATTTTTGTATTGATGTAACAGCCTCCATAATTACCAGTATCAACAAAAGAAAGAAAAGATTTACAAATTTAAGCCACAAAACAAACTCTTTTAACAAGATTTATTCAGTGGTCTCTCAACACACTTTCTGCCACAAGCATTCTGCAATTATCTTTTTAGTAACAAAAAAAGAGAATTTTTTTCTTCACTTTTTATTTCACCCAAACAGCAATTTTCACATCGCATTTAAAAAGTCCTTTTGTTCCTTTTATTATACAATAATTTTTCGACAAATTTTCTGTGAATAAATCCAGTTTTTTTCTTCTTTTTTTTTCCCATGTCAATTAAACTCGGCCCGAAGCTGCCAATTATGATTGGTTATTAATGAACAGAATTTAACGCTAAAAGATAGAAGATGTATTTACCGTCGAACATTTTTTGACAGAAAATTACATTGTTGTATTAAAACAGCAATTTTTTTTTTCCGCTTCAAAAATAAAAAAATAAAAATTTAAAAAATTCATCAAGAGCTTTTGTTTGAGTGCAAAAAAAATAAAAAAAAAAAAAAAATAATAAAAAATTCTCTTTAAATTGGTCACCTTCAGTCATTGCTTCGAACAATGGCCTCCCCTTCACCACAATGCCGAAATGAATTGTGGCAATATCAAAATTGCATTATGGGATACAATGGAGGGGTCAAGTAGAGACGTTTTTGAGTCACCGACTTCCACGAGATTTTTTTTACGATTATGATTTCGAGGATTTTCAGTGTTTTCATCGTCGCTGACATCAGCACATGCAGGCTGATCCATGTTATTGTGTACACAAATCCATGGTTTAGGTAGTATTTTCCAAAAACTACTCGCAGTTAAGCCGGAAAATTCCATAGCCTAAGGCCGTGATTTTGCTACCATTGTTAATTGAAAGTCTGCAGTGTTGTGGATAATATGATATTAGACTGTTGAAGAAAAAAAAAAAAAATAATAATTAATAAGTTTCAGGGTTTGACTTTTAAAGTGCATCATTGTTAAACTTTATTATTAATAAAGATTACTGACGGACACAAATACATAATTTTGTGGAGTGGGGTAATTTTAAAATGGTCACAAACTTGTCAGAGAGAAAAAAATTTATAACAGGTTTTACGTTCTGTCGTTGTTTTATTGTTAAACTTTATTATTAATAAAGATTAGTGATGGATACGAATACATAATTTGTGGAGTGGATAATTTTAAAATGCTCACAAACTGTCAAAAAAAAAAAAAATTTATAACAAGCAGTATTACTTTATTGTTAAACTTTATTATTAATAAAGATTATTGTTGGCAAGAAATTAATCATTTGTGGAGATGGTAATTTTTAAATGGTAACAAAATGTCAAAAAGAAAAAATTTATAACAAGATTTAAACTCTGATTTTTGGAAATACACCATTATTACTTTATTGTTAAACTTTATTATTAATAAAGATTAATGTTGTAAACAAAACCATTACTTTATATTTTTATTATATTAAATCATCAAATATATTTTTTTATCTAATAAATTCTTTTTAAACTACAGTTACAGAGTATCATACTGCTAATAACAAATATAAATCCAGTATTTCTGTGTTATGGGCTATTCTTTTTTTTTTTTTTATTCAGCAGTAAGGAATCTTTCATACATACCTTCCCATAGAAAGGGAAGCAAGAAATGGTTTTATATTTACCTTCCCAAACACAGATAAACTAATTGAAGTAGCTTATCAGAAAAGGGGATTTAAAAAAAAATCCAGTATGTCTGCTAATGATGAAAGACCCTTAAATTTTTTTACTCCTAAATCCAAAATTGTTTAGCACTAAGCCACAAATAGGATATAAACAAACACAAATTAAAGATAAAGTTAAGTTGTATTTAACTCAGACATTTATCACTGGAAAGGAGAAAAAACAAAATCCAACATGTCCAGTAATGAGGATAGATCTTGTAATCTTTTGCTGCTAAAGCCAACATTTTTTAACATTAAGCTACACCTAGGATATAAATAAACCCAAATTAAAGATGAAGTTGAGTTGTATTTAACTCGGACATTTATCACTGGAAAGGAGAAAAAACAAAATCCAACATGTCCAGTAATGAGGATAGATCTTGTAATCTTTTGCTGCTAAAGCCAACATTTTTTAACATTAAGCTACACCTAGGATATAAATAAACCCAAATTAAAGATGAAGTTGAGTTGTATTTAACTCGGTCACACGTTTTCCAAAGGAGAAAATCACACGTTTTCCACTGGTAATTGATTTAAAACTGACAGACAGATAACATTTATTCCCCCCTAGGATATAAATCCCAAATTAAAGATGAAGTAAAAAATTAACGTTTTCCACTGGTAATTGATTTAAAAGGTAATTCAGTACAATTTACTGTTTTGTAAATACTGTAATTCAGTACAATTTTTTTTTTTTCTTTTTTTTTTTTTTTTTTTTTTTTTTTTTTTTCTGGTTCTCTGTTTTGTCATATTTTTAGTATTGTTTGTTTGTTTCTGTGTTTGTTTATTAATTTATTATTTATTATTATTATTATTATTATTATTATTATTATTATTATTATCATTATTATTTTTTATTATTATTGTTATAATTATTATTATTATTTTAAATCATGGTATTTTGTTGTATTTTTCTTTTCTTTTTTTATTTGTTTTTTTTTTTTTTATTTTTTATTCTTTTTTTTTATTTTATTATAATTATTTTTATTTTTTTATTTAAAATTAATTATAAAGATGCCGTCTATGAAGCTAAATATAAAGCAAATTTAAATGTTTTCTATTTCTTACTCATTATTATACTCTGTCATCTTCAACTAATAACTTTAAAAAAAAAAGTTTAATTACTTTTTTTATTTTTTTGAGTTGGGAGTTGGTTTGTTTTTACATCCAAATCTCATTAATGGGTTTTTTTTTTTCATTTTTAATAAACTAATAAGATTTTTCCCTGATTAAAAAAACTAAAATATCTAAATTAATAAAAATAATAATGAAATAATAATTAAAAAAAAAAACTAAAAAAAATTTGCTTCAAACAAAAAATTCATACAAAACACAACAGAATGAAGAAAGGAAATGAAAAAGAAAAAATATAAATATTTTTTCAAAAAATTCTGCCATTTTGTTCAGGATATTTGTTATTGGCTTAATATTACTGTTACTTGCAGGCATATTCTTTAAAAAAATTAAAAGATTTAAAGAAAGAAAAAAAACTTCCTTAATGGATCTAATCAGTGTTTTAATTAAGTCCTCTGCATATGCAAACTGATCTCATGGGTCAGAGGTCACTTGTGTGGGTCAGAGGTCGCGTATTTGGGTCAGGTCGTCAGAAACACAAAGACATGAAATTAAATGGAGCCAATCAGGTGGAAAGAAGCCATGTTAATTAAAAGTGGTGACTGTTGCGTGTAAGAAAGCTGGACAAAAAAATCTGTTTAAACAAAAATAGTTTTCTTGTAAAGTGAAAAAGCTTGAAAAGCAAAACTAATAAAATATTTTTTGCTTCTTTTTTTTTTTTTTTTTTTCTTTGTTCAGTATTATTTATTTGTAATTTGTTTTCTTTTATATCATTTATTTTTTTTTATTTTTTTTATTTTTACCAATTGAAAAAATATGTATTTTGTTATGGTAGATTTATTACGCAATTTCCGAGAGTCTATAATTGATTATAAATGTTGATGAATGAATAAAGAGTTATATAAAAATAATAATTAACCAGTAATTACATAAATATTATTTTAGCAAATATTTCTAAATACTTGCATGTGTGCATGTGCATATGCATGTGCATGCATGTTTGTATCTGGAGAGAGAGAGGGATCACATATAATATTTTTTCCATGTATAAACCATTTTGAAATAATTCTGAAGATATTTTGCCTTAATTAAATTTCATTTGAAACCTGAATTGTTATTTTTACATTTTTTTTTTTTTTTATTTAAATAATTAAATCTTTTAAAAAACAAATATAATAGTAATAATAATAATAATAATAATAAAATAATAATAAAAAAAAAAAAAAAATAATAAAAAAAAAAAAAAAAAGCTTGTTTACTTAATGTCGTCACTTTTTAAACCATCATTTTTGTTTGTTTCTTTACATTACAAAAACATCCCATCTTTTCAAATCTCCATTACTCCGACACCCACCCCCATTACTTTCAACTCACTCCTATCTGCTTTCTGTTTGATCCTGCGAGATAAAAACAAATGAAAAATAAAAATTTTAATTGAGACTTGTTCAAAAGGTCGTGTTAAAATGTTTGCACGGTAACCATTCTGCAGTATAATATTTGTTAACAAACAAAGATGTGTTAAAAGAGAATGACTGGCTGATATCAAAAGCTCTTTTGTTTAGGAGACCAGAAAAAAAAAAAAAAAAAAAAAAAAAAAAAAAAACATGAAAGTAATTAAATAAGATGAAAGGAGGGCTTTTGTTCATGTAATTCTCGTGTTAATTAGTAAATTATAAGGTTTCGGGAAATCATGAGGTTGTGAAGAAGATGCTTCAGTATTAATACACAGGGTTTTTTCTTTTTGTTTCTTTTCATAACGTCATTCTTTTTCACTTTGTTTGCCCTTTAATTCACTTTGGAAAGGAAAGTGCGGCCTTATCAAATTACCTACACAAACTGAGTCTAATTGAATGCAAATTTAAAAGTTCGTACTGTGAAGTAAATGTACTGGATATAAGCCACCTGGTAAAAAAAAAAAAAAAAAAAAAAATGTTTTTTCTTTTCTTTTTTTTTTTTTTTTTTTTCCTTTTGAATTTAATTATGTGTAAAAGAACTAACATTTACAGAAATACATATGTATGCAAATACACACACACACACAACACACACATTTACAAACAAACATTACAAAACATGCATTTTTTATACAAACAAACACACATATACACAAATATACATGCATGCATAAACATGCATACAAACACACATACATACAGACATAAACACATGTGCATGCATTTATACATATATTCAGAAAACACACACATTTACCTATTTATTTACAAAAACACACACACACACATATGCACTAATTTACATTATCATTATTCATATTTACAAGAAACAAATATAATAAATTGTAAGCATTCAAAATACACATCATATACATTTCAACAAACAAACAAATATCTGGAAATGAACAAAATATATTTAATTTTACTTTTTCTCATCATCTCAAATACATTTTAACATGAAATTAAAACAACCATCTGAATATATACTAAAACTTTTTAAACATTTTTTTCCAACACACCTCAGACACACATTATTGAAAAGAAATCACTTGATAACCTACAAAATATACTCAGTGTTTTGTTCGACATTTTGACCAATTTTAATAGATCATGTTAAACCATTTTATTCTGAAACCAAAATCTGTAATCAGGATTTGTTTCCTGAAAATCTGTGGTTCTACAGAGATAAGTCAGAACAGAATTAAAAGAGAGAAAGATTTAAAAGATTTTAGTTACATTACATTTGTGTGACTTTATTTTGTTAGTAAAGTTTGAGGATAAAGTAAAACTGAGATTAAAGATTCAGTGTCATTGTCATGTGACTGGAAGAAAGCAAAAAGAAAAAAAAAGAAAAAAGGTGTATATGTATATGTGTTATGTATGTATGTATGTATCTATGTGTGTGTGTGTGTGTGTGTGTGTGTGTGTGTGTGTGTTTGTGTGTGTGTGTGTGTGTGTGTGTGTAGGTAGATAGATAAATGTTTTTGTTACTTTCATTAAAAGAATCAAATCCTAATATTAGTAAATTCTCACGTATTAATCTAACTCTACTATGCTAGCTCACTCACTAGTCTACACTAACCAACTCTCCCAAACTAGTTTATCTTTGTACTAACTTATCTACACTAACTCACCTTCTTATATACTTACATATAAATAATGTATATACATATATACACACACATGTACATGTACAAATATATACTGCATCCATCCATCCATCCATATATGTTCATGTATGTATGTATGTATGTGTGTGTACATATACATGTATGTGTATGTGTGTGTGTGTGTGTGTGTATATATATATATATACACACACACACACATATATACATATATATTTATACACACACATGTATATACAAATTAAGAATCTAAATTATGAATATATATATATACACACACATACATATACCTACACATACATCTATATGTCCATGTGTATTTTGTATAGACTGATACAGATATACAATTATATTCTGGATGTGTCTATTGATTGGTATTTGTGTATAACAGAATACTGCAAGTATCCTAATGGAACAGGTCTATCAATTCTGTGTTAGACACAATGTTTATATTTTATCAATTATCACAGTCTCATATAACTTTTTTTTGCTGTTAACCTACACACTAAAGTAGAGTCAATATAAACCATCAGTGACAGAGATCACTCTTAATTGAGAAAATAAATAACACTAATGTGTTTGTCTAAAGTTACCGAGTATACCGTTTGAGGTTACAAAATAACATTATGTCTGTTTTTAATTGTAATTAAAATTAAGTGTTTACAGAACAGGCAATGGAGTTTGTATGATATATTTAAGGATGAAAGGTTCTGGGTTCAAATACAGGTACATTCCTGTCTTTGATTTTGACGTGTTTTAAAGATTAAACAGTGCTAATGTGTTTGTTTAATGTTGTAGACTATACTGTACTGGTAGATGAAAGAGTTTCAGTGTATTGGCTATATGTAAAAATAAATTGCTGTACATCAACTAGAATGGATTGTTAGATTTATAATTTAAAGGTACTGGGATGAAATATGGATAATTCGTAATAAATAAAATGTTATAAAAATGTGATTGACAAGTTTTGCTGGGTATACTGCTTGACATAAGAAAAGCATTACAGATTAGTTTGGTGCTTCTCATTGGGAGGTTCTATATGTATGTATGTATGTGACTGTCTGTCTGTCTATCAGTCTCTGGCTATCTATCTATATTTCTGTCTGTCTATCTATCTAATTGTCATTCTATCTATCTGTCTCTCTGTCTGTCTGTCTAATTGTCTATCTATCTACCTGTGTGTCTGTCTGTCTGTATATATGTATATTTAACTAGTTGTCTGTCTGTCAACCTTTCTTTCTTTCTTTCTAAATATATTTATAATATAATGATATATACATCTATCTGTCTATATATGTTGACACACAGACAAATTCTCAAAGATTATATTACACAGATACATTCACAAACACATATTCTCATACAGATACTTATCATTCACACAGGAGCCAAACAAACAAAACAAAATAATCATTATCAAATTAATTACATTTGACTTTTACAGTTTTTTGAAAACAAAGATCACACAATGTCACAGTAGCTAATCAACATCTGTTTAACAATGTTCATAGTTGACTCTTTTTTTTTTTTTTTTTTTTTCACAACAAGAATCGAAATTAGCCTTGTTTTCCTATCTTTGAACCAAGAGTGTCTTTTTTAGGGTCTAATTTACGCTAATTAAGAAAAACCGAGTGATGCATAAACAAACTATTGTTATTAGGTTTCCAAAACTTTTCATTTCATTTAACACGAACAACAACCCCCCATCTGAACTCTGAGCATATCTCCCATGATCCTCTACCACTTCCTGGAAACGGCTTTTCTTTTTCTAACAGAAGAAATTCAGAAACAAAAGGGAGACAACTCTGACAGAAAATTATTCAAAAGAGAAATGGAGTTTTCATTTTGAAGGTGGTGTGTGTTGTATTTCCTCCAAAATAAACAGCAGCACCATTTTTTTGACGAGGATTGTAATAAATACGGCTGCCTTTTAGCCAGCACCTTGAATTAAAACTTCACTGGACTGTGAAATGCGGCCATTGTTCAAGGTGTTGTTACGAAATCCAGGCCGACATTGAGCAATCCTTGACAATTAAGAAATTTTTCCTCAAACCATCAGTTGTTAATGAAACAGATGTTGTTAAAAGCTTGAGGGAAATCTGGGCTCAGATTAAACTCACTCACTTTGAAATTGAAGTTAATATTAACTCTACTTTTTAATTAGTTACCACACAACAGAAAGGGGAAAAAAAAAGAAAACCCCAAAAATTGGAATTCTTTTGTTCAGGAGTTACAATAATTTTGGCAAAAGAGTTGACTCCCTTATTATTTTCATTTTATGATTTTTTTTCTTCTCATTTTATTTATTTATTTATTTATTTAGTCAGTTTATTTTTATTTTTTGTTTCAATGATGGATGGGGCTTGGATTTCATTTTCTTCATATTGTCTTGTTAACATTACTTAACATCTCTATTTAAATTCTTTTGGGTTCTTTTTTTCTTTAATTCTTTATTTAAACACTGAGTGTGGTAGAAGGAGAGCATTAATGCAGGAGAGTAGGAGAGTAGGTGAGTAGTGGAATGGGTGAGTAAGTGAGCAAGCTAGTGTAGCAGAAGTGAACTAGCAGAGGAAAGAACGAGTTAGTTTAAGAAAATGAGTGAGTTGATACAAGACTGTGTGAGTGTTTACTTTAGGAGAGTGGGTGAGTTAATCTAGGAGAGTAATGAGTTAAGAGTCAGTGAGTTTGTAAGAGTGGGTGAGTTAGTTTAGGAGAGTGAGTTAGTTAATGTGTGAGAATGAAATGTAATTTAGAGTATATATATTATAGTGAGTAAATTAGTCTAGACAATTTGTGTGAGTAATGTAGGAGACTAGGTGAGTTAGTATGGTATAATGAGTAAGTTAATGTAAAAAACTGAGTCTGTAGACTAGGAGAGTAGATGAGTTAGTATAGTATAGTGAGTAAATTAGTGTAGAAAAGTGAGTAAGTAGTCTAGGAGACTAGGTGAGTTAGTATAGTATAGTGAGTAAGTTAATGTAAAAAAATTGAGTCTGTAGTCTAGGAGAGTGGGTGAGTTAGTATAGTATAGTGAGTAAGTTAATGTAGAAAACTGAGTGAGTGTACTAGGGGAGTAGACAAGTTAGTATAGTACAGTGAGTAGACACCAAAGAATGAAAGAGCTAGTTAAGGAGAGTTATTATTTAGTGTAGGAGAGCAGGTAGACTAGACTAGACAACAGAAAGGTAGTGCAGAAGAATGAGTGAACTCTTTGGAAGAGACAATTACCAAGTGCAAAACTATGTTTACTCCAGATAATGAAAATGGGTTTTTTTACCAAAGGATCTGTCATGATGGAGTTTGTATAGTAAAATTGTTGCTAATTCTCAACTCATTACAACTTTACTAACAATCCAACGTAGATCTGCCTGTTGGAGATGCCAGATTATACAGCCAGAAATTACATGCTTTAACTTTAAATTGAGCTTTCAGGTTGAAAATTGCTTGTGTTAGCAATCAATTTTCTTTAAATTATCCCCTTTTTTTTTAAATCTTTTTTTTTTTTTTTTTTTTTTTTTTTTTTTTGGTTTAATGGTTCAGCAAAAGAGATGTTTCGCAGTATTTGTAAACACAGCGACTATCAGAGCTGTAATACTCCTATTTACACTTGTATGTTTTAGCAATTACAGAAAAAGAAAAAGATAAAAAAAAAAAAATGAAGTTAAAAAAAAAAAAAAAAAAGAGAAAGAGAGAAAATTTCGTGATGCAAATGATCGCAACGAACTGAGTCAGCTTCTCCTAGAATCTCGGTGGTCTCACCAACTTAATGCTGTATCATTTTTATCTCGGCACAAATTGTGATGGTTTCGAAGCAGTTCCTTTTGCATGATAACCATCAGTTCATTCCCCGCTTGTACCTCTCAGCTAAGACGAGTCATGCCCGATCCATTCACCCATATTGGAGTTATGCGATATCTGACTTTATTGTCCCTCATTTGCATAAAAATTACACATCTTCTACTCAGAACATGTCATCAGTGATCTGTCAATACTTGAGGTGACTAACCTTAATTTTTGACATTTGATTTAGGTCTGTTTTTTTTAATCTTCGTCTTTCCCTGAGTTAGGATTTGAGGTCGAAGGTCGCATCGGAAATGTTGCTTGATTTACTCAAAGCAAATTGCCGATTTTGAGTTTAATGTGATTGACGAGATTGTATTCTGTGAAATTTTTGCGAGAAGAAAGAAAAAAGGTTTAGAGTAAATTTTTGAAAAAGGAAAAGATAAATGGAAAAATCGGTTAAATCCTTTTCATAATTTGATAAAAATAAGAAAAAGTAAAAAGATAAAAGTATGAATGAAAATATAAAATGAAGAATTTTTTTTCGAATTTTTAAAAGATGAAAAGTAAAATAAAGAATTTAGCAATTTTGTTTTTTTTCTGAAATTTATTTTTGAAAAAAATAATAATAATTTCTGATATTCTCGTGAACTCTTAGTGACAAAAAAAATAATTGAGAATTTGTTATGATTAAAGTATTTTTTTAAAACTGAGATTATGGGGAAGAAATTTCAAAAATGACACTTTGAGAATGTTTTAGTAGTTCTGATTTCAGTAAAAAAAAAAAAAAAAATGAAAGAAAATGAAGGAATGTAGAATTTGTTCTAAGTTAAACAGTTCTTCAAGATTATAGGAATGCTGACAATTTAAATAATAATAAAATAAAATAAAATATTTTAACAAAAACCACCAACCCCAAAACTCCAAAGAATAACTGAGTTTTATTTACCTTACAAAAATACTCATAATTTGAACAAAAAGAATTTTAGGAGTAAAACGGTTCAAAAAGAATAAATATAAATTAAAAAAATCTGTTACAGTTTAAATAATTCTTCAGAATATGGCAAAGAGAGGCTAATTTTCAAAATGGTGTACTGAATATTTAAATTACTTTTGTAATACTCCTCATAATGTGAAGAAGAAAAAATGGGGGAGAAAAAGTAAAGTTTAATAAGAAAGAAATATGTTGAGAATTTACAGCAATTTAAATACTTCTTCAGTGAAGTGTAGGTGTGTTGTGCACTTTTGTTTTAGTATTAATAATTTTCAATTAAAACTAGAATGAGTAAAAAAAGTAAATTTTCTGAAGTACTTGGAGACTGAGGAACGGAAGTTCTATGACTGCAGAAATAATCCTTTTCAGAATTTAATAAAATAATAATAAATTAATGAATTTTAAGAGTAAAGTTAAAAAGTACTATAAAAAACAAAACAAGACAGGCACAGAAAAAGTTAATTTGAATATATGTTTGTATGTGTGTGTTTGTGTTTTTATGTATGTATTTGAATGTATGATTGTAATGTTTGTGTGTGTGTATGTGTGTGTATATATGAACGTATGTATTAACATGTATGCATGTATGTATATATAAGTGCATAAAAGAAATGTTTGTATATATGTATGTGTGTATGTATATATGTCTATATAAATGCATAAAACAAATTTGTATATATATATATATGTGTATGTTTGTGTGTGTGTGTGTGTGTGTGTGTGTAAGTGTATAAAACAAATTTGTATATATATATATATGTATGTTTGTTTGTGTGTGTGTGTAAGTGTATAAAACAAATTTGTATATATATATATATGTATGTTTGTTGTGTGTGTGTGTGTGTAAGTGTATAAAACAAATTTGTTTATTACATCAGCACTATGACATTAATCTCACTCTCTGACAGCAGTAAGAACTGACATCAATTCTAACACACACACCACAATCTTTTAAATTACTTCGGCCCATCAGCGATGAAAGTCAATTCAAAAAAATCTACATATTTCCCTAAATATGTATTGCATGGCTCGCTGGTAGATATCAGTGTTAGATGACACTTGAGGAGATGGTGATGTATGCGGTATCTCTTGTATCTCCCCGATTTGTTTCCACAGCTGATTAGAGCACGAAGAATTCATCTTGATTCCCTCGTTCAATCCCAGAAAGTCAGAAACAGTTGAAAAATGGCCGCCGGGTCAATGGGGTCCCTCTCGGACTAAGCATGTTAAGATCGGTCATTGAGAAGATAGCATTCATTGTTCAAATACTATCAGTGTCCAATGATTTACTGTGTGACAGTTGCTGATAATGGCGGACATTTTTTTTTTTTTTTTTTTTTTTTTTTTATAACGTCCGCTCTGATTGGTCCATCATTGCAGTGCTTGATGGACGAAGAGATCTGATTGGCCGAGAGATAGATAATGGCTAAAACATGGATTCTTTTGTAGCTGGAGTGATCCGATAGGTTTAAGATTAGCCTGACTGTGAAATATGCTAATTTATTGCACGGATGAAGTAATATTAATTAGTTTTATGGACAAGATTGATAATGGTTATTAATCTTACAAGTCCTGTGAGAAAAATTTTGACTTTTGGGTCAAGATGTTTGTATCTGGTGAAGTTCTTTAAGTACTTGGCAAAGATTATTTAAATTATTTTGCTTTCTAACCAGTAATGTATTACAATAGTAGTACTAGAAGCAGTAGAAGTAGTAATGGTAATAGAAGTAGTAGTAACAGTAATATTAGTAGTAGCAGCAGTAGTACTAGTGACATTTGTAATAGTAGTAATAGTAATAGTAGTAACAGTATAATAATTGTAGTAATAATAGTGGTACTATTAGTAACAGCAGCAATGGAAAAATAATGGTGGCAGTAATAGTAATAGTAATGGTAATAGTAATGGTAATAGTAGTAGTAATAGTAGTAGTAATAGTGGTAGTAGTAGTGATGCTAGAATAATAAGTGATAACAGAATTCTAAGCAAAGCATCTTTATTATTTTTCAGTCTGTTGTTCACTATTGTTGAATAATCATAACTTTATATGGTTTATAAGTGTATAAGTAATTAAAATTTTATCAAAATATGCACAGAAACATTTATTTAAAAAAAAAAAAAATAATAATTGTAATAATATTTTAATCACGATTCATTTTCTTCTTCTTTTCTGTCAATAAAAAAAAAAAAAAATGTCCATGCAACATTTTTTTTTTTTTTTTTTTTTAACTTTTATTTTATTAATAAAAAAAGATAAACTTTTATAATTGTATGGATCATCAATTTGACTTCATCACTATATTTTTTTTATTTTATTTTAAAATCTAAAAAAAAAAAAAAAAAATTATCCATTCTTTGTTAGTGAGTAGACACAAGGCTTAATTTGTTCTGAAATATGAATTAATAATGTCACATTTGCCGCGGAGTAATTACATCATGGATGCCACAGCAACATGCTAAACGGTTACACATGCATCATGCTCCCCAGAGGGGGGTGTGTGCAGGAAAATTCACGATTTTTCACGCATCAGTGAATTCCTTTCAACATGTGCTCCATTCAGATTTCTTTTCTTTTCAAATTTCAAAAAAAAAAAAAAAAATTTAAAATAAGAAAATTATTTGGTAATCGACATTCATTACACATTTTATAATCATCCTTTATTGCCATGGAAACGAGAAGTGATTTTCGAAGATTTTTCACCCCATCCACCCTTTGTTTTGAACATCCCTTTTGTGCGAGGTCTTTTGGAGGTTCGGTGAGGCGTGACATATTATGATGCCTGTTTTGTTGGTCTATTGTTTACTGGTGCAGATTTTGGTTGTAAAAAAACATAAAAATCAATGAAGTGGATAGTTAGGATGTTTAAATGGACGCCGTATTTCTGTGTCTTTGACAATCTGTAGGAAAAGGATTTAAGAGTTTCTCATTTCTTTAATTTCCTTATTTTTAATTTTTACTGTTTAGAAATTTTAATTTAAATCTGCATAGTTTCTGACTAACTCTTACTAATTCTGCTACTACCAGCTATCACTATCACTACAGTGGATGTTGTTGTTGGTGTTTTTATTTTCATCATCAACATCTATTTTTTTTTTTTATTATTATTATTATTATTAAAGAGTATTACTCTTTGTTTCATTTTTTCTATAGTTATATCATTATTTCATATTTAAGATATATTTTGGTTTTTATTTTGAATTATTTTAGTGATGTAGTTTTAATTTTGAAAAAAAAAAAAAAAAAAAAAACGTTTTATACATTTTTATTTTGTACATTCAGCATCATGGTTATTATTCATAAAAACATTAATCTCCATCATCATAATCTTATAGAAATCAAAATTTTAATACATCTTTTTTCATTATTAATCTTAATCACATAATTATAGTAATAAATACTCTTTTATTTACCATTTTGAAATAAATGTTTCTTTATTCATTGATCATATTTTATTATTGTTTTATTTTCTTCCCAATAAACGGCAATGTAGCCATAAAGGTCAAAATGTAAATATTAATAATCAATCAAATCATATCTTTCTTTTTTTATTTATTTTTATTTTTTTATTTTTTCATTTCTGCAGAAGCTTAACCTGATACGTCATTCTTTTTTTTTTTTTTTTTTTGTTCTTTTTTTTTTAACCTTTTCAGTCTTGATCAATTCTGCAACACTGACCTTATCGCGACTACCAATTTCACCTTCCACCATAACTAATGGACTATATTTCAATGTTTGTTTATAAACCAGTAATTCTCTAAACATTTATTCCGTCAAGTTTTTCACATCACGTTCAATCCCATACTCCCCGAGAGACGGGGGAAATTCCTCCTTTGCAATGATACGAAACGATTAAATTGGAGCAGCTCTGCATGGCGGAGAATGACGAAGAATGACGAGAAAAAATTCATAGAAAAGCAATCAAATATGAGCGTGGGTAATTAGATAGTTCCCGCGTGTCGACACTTTCATTTTTCGCCGGATATGAATTATTTATCACAGAATTATCACGTTGTTGTTTCATGCCCTCACATGCATTTTGCAGATCTGTAATTTGTACGAAATTACCGACGTTGTTGCAGTAAAAGTGTTTCTCTTCGACGGTCCTGGCTTCTGAGTAATTGAGTAAAGCTGTCACATTTAAAACGTGCTTGTAGAATTTGTATTGTTGATTTTTAAAGATTATTCATTTTATTGTTAATTAATTATTTCATTATTATTATTATTATTATAAGTAAAAGTATTCTGTTATTTAAAAATTATTTATAAATAGAAAAAAATGGTATTTTCGTTTTTGTAAATTTCAAAAATTTCTTTTAATTCTTTTTCATTTTTCTTTCTTTCTTTCTGTTTTGTGTCATTTTGTTGGTTTTTTTTTTTTTTTTTTTTTCATTGTTTCATTTATAAAACATTTCTTTCAAACTTATATGAAAAAATAATACTAAAATAAAAATAATGGAAGGTTTTTATTTTCATCGTGAACACTAATTAATTAATAATAATAATAATAATAATAAAAGAATATATATATTTGTTTTAAAAATAATATTGAAATATTTCTAAAGTTGGGACATTTCTGTCCGCCTTTTAGCGGTTATCCCATATGTGGAACTTCTGATTCCTATAATAAAAATGTTTATCTATTTCATTAGCTTGAAAATTGCTTTCTTAATATCTCATTGCTTAATTAATTACACATTTTCAATCCGAACAAATGGAGCTCTCTACGTCCTAAAGATAACATAATGACCAGATGGCGGCCATTTTCTTTACAGAGCAACTTTTTTCAAAATTTGGGTCCCCGGTAACAGATGGCTCTCTAGCGAAGAAGATAGAAAATTGTGACTCTTCGTCTATAATAGGATTTTTCTAATGAGGAAGCAGAATGAGTATTTTGTGCATGAATGAAAGCTTGTAAACTAATTGACATTTCTAGGTCAAAGGTCGAAATGTTAAAGATCCGTCTGCTTTTGAATAAAAGACCGTCAGCCGGGCGTTGATACGCTGTAAATTGTTCGCTGTTAATTTTCTAACAGAATATTCTCTGCTGTGTTAATTTTCTTGCAGAATTTGAGTCCTTCTTAATAGCATTATCGCTGCTTAGAATGGCAGACGAAATCTGTGAATGAGAAATAGTGATTAATACGGATAATATTGTTAAATAATTTGTCGGTGCTCGACGTTGTCACTGCACGATGTCGTCATCCTGTTACGGCTTAAGTTTCAACAACCACACGTCCACCGAGAGCGATAAATTAAAATTAAAAAGAACAATTTTCAGACGGTTGAAATAGTTGAAAATTAATAGTTAATTTTATTTCATAAAAATAATGAACAAAACAATTATTATTATTATTATTATTATTATTATTATTTAATTTTTTAAAATTATTATTATTTATTCAATTTTTTAAAATTATTATTATTATTATTATTATTATTAATTTTAAAATTATTATTATTAAACAAAGCAAAAATTGCAAACAAATGAAAAAAATCATTAAAAAATAAATCCATCTTTCTGTCGAGACGTACATGTCAACTATGAATTCATACAATTAAAAATATTAAATATATATTTCCATCCATCCATCCATCCATCCATTCAGTTGTCTTTTTCAGATTTCCATCAAAAGGTATTATCCTATTTCTCCACTCCATTCATCAGTCAGTTCAACTCCAACACAGTCAGAGAAACACTCTCATTTATTGCATTAGCGTATTAAATATTAATTCAGACATCATCGGATTCATTTTTAATTTGAAGATCCCACACAATCCCGTCTTCTCATATTTCAAAGAGAAATGAGTAAAGAGCTCTATCAGGAAAAGATAACTCTAATGCATAAACTGTTCCAATTTATTTTTTAATATTATTTTTTTTTTTTTTTTTTTTTTTTTCTTGTTTATTTGGGCTTTTTTTTTTTAATTTATTTATTTTTTTTTTTTTTTCATTTAGTGTTAATAGATTTCTGTATCATAGAAAATAATTTGAAATGAATTTTAAAAAGATATACTTGAGTTTTATGAGAACAGAGCCATTCAGCACTTTTCCACAGAGCATGAATGTACTCTTACATAGAAAAAAGAAAACAAACAAGAGTGCATCATGAAAAGGCTACTCCAACTTGAAGATGAATCAGCTTTTTTTTTTCTTAATAGTTTTTACCAGTTGTTCGATATCTTTGAAATGATGACATTTTAAAGAGCAATAAATAAGTAAATAATATAAACCATGTTAAATAATAAAATAATAATAATAAATAATAATAATAAAGAAATAAAGAAAAAGACTCCCAGGAAAAGATGATCTGCTAATATCCTGAATTGATTCTGATTCTTTTCCTATTCCATAATTAAAACTCTCAGCTGAATTCTATGCCTAACTACTATTTTCTCAAAACTGTTACCACTGACATAAAAATAAATAAACAGTCTGTTTGAAAACTAGAGTTTTAACAGGAAAAGACTACTCCAGCAAAGCACTACATAATTAAATTATATGTGTTTCTTCTTTTTTTTAAAATAATATTATTAACAATCTTACTCTGTACAAAATGTCTGCATACAAATAAGTAATTATAGTGTTATAGTAAGCAAGAATTTTGTAAGGAAAAGACAACTCCAATCCAAAACTGCATTATTCAGTTCTAATTCTTTGCTTGCTATGTTATTAACCAAATTATTATTATTATTATTATTTTAAAGGATACAAGATTTCTATCAGGAAAAGATTACTCTAATTCAGCATCGTTGTCTGATTCAGTTCTAATTCTTTTCTCTAGTATTAACCATCTTTTTTCTGTAAATAAATGTGTTTTTAAAAGTACATCAGTAAAAGACTACTCTACTGCATAATTCAATTCCAATTCTTTCTTGTGTTATTATTCCCAAAACTGACAGTATACAATAGAGAGGGGAAAAAAAACAACAAATTATTAAATATCTTTTTATACGTCATTAAACAAATACATCATCATAAATGAAATGAAAGTTATTCATATTAAACCGTTCAGGTGATTAATACTTCAAGTGTTGCCCAACAATTGCAGAACTACGAAACAATTTCATTCATTTCCCCCACAGGACAAAATTACCACACACCATGTTAGATCTTTTCTGTAGATTGAATACAAGATGGTATTACACATTGCAGGGGGTTATCTTTCCTTGTTACCTCTCCAGCACCAGTGAGATACTAAAATCATCATTTCAAGCTGTTTAATGGATGTGTCGTTTATCGCTGGAAATTAATTATTGATTTGGAATCTATAGTTGTTGTGGGGTTTTTTTTTTTTTTTTTTTTTTTTTTTTTTTCTTTCCGTTCCATGTTATTGTTATTTTTGTTTAATTTCTAGGGGGGATTAGCAGAAAATTTAATAAAAGGTTTTAGCAGATGCTTTCCTTATCCTGGTTTTGTAAATGGTTAAGAGCCCATGAGGAAATGATGCAACTGCTTTATGTTTGAAAGAATTTGAGAAATGAATATAAATTGTTAATAACGAATTTGATATTACTCCCAGATACAATTACCGACACTGGTATGGTATATTAAAATATTTTGTTTCCTTGAAAATATGAAAAATAATGATTATACAGATATCGGTCTATTACATGATTTTATACAGGTGTCGGTCTATGTTTTCTGATAAGCTTTAAACGGGAGATGATCAAGATTTCTGGATATTTTAAGAATATAAAATAAAAAAAAAAACTGTATTTAACAGATACAGGTTAATATGCCTCTGAAGCCACATTTGTGAATCAAGGCTTAATATAGATTTAAAACATCAAATTTGCAATGAAAATAAATAAAAACATGAATAACGGATACAAATTGGTACCCTTCTAAAGCCAGATTTCTGGTATATATATATATATCCATCCCTATATTATATATAATAAATATGAATTAGAAAAAGCACATGTACACACACAAACCATGTAATTAAATTAATTTTTTCAACAACAAAAGAATAATAATAAATAAAAAAAACGAGTAAAAAATTCTATATGTAACTGATACTAATTATTTCCCCTAAAAGCATCATATATCACAGTTTAGTTCACCATGCGGAATAACTTGCATGTCCTCCATCTCTAAATCACGCACACGATTTTTATAATACTGCAACGTAATGAATTAGTCATAATTTTACATAATTGCTGTCTCCAAATTTCTTGTCTCTGTCTCTCTCTCTTTTTTATCTCTGCAATATATTGTCATCAAACATGAGGAAAGGAAATCTTATCTCCAGAAATCTTTCATGCAAAAAATTTAATTCTTTTCAGATTTGCAGAGACCAAAGACTGCAAAGACTGGAGGGGAAATAATTATAGGATCGCTAGCCAATCAGAGGAAGTGAGACAAGATAATTATAGGATTGCCAGCCAATCGGAGGAAGCGAGACAAGATAATTGTGTTCAAGGGCAGGTAACAAATTGATATTTGTCTAATTTCATTGCTTTTATGTTTTCTTTGTTACTTGTTGGGGTTTTGTTGTTATGACTACTAAAGTCGCTGTAGCTGCAATAATTAGGTTATTATTACAAATACTACTACCGGTATTGCTGTTACTGTTATTACTATTACTACAGTTATTATTACTAATACTATACCTTTGTTGCCATTACTAACTACATTTATTATTACTAATATTATACTTTAGTTATCACTATTACTAAAGTTATTATTATTAATATAATTTTGTTTTAACTATTACTACAATTAATATTACTAATATTATGCTTTTCTTGTCATTATTACTAAAGTCATTGCTATTACTGTTGCTATCACTATTACTATAACTACTACTAAACTATACCTACTGTAACTGATGTTGTTACTTCCTCTGTTACTAGTACTACTGCTAATACTACTTCTACTATTACTACTTTAATTATTATTACTATTACTGTGACTGCTACTACTACTGCTGCTGCTGCTGTTTCTACTGCTAGTAATACTAATACTACTTCAGCTCCTACATTGTTATTACTACCACCACCACTATTACTGCTACTACAACTACTCTCTTAAACTTAACAACTGTTTTTAAAAGTACTACTACACCAGTACCATGATTACTACTATTACTGCTGCTGCTACTACTAGAACTATTACTACTACTATTACTATTACTACTACTGCTACCATAATTACTACTTCTAAACCATAACCCCTGTTACTATACTACTGCTGCTTCTGCTGCAACTACTACTACTACTACTACTACTACTACTACTACTACTACTACTACTACTACTACTGCTACCACTACTAGATTATTACAACTGTTGCTGCTACTGCTACTTCTAAACCATAACCATGGTTTCTGCACCACCATTACTACTGCTACTACAACTATTATTACTACATTATTATTAACATTATCATCATCATCACTGTTACTATCACTATTGTTACTGTTGTCATCATTTTGATTATTATTATTGTCCTCATCATTATTATTATTATTATTATTGTTATTATTATTATAATTGTTGTTGTTAATATTATTATTACTGTTATTATTATCATTATTATTATTATTATTATTATCATTATTATTATTTTTATTATTATTATTATTATTATCATTATTATCATTATTACCATTATTATTATTATTATTATTATTATTACTATCATCAAAACTTAAACATAATATTACATCATCCCCCTATTATTAATTCAAAAATTTAATTCAAAATCCCTTTTTCTAGCCTCATTCTAGATTTTAATCGAAAATTAATCATGACAGGTCTCCTTCTAAATTATCCCTTATTAATTTGATCAAAATTGGATTAAAAATAATAAAAAGAATTTAAAAAAATAAAACTGCAGTGAGACCGTCCGTTTCCGATAAAAAGCATATGAAGTCGATAATTATCAATTCTCGATGTCAGATTAATTAAACACACTTTAAGTTTGCGCAATTCACCAGCATAAATTACTGAAATCAGGAAACTCAATTTCAAATAAACTGATAGAAATTTTTTTGAAAAGATGATTTGAATGCCATTTTGGATTATTTCAAATGTTCATCTACGCTTACGTTTATATTCTCTTGTATAAGTTGAAATTTTAGTTTGAAATATTATTAAAGTATGTAAAAAATAATATATATTAATTTATAATAATAGTATACATATGGATTATATGTGTTTGTGTGAATGTGGTGTGTGCAGTAATAACAAACACATTTTTAATACACTCAGTATGACACAGCCTGAATATGAAAACACAAACATGCACACACAAACACGCACACACAACATACATATATATGCATACATATAAACCCACACCCAGTAACATACACACTCTCTCTCTCTCTCTCTCTCTCTCTCTCTCTCTCTCTCTCTCTCTCTCTCTCTCTCTCTCTCTCTCTCTCATTACACACCATATTCCTTTACTATTTTTCAAACTGTTTGAACAACTCAACACACAAAACAAAACGACTGACATATTTAACATTCTGCCAACATCAGTTTACATTCACTTCTAATTAAAAACTAAAAAAAAATTTGAATATTGTAAACCATACCTCCACACCTAATTGACAAATCACCTGAAAGGTGAAATAATTAGAGGTAAATTACAGGTAAATTATACCCAAAGGACAAAGAGCCCTATAACTGCCAATATTACCTTTTCTCACCTTACAGGTAAAATATCTGCCACCAGCCACCAATGACTCACCTTTTGTCTCTGTTGCCATTGGCAACAGCGTAACTCTGTGATCTTCAAAAATCAGTGTAAATTGATGCTTATTAAATTTTGAGCGATGAATCGTTTTGTTTGATTAAGTCATGTGGCCAGTGTTTACATTAAATTTGTGGCAAGAAAAAAAAAATGTCTTCTCGTTTTACAAAAATGACCAAGATTTGTGTGTATTGAATTTGTCCAAAGTTTTTCTTCAGTAACTGTAACAGTTATATTCTGTTACAGTTTTCTATTGAAACCTTTGATTTGTGAAATATAGAATAAGTGTGTGTGTGTGTGTGTGTGTGTGTGTGTGTGTGTTTGGAAATATATGAGTATGTGTGTGTTATATACATTTGACACTTATATTATATATTAATATTTTACATTTGATATGTATGTTAAATACAGACAAACAGACAGACAGAGATAGATATAGAAAGAGAAAAAGTATATATACAGTACTTTATTGAATGAATTTTTTTTAATATAAAACAAATATTAATATATATAATATAATCTGTATGTGATATACACTTTATATTAAACATTCGTATGTCATATGGTCAGGTTTATAGTTAATATATATCATGTTAACTAATATTAAAAAGTAATCATTTAAAAATGTATATTTTTGTAATAATATGAAAGATAGAGAAGAAATGATGCTAATGTTTCTTTAAGTATTGTTTTGTTTTTCTTTTGCTTTATGATTATCTATACATTAGCCTTTTTATATATTGTTTTGTTTTGTTGTTTTTTTGTTTTGTGTTTATTGTTGTTTTTTTAATTCATGCTTTTGTCTTGTTACAAATAAACTTTGTTGTTATTATTTTTTCAGTTTGTTTTCCTTTCAGTGTAAATAAAGTTGTGTTTATTACTTTCTTGTATTATTGTTTGTTCTTTTTGTTTTGTCTGTTACAAATAAACATACTGAAGCTTAATTATTTGTTTTCACCACTCTTCTCTTATATTTCTTCTTCATTTTAGTTTATTGTTCTGTTGTTTTCTATTACAAATAATAACACTTCCTTCCTGGTTTAATTTGTTCTCTTTATTACAAATAAACATGCTTTTATCTCTTTCTGTAGTACTCTCTGTTTATCATTCTCTCTCTCTCTCGCTCGCTCTCTCTCTCTCTCTCTCTCTCTCTCTCTCTCTCTCTCTCTCTCTCTGTCTCCTTTTTCTTTAGCATTCTTAGGTTCTCATTTCTTTCTCTTCTTCTTCTTCTTTCTTTTTCTTTTTTTTTCTCTGTCCTTCTTTTCTCTTTTTATTTTTGTCTCTCCACATTTTTTTCTCATGTGTCCTGTTGATTACAATCTTATTTATTGTATTCTCTATCTCTCAAATCATCATACATCTATATTTTCAAAATACAAAGTTGATTACAATCTGTCTCTGTTCTCTTCTCTCTCTCTCTCTCTCTCTCTCTCTCTCTCTCTCTCTCTCTCTCTCTCTCTCTCTCTCTCTCTCTCTCTCATAAAAACTCACAAAACACACACACACATTACCACAAGATAAACATTTTGTATCTCTGTTGTTGCATGTACTCTCTCTCTCTCTCTCTCACACACACACACACACACACACACACACACATATGGACATCCAAGCACACACACACACACACACACACTACACTACACTACAAAACAAACGTATTTTTAATTACTGCTTCTGTCGCTGTTGCCGAGCTTGTTAAAAGGCACCATTTGGTCATCTAATCCAACTAGGATGGGGCAAAAAGCAAACTCTTGTCAAACCACCAGAGAGATGAAATAATGAAAAGAGTTTTAACATTCAATATGTTTCCTCAGTCTCTGGAGTCCCTTTTTTATCGAATGCTATTAAACTAAAAAAAAATGTCTTCTTTTGTCTTCTTGACATGGTAAAACACTTGAATCCAGGAAGGGAATTATCAAATTAAAAAATCCATCTGGTCTTCAGAAAAGATTTACTTCTAAATTTCACACTTGACGCAAATCGGGCCAGAATTAGAAATGTTTAAATAATGAAAACAGTTTCTGTTTTAATAACTTAATTTGAGAACGGAATTGTCTTCTCTTTAATAACTCATTTTATTATTGTTGTTGTTATTATTGTTGTTACTATTTTATTATTATTATTATTATTTTTTTTTTTTTTTTTTTTTTTTTAATTTGAAAACAGAATTCTTTTATATTTATAATTTTTTTATTATTATTATTATTATTATTATTGCCTTTTCTTTGTTCTTATTTTTGTTTTAATAGTAATTTAATATAAAAAAGAATTTTTATATTTTACTTTTTTAAATATTTTTGGGGGGTATATTTGTTATTGTTGTTGTTAATATTATTATCAGTCTAGTTTTTATTTATTTTATTAAAACTTAACATTTTTTAATAATAACTTTTTTCTGTTTCTGTTTTTTTTTTTTAAATTTTATAGTTTCTTTATTTACTTTTTCCTTTATTCATTAAAAATAATAAAATATAATTTCAGGACTTTTTAAATAATTTTAATGATTATTTATTTTTCAATAGAAAAACTTTATTTTAAAATATATTCTCTTAATTAAATATTTCAAATAAGTACCAACCAATTAATTCCTCTTTTTGTTTTGTTTCTTTCTTTCTTTTCTTAAACAGTCTCATTATACATCAAAAAAAAGATCAAAACGTAACTCTTTTTAAAACAATTTAATCATTATTTTATTTTTATGTTTATTCATGTAAATAAATTCTGCATTCTCCGCAACTGTTACCTATTCAAACCTTTCACCAACATACATGTGTAATGTGTTTAGTTTTGCTATTTCAACCTTTATCATACAACTTATTCATTTTTTTCTCTCTCTCTCTTTTCTTCTGAAAAATCATCGAATATTCGTGCGCACGGCGTATAAATCTGTCATGTGCTAAAGTCGTTACTACGTCAGACCTTAATGGCAGACGGCAATTTCTATGTTCGGCTTTGTACGTCTGCAAAGTTTGTTGCGATGTTTTAAACATTCCACGCCATAAATGGAAAGTACTTAGTGACATTCGGGGTCAGTGGTGTTGCAAGTAGCATTTACTTCCGGGTCAGTGATTTAGCAAAGTAAAATTTATGATGCAAAGTTAATAAAAAAAAACCCCAAAACACTAACTGGCGTACGCCTCGTTGCTATTATTTGGGTCGATGCTATCTGCGATGAATGGAATTGATATAATGAGCAGTAAAGAAGGGCTTGTGGATAATTTATGTATCTTTGAGTATGTCATGGATGACCAGTCCAACTTAGCTACTAATGCATTAGCCAGACGTCACGGATCGGTGAATTGTTTGGTTACGCTTATGAAAATTTAAAATTGCCAATATCAGGCATGAAAAAGATCCTTTAAATTTTAAAAACCTGAATTTAGATGAAATAATAATTCACATGCAAGCAAACAAAAAAAAAAAAAAAAAAAAATCAAAAAAATAAAAATAATAAAGAAATAATAATAATAATTATAAATTAAAATAAAGAAGTAAATAAATAAAAAAATAATAACAGAAACAAATTGTTAGCCAGACAAGTAAAGATAAAAAAAAAAAACTTTATTTCAAATATCCAGTCATCGCAAGTGTCTTAAATGCTTTTACGAAAACCACTGCTCTTTGTAAAACGTCTCTATCAAACTTTATAAATGTCAAAACGCCTTCAGTACTCAGCGACCATGCAATGTTTCGTGTACCCTGTCTAATAACATCAGGAGGAGACAACTCTAAATTAAAAAAATAATAATTTAATTTAAATGGCTGGCTTACGAAAAAAGTTAATTAAATTATGGCTGTTGTGAAACAAATTAGGTGTAAACTTTGAGAGAGAGAGGAAAAAAAAAAAAAAAAAAAAAAAAAAAATAGTTCGAAAGAATTGTTGTCCAAAATATCAGGCAGAAATAAAATTAGTTTATGAATGAAAGTCTAGAAGCTAATGATAGAGAAGCGAAGCCATTTTAAAACTTTTTTCTATATTTTTTTTTTCCCCTTTTAGATCTTTCATATTCGATTTTTTAAAAGGTTTTTTAATTTTTAAGGTTCAATTTTTTTTTCCAACATTTTCATCATTGTTTTGCGTATTTTTACTTACTTTTTATATGTTTCAGTTTATTAAAAAAATAATAATAATTGTAATAATAAGAACAATAGCTAAATAAATAAATAAACTATTATGTTATTTCCAAAATGGCGACGTTTTTCGTAACAAAGAACGTTGTAGCAAATCTCTCATTATGCTTCGTCTTTCATCACACTACAAAATTGGTTATGATAATTTCAAAACCCGAAATGAACTAGTCGAAAAAAAAAGAAGAAGAAATATATAAAAAAAAAAATAAAGTAAAGAAAGGAAGAAAAAAACAGAGTGAGAAAGAAAGAAGAAAAATTAAGTGATGAAAGATATATAGATAATTTATGATTTGTTAGGTAAGTTTACTCATTTTGACTTCATAATTGAGTCATTATGTACAGACCGACAGACGAACAGAAAAAAAAAAAAAGAGAAGAAAAAACTTACAAGACACAATAATAACATCATAAAGAAAATGGAAAAACGAGAAATAAAGAAAAAAGGGACAGAAAAAAAAAATAAAATAACATGGAAAAAAGAAAAATAACAGAAAATAAAAAAGAATGAAAAAAGCAGAAGAAAAAGGGAAAATATCTATTAAAATAAATTATGATGAAAAGGACAACAGAGAAAGAAAAAAAAATAACAAAAGCAAAGAAAATCCAAAAATCGTATATAATATAAATTACGAAATAAAACAAAAAGAGAGAGAAAAAAAAAGGACCATAAAGAAAACAAAAATGAAAAAAACAACAAAAAAAAACAGCTACAACAAGAAAACGAAAAATAAAAGAACAAAAGGTAAAAATAAAAATAAAGAGAAAATGTAGACAGAACCGTTTGTTTCACAGTTGAATGAAATATTAGCTCAAGTCAAAAAGTTTACCATCGGAGTATTCGTGTTGTCAAAAGAATACCATTATTAATATTTACTACAACGGAACAACAAATAACCTCATTTCAATGCGTTCTTTTTTCTTCTTCTTCTTTTTTTTTTATTCTTCTTCTTTTTTTTTATCCTTCTTCCATCCTGAATTCCTGAGCTTTGGTTCTTGGCCAACAACAATTGTCTTTTGTTATACTACAGAGAATATTTTAGTTTGAAAAAAACAAAAAATAAAAAATTCCAATTTGGTGGTTGAAATGGTCTAAAAATTCTCTATATTTTCAAATACTTATTTTATCGTTAAACTTTTTTCTTTTTTTTAATTACAAATGGATGCCAAAAAGCCAATAAAACTTTTTTTTGGAGATAATGTACAACAAGAAAATGTTTTCAGTTTCTTAACTTTTAAGTATACATTTGGCGGTTAAAATGTTCTAAAAAAAAATTATATTTCCAATTTATCTTTTTATCGTTATGTTTCGTTATTTATTACAAGAAGCAAATAAATCATAATTTTGAAGTAATGCTAAACTTTAGATAAATTTCAAGTGTATATATGGCTGTAAGAATAAATAGCCTTATAAAATTCTTTATATTATCAAGTTATTACTTTATCATTTTACTTCGTTATTTTTAAAGATCGTTGCTGATAAACAGATAAAACATAACTTTGAAGTAATGCAAAACTTCAGGAAAAGTTATCAATTTCAAAAAAATTAAATATTCATATGCAGATATTAATAAATAAATTGTTGAATTATGCTGTTAAGCGTATATTTTTTTATCATTATACTTTATTGTTAATTAATGTTACGAGGAAAAAAAAAAAAAAATAAGAAGTAAACAGAATAAATTTAGACTTCTTTGTTGTTTGCTATCATTAACTTTTGTTTAGTTCTTTAAAAGTTTTACGAGCAATTTTAATTAGTAAAATTGCCGGCTGACAATAAAGGTATTTTCAGACGTTCTTTTTTAAGATATTTAATTTTGGTAATAGCTTTTAATTTCGGGGAATCATCTTTTTCTCCCTTATTCTGTTATGACAAAAAAAAAAAAAAAAAAAAAAAAAAAAAAAAGCATAATAAATGTATTTTGTAAAAATATAGCTTAGAAGTTTATTTTGAAGATAATTTAAGAACAGGCTAATTGCATTCAAGAGTTAAGTAGGTTCTCTTACATACACCTTCTCTTTTCATTTCAAATTCTCCACCTTTTCATATTCTGTCAGACACACGCCTTTTGTAAAAACAAAATTTAAAAAAAAAAAAAATTCCTTTATAATTAAACTCGTTTCATACAGAAAGATTCTTTTTCCACTTTACCGAATACACCCCTTTTCTGAAATTGGCTCTTTAATTTGTCAGTCTTCAAAAGTTTCCCTTCTTAAAAGCTCTTCTTTGTAATAATAAAAACACTTTTTTTTTTTTTTTTTTTTTTTTTTTTTCCTATATTTACTTTAAAAGTTCATTTTTAAGCCTGCGTTAAAATCAAGCATACTTTTTCGGTTTTCTGTTTAACATCTTGGCTACGAAATTATGTAATAAAATAACTGTTATTATAGAAATATGTTTCATTTACTCCATTTTCCTCCCCCCATGCACTTCGTCCCTCTTTTGCTTTTGTTTAATCTCTTCGTTTCTTCCTCTTTATTACTGAAATCGAAAAACCGATCAATAAAATTTTAAATATGTCTGATAAGATCTGAACCCAGAATCTTCAGCTGAAGTGTGCGCAATAATACAAATATGCATCGTTCTCTTTGTCTATTATTTTTCCTGTTCCATCTAGGCCTCATAACAGGTTTATCAAAAAGCATGGGACTGGCGTATAATTTTATGTCTATGAGAAGGTGCGCATAACATGATAAATTACTGTTAATAAATAAATAAATAAATAAATAAATAAAAGTGAAGATAGATATGCCAGGAATGCTAAGAACATCTATTTTACTTGATAAACTTTAACACACAATTGGCACTTTTATAACACGACAATGGCCTTTAAGGATAAAAAATATAATTTTTTTTTTTTTTTTTTTTTTTAAATCCATTAACAATAAAATGACGTCACAATGAGTAATTTTTTTTTTGCGTCACAATGGCAGAGTTCATTGTAGTTCAGTGAGAGAGATCACGAATTGCACCTGCATTAAGAACAATAACCAACGTCAAACAATGAGAACACAATCTGTGACGCATTAAACAGAAGAAAAAAAAAAAAAAAAAAATGGCTGAAAGCTGGTCTGATTGGAATTGTATAAAAGTCGTAATGTTTGGATTTGAGCTTGTACTCTTAGATGTTTGCCTTTGATCTTCCAGCAATGTTATTGTAATTTATGAATATTAGCCCAGCATGGGAATTTGTAAATTGCTGGCTCCGTAACTTTAAGCAGACTCGCTGTTTTCGACGGAGATTGTAGGATTCTTTTTTTCCTTCATTTTCTTTTCTTTTTTTTCCCCCCCGTCTTCTTTATCAGAAAATTTTTTAAAATTAAAATTCACGCTTCCTTCGTCCTTTAATTTTTTCATTATAATTTGCAAGTTTTATTCTGTTTGCTTTCTTTTTTCATTTTTTTAAATTCTTCATTTTTTTTTTTTTTTTTTTTTTTTTTCTTTTCTTTTTTTTTTTTTTTTTTTTTTTTTTTAATTCTTTTTTGCTGAACTTTATTAGGATTCTTTCCTCCTTCCGCGTTATCGAGTGTCATGGTGACTTTCTGGGCCTTTTTTTGTGACAGTGAGATTTCATAACGATAATAAATTCCATTGATTTCTGTCATCTCAGTGTTTCTCTCTCTCTCTCTCTCTCTCTCTCTCTCTCTCTCTCTCTCTCTCTCTCTCTCTCTCTCTCTCTCTCATGCATACATATGCATACAATACGGACAAACATTTCTGATATAAATACACGCATACACAAAAGAATCATCCGTTCACTAATGTCACTGTCTCATGGACACGTCCATTTTCGCTCGATCTTGCACAAATATACGAACTCTCTTTCTCGCTCGCTCGCTCTCTCTCTCTTTCTGTATTTCTCTTTGTCTCTCTGTATCTCACAATCTTTCACACATGCACATACACACAAATGTCCTCTTCAGATTCAAATAACTGATATATTATTCGTAACAAAAGATCACGCATACCGTATCACCCATTCTTCCACATAGCCTTCTACATGATTAAACCAAAGAACGTTGTTACAAAACATACTCGATATAGACCTTTCAAAAAAAAAAAATAATAATAATAATAATAATAATAATAACGCTGTCAAATGTCAAAGTCATGTCATTTCTACAAGCATATTTACAAACCCTTCCAGCTTAATTATTAACATTTTATAGCCATTGTCACACCTACAATAACTCACGCAGGGCCAGAGAACTGCGGTCACTACGGTAGCATATTGGTTTAATAAAGCTTAACAAAGGCTAATAAATTGATTCACAGACACCGTTCGCCGAAGTCTGGCTTGAGACCCGTCGCTGATTATTGACCGTGAAATGGCTATAACTTGATCCGTGACAGGTCGCAGACGTCCAAAGTCCTTGACCAGTTTGTCTGACAAATGATGACTAAATACTTTACAAGATTTGTTTGTTCGTAGATTTTCGTCCCTCTTTTTTTTTTTCTTTTTTCAAAGTTTTTTTCTTTCTTCGTTTGGCGCCAAATAATAATTTGCCTGTCTCACGTCACTTTTAAATATCCGCCAGCCGCTTCTAACGTCAATAATAATAATAATAATAATAATAATAATAATAATAATAATAATAATAATAATAATGATAATAATAATAACATGGACCGTACAAGACATGGTCATAAATTGTTCTGACAATTTTTTTTATTTTTTTTATTATTATTATTTTTTTGTTATTAGGGTTTCAGTTTAGAAATTCTTTTATGTTTTCATTTAGGCGATGCATCATTTTGGATGCTTTCAATTATTATTATTTGTCACCTGGTGTGCCATGATGATAAAGATGATTATAAATTAATCATCAAAATTATTTTGTTTGTGTGTTCATGCCTGTATGCATGTGTGAGTTATCACGATAAAGTGTGCATGTGTGTGTATGTGTGTATATGTTCGTGTGTGTGCGTGTGTGTGTGTGTGTGAGAGAGAGAGAGAGAGAGAGAGAGAGAGAGAGAGAGAGAGAGAGAGAGAGAGAGAGCAAACAAAAAGGAAAAGCCACCATGTTTAAAAGGTTCACACTTCAAAATGATTTAGCTGTAGTTTAAATTTACAGCATGAAAAAAAAAAAATATATAAAATGCTAGTGCACATGAATTAGTTATAATTAATATACAAAATCAGAAGCATCCATGTGGTGATATATTTTGCGAGGGCGGAAGGAAACCTTTTCAGAAAGCCAGAGGGAAATATAAAAATGATTAATCGACTCCCACACCAACTCATAGTCTATTTAGCTAAAATTAAAATGTTGCGGTTTAACCACATTTTGTAAATTGTTTTATTTTATTTTATTTTATTTTATTTTATTTTATTTATTTATTTATTTATTTATTTATTTATTTATGTAATTATTTATTTTTTATTGTAACAGTTGCACTTTTACCGTCTTGTTTCTTTTCAGATGCTTCTTTCTATGCGTCTGTTTGTCTGTTTGTCTGGTCTCCCTAGCTGTCCATCTGTTCATCCATCTTTCTTTTTTTTTTTTTTTTAATCCTTATTACTTCTTCTATCTTTTGTATTGCCATTATTATTAATATCATTTTTAAATAGATTAATTAGGAGATTATATGTTGTAAAAGTATTTTAATATCACTATTAAATCCAATGTTCATTTTTAATTATTTTTTACTCTTTTCTTCTTCTTTTTTTTTTCTTCTGCCTGTTAAGGCGCAGCTGTCCAACTAAATAAACAAAACAATTATTACAAAGACCAAAAAAATAACAACACAGATTATTTTGTTGCATTTCGATTAAAAAGATATCTTCCGATTATTGCGATACTCTTGGGACATTCGTACATTCGGTGATTAAACGAAAAAAAAAAAAAAAAAGAACAACTATTCGTTTACGATGACCACGGGTCAGAATCTGTTAATAATATAAAACTGGTCAAGAGGGTATTGTCAACAAAACGCGGGCCGCGTCCCGGTAAATTTCGGTGACCTTCGGAAAACGTCGGCGAACTTCGTCGAAATAAAAAGCGATCTCTTGTGACCTTGGTCACGGTTCCAGTGTCGATCGAAAAGACTATGAATATAAGCGGCCATTTTTATATTAAGTGTCCGTGACTTCTGGCGCGTACTTCCCGCACGCGCCACCCTCTCACGTGCGCTGCTTCTCGCGAAAGCACACAAAGAATACAATACACGGACAGCAATCTCAGACGGGCTGTTCACAGTGACAAGCAAATATAATGAAGTTCGGTCGCTTGTTCGTAATTAATAACTGGAATTAGACTTTTATTTGCTTAGCTATGAACTGGATAGTTGAATGCGTCGAATAAATTATGATTATTATTTAAATTTGCTTAAAAGTTTGTTCATATTAATGTAAAAAAAAAAAAAAAAAAAAAACGATTAACGTCTGTGTATAAAATGCATAATTTAAAATTTCTTTTTTACACATACACACAGAAATGTATTTTACACATAACCTGATATGGTTAAACACAAATCACCACAACATAATACTACTACTATTACTACTACTGTAACAACAATGATAATAGTAATGGTAATGGTAATAGCAAACCAAGAATGAAATTAAGAATAATAAATAACTAACAAAAACACACACACACACACACACACACATTAACCATTATAGATAACAATGTTAATTTCATAAAGTTTGTCTAAAGCTGATTGATGAAAAATAAAATGAAAAAAAACCCACAAAACAACAACCACAAAACCCCTCCAAAAACACACAAAAAACACGAAAAATGTATAACAACAATAACAACAACAACAACAACAATAACAATAATAAAATATTTAGATACTATTTCAAATATTATCTAACAACCAAAACTGTCAAAAAACTAGGATTTACTGCCCATCGATTAAAATCGCAAAAGTACAATAAACAAATTGCAAAGGTCGTAGCAACAAAGAAACATACGACGAAGCAATACGAACGAAACAAAACAAACACACGATTTTATATTTCGATGAACCTGCTTTTAAACCTATCAAGCAATAATTTGCACTGCAACGCGAACCCATTACGTAGATAGATCACGGATGAACAAATCTGTAAGATTCGCGAATTACGACTTTTACGATAATCGTAAATTACTGCACCCGTATAATCTGCTTTATTGGCTGCGTTCGGAAATGATGGACAGAACGCCGAGGCAGGAATACAGAACGAATGAAGGAGAGATCGAATGGACAGAATAACTCATCATTATTGTCTCCGGGACGCGGCCTGAAATTTATGAAAGACAATAATTGAATGAGCGTCCGTTGAAACGACCGGCTTGAAACCGATAAAAATAAATTATCAGAATTGTTATGTCGTCTGCGTTCTCCGTGGTGGTGGTCGTGTGTGGGTGTGGATGAATGGTTCTTTTTGGGAAGCCCCGGGTTTTTCAAATTATTATTTATTTTTTATTTTTTTTCTATTGTAGTAGAAGTGCGTGTATTTTAAAGCAGATGCAATGTTCATGAACTTGAAATTGAACCGTAGCCATTTTTTTTTTTTTTTTTTAAATTTTTGAGGTCATCCAGTGTGATATTATTTATTAATTGTTTTTGTTTTTAACTGTTATATTACATTTCATTTCATTTATTTTTATTTTATTTTGTTTTTTATTTTATTTTATTTTTTTTTATTTTATTTTATTTCATTTTATTTTATTAATTCAGTCATTCATTTATTTAATTATTTATTTATTCTATATTTTTTCAATTATAAAGAAATTCGTTTCATCTTGAAAGTTTATACGCACTTCAGTAACACCCCCTCATTTTCTCTAATCCACTAACCCTTAGAGATTATCTCCATGAAAGACTAGCTTTAACCATGTTTGTTTAAGTCACGGACAACATTAGAGTAAAACAACCTATGTTCTTTTAAATGCACGGTACACTATGTAAATACTTCGTTTGTACAACTGCCCTTCAAAAGATACAGACTCCTGTATCACACGGTCTCTTGGTAGATAATTGAAAACAGGAGTTCGGATTAAACCAAGGGCGTCAACATCTCCACGGGGTAAGAGACACCCGACGCTGCTCTAAGTCAGGTCTGTGTACATACGTCCGTGAAGCTCATTAGATATATTTCATAGGGCGTTGGTCATGTGTGATATGTGCCCCCAAGGGGTAAGATAAGAAGCCACATAACAGCCCGGGCAGTTTTGGTCAGCTAATTTCGTGTGATGGCTTCGTTGTTGTAAAAAGACAGGCCGAAAAAAACCACTTGATATCGAGCCTTCTGTTTGTCTGCTCTCAGGAGATTCGAAAAACAGAATTGATTAAAAACGAGATGGAATTGAAAGAAATAATAAATTGTTTAATGTTTGTAATGATTTGAGAGAGAGAGAGAGAGAGAGAGAGAGAGAGAGAGAGAGAGAGAGAGAGAGAGAGAGAGAGAGAGAAACCGTTTGTATGATTTAAACGATTTATTGAAAAATATTTAGAGACGTTATAAAGATAAACTTTAATCATTTCAGAAACATTTAACGAATCCGATCTTACCCGATCAAAATTCGACGACGTAAACTGACGAATATATTCGAGAACAATGTAGAAAAATACGTCTTCTATGTTAATAAAATTTCATAACAGATTGAAATCCATTATTATTATTTTTTTTTTTTTTTTTTTTTTTTTTCGTTTTGTTCTCCGCATTACCCATAACACAATTTTATATCAAGCCTTGCACCAGTTTTATGATTATGAGATGGTGGCAATTGGCGCGAAAAGGTGCAAACACGAGGACGCAATTTACAAGTCGTATGACGTTTGTCGCGTCTGGTGCAAAGCCACGTCTGCAAACAGACAGCAAGTTTTTTAGGAGCCCGCGCGCGGCACATTTTCGCGCCAATACGAAAAGTAGATTGTAAACGATTTTGCTTTGCCGTGGTGTTGTGTTTCACTTTGACGATTTGCAAAGACAAACTGATGACTATAAGTACAATGGAACGAAGGATCGAATGCATCACGCAATTTCAACGATGACGGGAAATTTGCTGATAAGCGAGCAGATGGGATGAATAATGCGAGAGATAGAATGAATTGTGTTTCATGTGTTAATTTGTGTGTTTGGGGTATTAAAACAATGTGGCATCTAGATGTCAAGTATGTTGATGTAAATTGCTGTTGACGCAGAACCGATAATGTGTTCGATTGATTTTGGAGAAAAGAGTTGCATAATAATAATAATAATAATAATAATATCTTTGCAAGTAAGATTTTAAACTGCAATTTAGTATTTAAAGCAAATGTAAGATAACAATTAAAAATAATAAATAAATAAAACAAAGAAATGAAAAGATAAAAATAAAAGTGAGTAAATAAGTAAATACGCAAGTAATTAATTAAGTAAATAAAATAAACAAACAAACAAACAAATAAATAAATAAATAAATAAACAAACAAATAGATGAAACATTAGAAAATAAATATGGAATACTGCATTTTATTTTATACTTCAACGTAAAGAAACTCCAGTAGCATCCGATCTCGTCAGGAAAGATCTCCATTCTGATCCAAACTCCAGCTTTAGCACGCCATTGTGTCTATTTTCGTCTAACATTACTGTTATTGTCTGCTTATTGTTAGTAATGATTTTATATGCAAACTATAAATAGAACAGGACAGCAACACAGTTCCTCGAAAGACGTAAATTATATTACTTTCTACTGGATAATTACCATTAAACGTCAAGTCAAATAACCAATCAGAAATGTATGAAAATAAAATAAAACGATAACAATTCAGTTATACGAAAGCTATAAATTTTATTACCTCTTTATTGGTTAATAGTCAATATATGACATACCAAACAATCAATCAAAAAGATTGATTTGGTAAATAAACTATATAAAAAAAAAGAAGAAAAAGAAAAGAAAAGAAAGGAAAACACAACGAAGTCGTTGTATTAGAAATATACAAATTATATTACTTCCTATTGGGTAATAATTCAATATATGTCACATCAAACAACCAATCAGAAACCGTCATACACAGACGCGATCGGTATCTTTTATGCCGACACAAGAAGAGAACCAAAAGTGAATAAAAAGACCGAGAATAATCGAAATTCCTAAATCCTCGAGAAAGAAACAAGCGACTTGGCGCTTTCTGAAAATTACTTTTTGCTTAACAAAGCCCGTACCATTTTCATAAACACCAAATGCCGTTACGACCACGCCCACCCGTCCCTGCCTGGTTAATGACAGTCGATAATCAACACTTGATGGTCAAATTTTGTAAAGAAATCAATAACCTGCCATCTTTAAACGAACATCTTGGGATTGTGAAGTTACAAACATGTGGCGGATTTTTTTTTTTTTCTTTCTTTCTTTTTCTTCGTCTTCTTCTTCTAATTTTTTTTTTTTTTTTTTTTTTTTTTTATTGGTGCGCGTGAATTTTTATGTACACGAATTAAAGTATATCTGTATTTTATTTTATTTGTTTATTTGTTTGTTTGTTTGTTTGTTTGTTTATTATTTATTTTGATTTAATATTAACATTTATTCCTCATTATTTATTTATTTGTTTGTCTGTTGCTACTTATTACAAAAAATATTTTTATTTTTTTATGTTGCGCGCATTTTTCTTGTATTAAAGTAATACGTTAAAATATTCAAAATAAATAAATAAATAAATAAATAAATAAAAACCTCATAATTAACAAAGTATATCTGTGGTTTTTTCTTCTTTTTGTGCGCTTTATTTGTATATTAAAGTAACCATCGTTATATTTAAAACAAATAAGAAAATAAATAAATAAATAAATAAATAATAAAATAAAAACTCGATAAACAAATCAATATAAGTATTGCTTATTTACATTCAACATCTCTTAGCATATATTTCTGTACTGTTTAAAAAATTTAATCGATCTTCTTTATTTCCATCTTTATTACTTACTTAACAGTAATAATAATATTTAAAATGTTCATGGTAGGAAGAACGCAATGAAATAAATAATGATTTTCTTTCTTTCCTTTTTTTTTTTTTTTTTATTATTATTATTATTTTTTTTTTTTTTTTTTTTTTTTTTTTTGAAATACTCCACTCATCGCTAGCTATTTTAATAAAGTTTCCGCTAATATTAGTTTTCTTTCTTCTTTTTTTTTTCACACTTCTTTGAATTTGCGACTTAACAACAGATGGTAGAAGTTTTTCTGGGCTTCTCCTTTTCAGTTCTTTTTCACTTCGTCGTCTTTCCGGTGAAAAGGAATGAATGCATATAGAACGCTTGAGTGCTGGATGTTTAATGAGAGAGAGAGAGAGAGAGAGAGAGAGAGAGAGAGAGAGAGAGAGAGAGAGAGAGAGAAAACAAAAAGGAACAGCCACCATGTTTAAAAGGTTCACACTTCAAAATGATTTAGTTGTAGAGTACAACTCACTGAGAAAGATATAGAGAGAAAAAGCGAGAAATAAAGAAAAACATAAATAAATAACCAGAACAAATTTAACCACTAAGAGAGAGAGAGAGAGAGAGAGAGAGAGAGAGAGAGAGAGAGAGAGAGAGAGAGAGAGAGAGAGAGAGAGAGTTCAACTCACTGAGAAAGAGATATAGAGAGAAAAAAAGAAATAAAGAAAAAATATAAATAAATAGAACGAAAAAAATCCGCTGAGTTAGTAACCAGAGAGAGAGAGAGAGAGAGAGAGAGAGAGAGAGAGAGAGAGAGAGAGAGAGAGAGAGAGAGGATTGAAAGATGAAACTGAGAATTATAGAAAGGAGAACAGAGAAACTGAGAATTATAGAAATACAGAGAAAAAAAAAAAAAAAAAAAAAAAAAAAAAGATTCTATTCTTGTCTCCGACATATGTATCTTTTGTTCAGTTTTAATATCTTTATAATTTTCTGTTTCACTTAACTCCTACAAAGCTTTCTGTAACTTAATTATTTGGAACATCTGGATGTAAGCCTGTTTTTGATTGGTTAATCTTTTATTACACGCTATGGAGTGGTGTCATTTACCAAGCCAGTTGTATTACATAGGCTTTAACAAAAAAACGAAGCAATTATGTTCCGTTGAACATAATATTCAAGAGATAATATTTGTAATAATATGGAGTATCGTTGTCAAACACTTTGACGTTCCAAATGAAGCTGCTGTTCAACTGTTGTTTATGGTCTTGAGATAAAACAAAAACAAATTGTAAATAAATGAGAGGGAAAGGTGTGTGTGTGTGTGTGTGTGTGTGTGTGTGTGTGAGAGAGAGAGAGAGAGAGAGAGAGAGAGAGAGAGAGAGAGAGAGAGAGAGAGAGAGAGATGTTGAATTGTAAAGGACTTTTAAAAAACACCAAAAATAAAAATACAAAAAAGAATAAATAAAATAAAATAAAATAAAATAAAATAAAATAAATAATAAATAAACAAAAACGGATACACATACAGAAACACATTTTAATGTCACACACACACACACACACACACACACACACACACACAAATCTATCTTTTCTTTTTTTTTTTTTTTTTTTTTTAGTTCTCTACCGCCTTGTAATCCATGTTGTCTTTAAAATTGATGAAATCTTCTTCATAAGAAACTTTTTTTTTCTTTTCGTGTGAGGCGTGGCTTTTGAGTTATACAATATTAATGACGCCATTTGGGAATAAAACCTACATTTCGCTCCACATTTATCAATCGTGACTGAATAAAACGTAAAAGAACTGGTTATAGTAAAAATAAATCTCAACACTGAAGTATAATTTTTCATTGATACTCTGGTTATGTTTTTTTTTTTTTTTTTTTGGCACACTGTCAACTGACCCGATCCCCATGAAAGTATTACAAAAAAGATCAGCGAGACACAACAAACTTTTTTAACCCGACAGCACGTGCTCTGCACGCGCCATGATTGCGCTATCCAATATTAATTCCCGCGCTGAGCGACTGGATGTTAGGGAAAGCAATTGATTTTTATCATCGTCCCAAATGACCCAGATTAATCATTGTTCATGTTTATGTCTTGAAAATTGGACAAAGTCGAGCAACCATTCATTTACCAGTGACATACTAGCGGTATTAAACAGTTAGGATTTTCATGTGTCTCAGAGATAGCGACGAGATACGGTTATTTTTTTTTGTGTTTTTTTCCGATTTACCTTGACCAGGTGAAGGAAATATTTGTTTGATTTGTATCTTCTAGATTGGTGTGTCTTTCCTGCAACCACCGCGGTACATTTGAGTGGATAAAAAAAAAAAAAAAAAAAAATAGAGAATCGTAAAGTGAAGACGTCGTTGACGGTGGAAAAATTTCTGTGATCTTGTTTTAAGTGAAAACTTGATGTGGAGAGACGGAAAGAGGTACTGATTTATAAAGGTAGGTTAAAATTTTATCGTCGTTGTAGTGGTTGTAGTGGTTCTTTGATTATTTACGTTATATTTACGTTATCTCTGTTTGGAATATAACACAAACAACAACAAGCACATCATCAACAACAACAACAACAACAACAAACAGCAAAACAAAAACCCCATACATTTTAATACTCATTACGTAAATTATGCCCATTAACATCATGCTGTTCATTATTGTTGTTGTTGTTGTTGCTGCTGCTGTCAGTAATTACTGTACAGACGATAACAGCTGATGCTTCTATTATAACTTTATTTTATTCAGTGGTAACATCTGACAAAAACATGCTGGTTTTACGATAATTGTAAAACATAACATGCGTTTATCTTTTATATATTACCTGCCAGTCTATAACAGACCCAGTTTATTTGATGGTGTGTGTGTGATATTAAAATTAATTTATTATTAATCGGAAATTTTTTATATTTTTATTTTTTTTATTTTTTAGTTGTTACCATTTTATTTTGTAATTTGTTTTATTATAATTAACACACACACACACACACACACACACACACACACACACACACACACACATACAAGACCAATTTGACAGCGGCCATTTTCTCACTAAACACACAGTGGTATTCTTCTCAAAGTATATTTAAAATAAACGTGATCAAATTTAAGCATTTTTCTCAACATCTACAAATGACTAATCTATTTGAAGAGTGGCAGTCCTCTCAGTTTATTTAAAAATGGAGCTAATATATTTGATTGAGGTGGTACTCATAACATTTTTAAAAACAACATTAACCACTTTGATGCCAACAGTCCTTTCGTAGATTTAGCATAACCGTAACCTCTCAATTAGTAAAAAAAAAAAAAAAAAATGAACTGACAAATCTGATAGTGGCATTTCTCTCAAACATTTTGAAATACCACTAACAAAGGGCAAGTCCTCAGCAAACATTTAAAACAACAAAATATCAGTCCTTTCAAAACTTTATAACTTCAGTACTACCAAAACAGCAGAGTTCTCAAAACATTAAAAATAAAACACTAATGAAAGGCAGGCCTGTTGAAGAAACAAAAATTATCTAAAGTGGCAGTCCTCTCAAAGTTTAAAATGCCACTAACAAAGTGGCAGTCCTCTGCTTGTTCACTGCGTTATGATTGATTCGTCATGTTTTTTTTCTTGTCACTGACCACGTCTTGGTGACAAAAAAAAAATTAAAAAAAAAAATGGCCTGGGGATAAGAGTCTCCCAGTCAGAAACCCGATGAGGCGTGGTAGATCTATCAATTATAACATCAACCAAGCGTGTCATTTACTAGCAAGAGTAATTTGATACTGCACCCTGTTTAGTGTCTGGATATAATGATATGCATTGGTGACAGGTGTAATTTTTTTTTTTTTTTTTTTTTTTTTTTTTTAGTGTTATTTTACTTTGATGAAATTTGTTTTTTAAGGAATGCTGTTGAAATTGTTTCAGTGTGGTTATAAAGGGTTGGTGAATATTTTGAAAGGAATGTTGTAAAAGTTTGGTGAAATTTTTCGAAAACAGATTTAAAAGAAGTTTTGTTGACCTTTTGGAAAAATTATTATAAATTTGTTAAAGATGACACATACTGGTACATCAATAAAATTGTGCATCTCTCTCTCTCTCTCTCTGTCTCTCCTTCTCTTGCAAGCACATGCACATGCACGCATACACACAAACACAGACACACACACACACACACAAAATAATGTTTTATTGATAATTTCAGAAGTAATTTTATAAAACATCTTAATAAATTATAAATAAATAGGTTAAGTAATCCATTGAAGTGAAGTAAATAAAACAACAACAAAACATTCCACACCCAAAAAAAACCTCAAAGCAAAACAAAACAAAACAAATAAACCCCCGCAAAATGAACCCCACTAAAACCAGAAACACAAACAAACAAATAACAAAAATATATATATATATAAAAATATGCAACTGCACTTAAGAAGCATTTAGTTTTGATTTTGAGGATAGTTCAAAATAAAAAAGTAATAACAGTGATTTTAAAAAATATATAAAAGATAAAAGACAAAAAAAAAAAAATCAAAAAACAAATCTAACTTGCATCTTTAAATTTAAAACATTTTCTAGTTATGCTTCGGTAGTTCTATTTAGTTCATCTTTCTGTGTTTCATTTCCAGCCCAAAAGTTGATAAAAATGCTGAAACAGTCAATATGAAGATGAAGAAACAAGAAAAGTGGCCATTTCCTTTCAAATTTTGCATCTATTACCATTTTTTTTTTTTTTTTTGGTCATTTTATGCATGAGAAAACATTTCATCTCTCTCTCTCACTTTCTCGAGGATTTTTTTTTTTTTTTTTCTTCTTTCTTTTTTTTTTTTTTTTTTTTTTTTCCTTCTCCATTCTTGAACACATCCATATTTCATTTCCTTACATTTTTCCCTTCATCCAGTGGATAATTCACTTTGCATCTCCAGCCTGATGAAAAAGAAATCGTTGAATTTTTCCGCATCATTGGTTTGCAGTTCAGGTTTTTGAAGCGAAATCTTGAGTCATATTTTGGCATCATTTGGCTATCTGTTGGTTTGAGACTGAAGAGTGCGCTACTTATCAAGTCAGTTCATTGAAGGAGCAAAAGAAAAAAAATATAAAAAGAAAAAAGAAAAAAAAGAAGATATATTTCTTTATTAGATGTTTGCTTTTTAGTACTGTCAAAGAAGGTTAATGCTAAAATGCAAATTTATATTTTTCATACAGAAGGAAGTCGTCTGCATTTTAGTACTGTCAGAAAAGGGGGTTAAGGCTAAAATGTGAATTTCTTTGATGTGAAAAGACATAGTCTGCCGTTTAGTATTCGCACGATTTGGTTTGGTTGTAAAAAAAAACATATTTTTGATAGCAAAAAAAAAAAAAAAAAAAAAAAAGAGTAGTTTTGCATTTTTGTACTGTCAGAAAAAGTTCAAGTAAAAAAAAAAAAAAAATTATTTAAATTTATTTAAGAAATGAAATAAAAATATATAAAGATGCATATAATAAAAATAAACAACAAAAAGATGCTAATTTTGTAATAACGTTTAAAAAAAAAAATAATAATAATAAAAATAAAAATAAGGATGTAAAAGATATTAACTAGTTAAATGAAGCAGAAGTTACGACTTTGTGCCCATAGTAAAAAATAATTTCAAATATATATTTTTTTTCTCCTATTTCTGCACATAAACCTTTGAAATAATTTTTCAGTTCTTAGTAGCGTAATTTTGTTTTCCACCTCAAATTACTGAAGCATTAACAAAAATTTATTTGCGTCAGGCATGATATGTATTTTGTCCTTTTTATCTCTTAATATGGAGATTGATGATAAGGGAAATAACTTTGTACTTATTGAAAAATCTATATTGTGATCTAAAGATGGAAGTAATATTTTGATAAAGATCTAATACTCCTTTGAGCTAATCATTGATTTTTGTCCCAATCTAACTTCTCCATACAAAAGCTCTAATAGTGGTAGTAATTAATTTTAAATGAATATTTAATCACACACTACAGATAAATCCTATTTCAGCCACTCCTTATGACTGATATAGTTGATATGTAAGTAAGAAAATAAGCTATTCAAACGTGATTTCCCAATCCAACATATTTAGAAAAATGCAGATGTAATACACAGAACACGAAAAAATCCACAACACATGAAAAATATATCATGTACATATATATACTATAACACACACAACCACTCTCTCTCTCTCACACACACACACACACACACACACACACAGACATTCTTTTTCCCACTTACTGTGTTTTTGTCTCTCTGTGTCTCTTTCTCTATTTCCTTCACTACCTATTTCTTGCCCTCTGTCTATCTTGCTTTCTCCATCTTTGTTTCTACCCATTTCTTTCTGACACAAACCCACACACAATGTATTTCAAGCTCTTTTTCTACACACACACACACACACACACACACACACACACACACACACACAGAATGAATATTAAGTTTTTCTTACATAGAAATACACGCATATAAACACACACACACACACAGACACACACAATGTATATCAAGTTTTTCTTACATAGAAATACACGCATATAAACACACACACACACAAACACACACACACAGACACACACAATGTATATCAAGTTTTTCTTACATAGAAACACACACACACACACAGACACACAATGCATATCAAGATCTTCTCACCACTCGAAATCCACTCACAAACCCCACCACCATCATCATAATCATCATCATTATCATCACTCTACCATCCTCATCAAACACACTATATAAAAAAAAACCTCACTCCACACACACACACCACAACACACACACAAAAATAATAATACGATTATCGACAACGCATTCAACACGTAGCATTTTGTTCCTTCATTTATTCCGTAATAATCCACACATTGTCTCTCTTTGCTCGATCTTCAGATGAAAAAAAAAAAATGAAAAAAAAAATTGATCTATTTCCCCCCCCCTCAATAATAAATAAAAAACTTAACGATTTTGTTTGTGTGTGCAACATTATCAAAACCAAAATTTTTTTTTTTCTTTTTTTTTTTCTTTTCGCCTATTCTTTTTTCACGAGAGTCTTGGCAAATATTTCCTTGTTCAGGGTTTGCGACAAACAGTCAATAACCAACACATTACGTACAGCACGCTGCTTATTATTGGGCGAATGAAAAAGACGTTTATCCTTGATCAATCAGTGTAAGTAATTTGTCGCAGTGATCGAATGAGTTATTGAATCCGAAATTTCAAAACATGTAGTCGCGCATGGGTGATCGTGAACGTGGAGAAAAAAAAAAAAAAAAAATAATAAAAAATAAAATAATGCTAAGTCTTAGGGTTGGATGGCATCAGTGAGTGTTGCCGAATTGACATGGTTCTGCCATTAATGTTTTTAAAAAGAATTAAAAATCAATTATTTGCTTGTGAGGGGTTTTTGTGTTTGTGTGTGTGTGTGTGTTTGTGTGTTTGTGTGTGAGTGTGTTTGTGTGTCTGTGTGTGTGTCTTTGTGTGTGTGTGTGTGTGTCTTTATGTGTGTTTGTGTGTGTCTGTGTGTGTGTGTGTGTCTTTGTGTGTGTGTGTGTGTGTGTGTGTGTGTGAGTCTTTGTGTTGTAGGAAGGGATGGCTGAATGTGTGAGTATATGAAGTTGTTTTACAGTGAGTCTGTGTGTCTCTGTGTGTGTGTGTGAGAGAGATAAATTTGTATATATTGTGTAGTTTGTGTGTGTGTGCTTGTGTGTGTTTGTGTATGTGTGTTTGTGTGTGAATGCTTGTGTATGTGTGTGTGTATTATATACACATACATATGTATATAAGATGTAATGTGTTTTGTGTGTGTGTGTGTGAGAGAGAGAGAGAGAGAGAGAGAGAGATACATTGGAATGCCTGTTCCTGAACATGCCTGTTCATAAACAGCAGTACGTGTGTGTGTGTATATATATATACAGACACACATACACAATCTGCTCTTAAAGTAACATAGACAAGAGTCCACACATAATTATGAAACACACACACACACCTATACTTACAGAATATATTCTTCAAAAACATATTCAGCTATCGATCATTTGAAGAAACACAAAACAACAAACAACACAAAAGACGACATATAAAAATGTCCACACCCACACACACACATGGATGTGCACACATGCACATGCACGCACACATACATCCTGTGAACACATGCACACTCCCACTCATTTCCCCTCAACAAGATATTTTAATCATATAAACACATAAAACACACATAAAACACACACACACATCTTTTAACTATTAAAACGCATGGCACTAACTGATGTCTACATTGACAAACTGAAGGTCAAGCCAACTGAGGAAACCATGGAAACATAATTTGCTAATGAACAAAGTGTGTATTAATCTAATTAAGATATTTTTATTATTATTATTTTTTTTTTTTTTTTATTGTGAAGAATGTAGAGAGAGAAGAAGAAAAAAATAAAAGCTATTAATTAAAATAATAACAGATGGGGTTTTGTCTGTGAACAAATGGTCGTATGATGGAACTCGAAATACTGTCAGTGTTATCACTGTGTATCCGTTGGCAACAGTCAGACATGTCACGGTTGAGTGAACACTGGAGAGGGTACAATGACACACATATGTAACACAGATGAGATACGCTAATGGTACTACTGGCAACATACAGAAATATCACGAATGAATGGATACTGGAGGTGATATGTATATGACACTAAGATACACAGGTGAGATACGCTAATGGTACTACTGGCAACATACAGAAATATCACAAATGAATGAATACTGGATGTGATACAGTGATGTGTATATGATGCTAAGATACACAGGTGAGATACGATAATGGTACTACTGGCGAGATACAGAAATATTATCCTGTGACAAATACCAGAGATGATAAAATGATGCACATACATTACATACGATACATTGATGATTTAGGAGTTATTGATAACACGCATGGTAGTATGGTACATAGCTCCATCCTGTATCCTAAATCCTATGATGCCATGATACATAGATGATGTCTGATGCCATGATGCACAATTGATCCTATGAAAACATAGTTGATGCTGTCGTTGATGGCTGATAATTTGATATTATGATACACAAAAAGGAAGAGAAAAATAACAAAAAACACAAACACAATTACAGACAAACGTTTATTTTTATTGTTTACAGTGTACACACATACAACTGGACAGACATACACACATACACATTACAAACAATTAATGTTTATAATCATTACATATATATATATATTTGTATTTGTGTATATACACACACAGAATTATCACCAGTAGTTACTAATCAGCAAAGAAAATAAATAAGCAAAAAGAAATTAAAAAAAAAACTGATAACAAAAGCTTCACGCAAATGTAGCCATTCACAATGAGAGGACTGCCACTTTCTCCTCTTCGCATATCAGAAATGGCCAATCAATTACGTAAATGGAAAAACGCATCATTTCTGAACGCTGCTATTAGCTTCATACGAAGGTAAATATTTCTTCCGGTTAACAAACGATGCTCCATTCAAGCTCTAGGCTAGCAAATTATCAGGTTTTGTTAGATCCTAGTTTTATTTTTTTTTTTTTTTTTTTTTTCTCCTCCAATATTCTAAATAAAATGGTCTGCATTTTTCGAAG
>CM022676.1:5787218-5804718 GCA_012295275.1 Chrysomallon squamiferum
CATGCCTGACTCCATTGTTTCGCACTGTTTGTTCATGTGCCTGGTCTTGTATTAAAAATGCAGCAAACCTGAAAGACTTTTTTTTTTTTTTTTTCTCTCCATTACCGTAATGAACTAAATTATATTTACATTAATGAGTGCATTGTCAGAGGTCATCTGGGCCGAAAGATTATGGAAATAATAATAATATTTTTTCTCTAAAATTTCCTAATTGCTGATTTAATAAATAAAAATGACTAATGATTTTTTAATTTCTGATTTATTAAATAATAAGAAAGATAAATGTTTTTTTTTTTTTTTTTTTAAAGTTTTATTTATTAATTGCTGAACTTGAAGCAGAAAGATTTTGCGATGATGATAAATATTTTTAATTCTTAATTGCTGATTTAATGAATATAAGATAATTGTTTTTCTTTTCTAAATCCTTAATAACTGAATATAATTACTGAAAATATAGCTGTGAAGATAATAATAATGTTTATTTTTTTAAAATTCTTAACTGATTTATTAATTGAAATAGATGATAAATAATTAAAAACAATTTTTTTAATTGCTTATTTAAATAGATTATGAAGATAATGATTTTAATAAAAAATTTCATAATTGCAAAAATTATACATTTTTTGACATTCGTAATAGTTGAATATATACAGGAATCATTTCTCAATTACTCTGGAAACCATTAATATTGTAATAGACTGAGGTTCATTAAGTTATTTTTTTTATTTATTTATTTAATTTAGTTATTTACTTATTTATATTTATAATTATGATAATGATGATTACTACTAATAGACTACCACTACTGCTGCTACTACTACTACTACATCTATTATAAACACTATTCCTTTATTACTATTACTATTATAACCTTTACTCCTGCTATTACTATCACTGTTAATGCTGCTTCTACTATTACTACTATTACTACCACAACCACTACTACTATTGTTTATTACTACTACAATTAATATTGCTACTGCTGCTACAACTACTTAATTATGCTACCAATACTTAACTACTGTTACCACTACTTAACTACTACTACGATCACTAAACTACTACCACCACCACCACTACTACTACATCTATTGCTACTACTGTTGTTATTACCAGAACAACTTCTACTACTGTTACAGAATTACACCTACACCATTACAACTGCTACAACTACTACATCTACAGAATTATACCTACACCATTACTACAACAGCTTCTACTACTATTACAGAATTATACCTACACCATTGCAACAACTGCTACAACTACTATTACTGCTACTACTGCTACTTCTGCTATTACTACTCTTGTTATTAATGTTATTGTTATTATTTTTGTTGTTACGGTTATTATTATTGCTTTTAAAATAATAATAATTATTTTACACTACTTGGCAACAGTATGTATGTATAATATGGTTATGTGTTCACACATATACTGACACATTAACAAATTAAAATTAGTATTAATTCTTAAGCTTGTAACTGTAACATCAAAACTGTTACACAGTAAACATGTTTTTACCACAAGACACTTTCTACTTCACTGCCACACACACCTGGCATCCATCATAAATTTTTGCTAAACTTAACAATGTTTACTGAACGCTAACTCAACAACGAAACCCCAGAGACACACAGAGAACAACAATTTCATCTCTTCCCTCTGTCTCTTTGTCACAGAGCAGCCATTGCCTGTAATTAAGTTTTCAAATCTAACCCAGTTACCAATTTCGTTCTGACCCATAGAATTGTCATCAATCTTTTAAAACGATGTCACAGCCGATGTCAGATCACTAATGACATCCCACTCCAGTCAGCAGCAACATCATCGGAGGCATCGTCGCCAGATCGTTCCATTGTCCTCGTTATAATCTTGGCAACGTCATCAATTTTCATAAACGTGTCTGAAGATTTTTTTTGGCAATTCTGTTGTTATCCTAAAGATTTCTTTCCTTTTTTTTTTTGTTTTACTGTGTTATTATTTTTATTATTATTTTTTTGTTAATTTTTTTTGTTTTTTTTTTTTTTTTCATCAATGTCATCATCATCATCATCATCATCATCATCATCATCTTCTGCTAATTTGGTGAAGAGTTTTCTACCCGTGATTTATTGAGGATTAATTGTTGATATAATGTTGTCTTTTAATAGTTTTGAGTTAACTTTCTTGTACACCCATTCAACCAATGTTGGTCAGGTAATTGAGTGTTTTGTTCAGTGCGGTGATTATGATGATGGAGTTGTGTGAAAAAAAAAAAAAAAAACCCACAAAAAAAATGTTGAATAATAAATTTTACAAAAAAAAACACACGAAAGGAAGAAAAAGAACTGAAAAGAGTGAAAGAGAAAATGAAATAAATAAAGCTGATGAAATGAGAGGGTTTTTTGGGTGTTGTTTTTTTTTGTTATTTTTCAATACAGGCAATTGAACTTGAATGGTTATGTGTTGAATAAGCTTTGGTTGAGAGAGAGAGAGAGAGAGAGAGAGAGAGAGAGTGTGTATATTTTGCAAATGAATGAATGAATGAATGAGATAATGCAAGAGTGAGAGATGCAGACACAGATCAGAATGAATGAAAGAAGGTAGAAGAGTGATAAAAGAAGAATAAATGTAACAAAAATAAAAAACATAAGAAGGAGAAAAATAAAGATAGATATATTGTCAGAGAGATTATAGAGAGAGCGAGAGAGAAACAGAGAGAATCAGACAGACAGTCAGGAAAACTAGATGCAAAAGAAATACAATAATGATAGCTTTATAAAATGTTCCCATAAAGTTTTTTTTTTTTTTTTCTTTTTCTCTCCTCTGTTTATGATTATTTTATTCTTCAAAAGAATATTGACTAACAAAGTAACAAAAAAAAAAAAAAAGAAATTAAATTCCTAACAAATGACTGGGAAGTGTGACTGTTGCATACCAGGAATATCTCACAGATATCCGATGATACATTTTGTATAACGCAGGCGGCCATTTTTTCAGGTTTATGTCAAACAAGTCACATGTGAGAGAAAAAAAAAGAGTTATAAAACTGCGTGACGTACAAATTGATGTCGTCCAGGTTAACAGTTAATAAGATATCAGTTTTTATACTCGACTATTCAAAAATTCCATACCACCAATAAAAAAACAATAAAAAATAAAAAATAAAAATATCTGTTATTCATACTGCGTTTCTCACTCGTGTAAAAAGATCCTTTTTCAAAGCTTGAATCAAAATGATAAATAAAAATAAATAAATAATAATAATGAATGATAAAAATTATGATGATATTAATAATACAAATAATAGCGATGATGATGATATCCCTTGTTTGCTGAAATCATGATGATGATGATGATGATGATGATGATGATATCCCTTGTTTGGTTGAAATCATGATGATGATGATATCTTTTCTTTATGTTAAATGACTGACTGTGAGTTTAAACACCCATTTTCAAAGAATCAGACAATCAATTAAAAAACAAATTCTTTATTTGCTCAGATGTTAAGCTACTGATTCACATATAATCTATTTCAAATATACCTAAATAAATGATTAATATATATGTAAAAATGTCTCTCGTTCACTAGATATAAATTTTTTAAAAGACACACTTTCAGCATACCAAATAAAAAGAAAATTAAAAATAAAATTTACAAAGCCTCTCTTTGGGTCACCTCAACAGTTGTGATAACATTTTGCTAAGGATTATGGGATTGTCATAAGACACAACAGCGTGCTATTTGTTCTTCTGGGTCGGGGCAACTTCTGGGCGTGTTTAATCACCAGCCCCACCCTCCTAATCAGCTGGGCAGCTCATGTTTATCATCTCCAAATACTACTAGTCTGACAGCCAGTTCCAATTAATTATAATGTAGGGGAGGGGGGGAGCTTTAAGATTGTTGGCAGTAATTTATTGATAACCCTAATAAAGGGATTTAAGAGCGATCATAAGAGGAGAAAAATAATTTATGGGATGTTTTAATTTGTCTGAGGGTCTTTGAAAAAAAAAAAAAATACCGTTCCAGCTGGATTGGGAAATTTGTCAGTTGTTGTTCTTGAATTTTTTGTTGTTATATTTTTGTATATATGAAGTCGTTGAGTAGTCTGCAGCGATTGTGGATGGATGTGAGGTAGTCTGAAAAGCAGTGGGATGTGGGGATCTGTCCTCGTTTGATGTGTTTGTTTGTTGATTTACCATTCCAACCTTTGCTCATAACATCTGTCTTGAGGACTATGGTTTGTCAGTGTATTGTCGGTGTCTTGCTTTAGAAACAATAGGTTCCAGATGTAATTGGTTATAATTTTTTTTTAACCTGTTAAACAGTGGGCTCCAGGATCCATCCTCCTCACTGGAATGAATGGCACACTTCATAATCCAGCTGAAAACATAATGATGACTGTATGAATGAATATCTGTTTGTTTCATGTCACCTTTGTTTTAATATTAATTCTTCTTAGTTGACTGCCAGCTGTTTGTTATAAACTTTATGAAGATACAATTTAGAAAAGAAAACTGCTGGTCCCTCTTGCCTAGTCTGCTCTTATTGATGGGCTTTCATAAACTGATGTTTCAGTGGCTGGATATAACAGCACTTTTCATTGGCTGTCTGGAGGTGAGTGAGCCAATCAAAATGCAGGAAACATTTGATTTTAAAAATGGCTTACTTGCCACATTTTTAATGTAGTTTTCATGATATTTATCATTATCATACAGTTCTTTTTGTTTTACATTTTTTTTTTTTTAAATTTAATAATAAAAATAATAATAATAATTGTGCAGTTTTCATTGTATTTATCATTATACAATTAATAATAATTTTATTATTATTATTATTTTGTTGTAATTACCACTGTTAGTTTGGTATTATTATCTTCATTATTTATTTATTTATTTATTTATTTATTTAAATTCTCTATGTTTCAATAGGGTTAGCAGACACATATTTTAATTTTTGAAAAGATAACCAGTGTTTATTAAACACGATTTTTCCCCAGAATAAAACTTTTATCTTTGACAGTGGCATTGATAAATTTTTCTTAGCAACAAAATATACAATTTAATAGAATTCATTTCAGATATCATTTTATAAATGTGTGAATTTAGCTTCTTTTTATCTGTCTTTAGACTAGTAAAAAAAAAAAAAAAGAATTTAAAAAGAAGTATATAGGTGTTAGAAAGAATATAAAATAGAAGAAAAATTGTAGAAAAAGAAAAAATGGCAGGAATATCTTTTTTTTTATTTTTTGTGTTGTTTTTTGGTTTTTTTTTGGTGTATGGAATTTGAAAATATGTCAAGATTGATATTTCATTTAAAATTTTTTTTTTTTTTAAGAAGTATTGTAATGGTGAAAATTATTTTTTGGTTTAATTTTCCTGAATTTAAAAAATATATATATAAATGTTTTAGGAAAATTCAAAAAAATAAAAAATTTAAACTCCCTCTGACAAAATAATTTTTTGAAATTTGAAAATTAATAAGGATGGATTCACATATGCATGCACACATTCGAACACATACTTATGCTCAAACATGCATGCTCACTCATACACATGCATTGCACACACAACGAATTTGTACCATTCATTGATCCACTTTAGGAAGGTTTGAACCATCAGCCAACCAGATATCAGACCTGTGGTTTAACCACTGACCTCTCACACATACTTCTGTTTAATTCAGAGATTCAAAAATATTAAAATTAAAAATAAATGTAAAAATCCCCCAAAGTATTAAAATAATAATAATAATAATAATAATAATAATAATAAAAATAATAGTAATAATAATAATAGTTTTAAAAAATTCCCAAATGTAATAATAATAATAATAATAATAATAGTAAAAAATTACCCAAAATATAATAATAATAATAGTAGTAATAATAATAATAATAATAGCAAAAAAAAACCCAAAGTATTAAAATAATAATAATAGTAAAAAATTACCTAAACTATAATAATAATAATAGTAATAATATTAATAATAGTATTAATAATAATAGTAGTAGTAATAATAATAATAATAATAATAATAACAATAATAATAATAATAGTAATAATAATAACAATAACATTAAATACAATAATAATAATAATAACAATAAATACAATAATAATAATAATAATAGTAATAACAACAATAATAAAAATAATAACAATAATAACAACAACAACAACAACAATAATAATAATAACAATAATAGTAATAATAATAATAATAATAATAACAATAATAACAATAACAACAATAATAATAATAACAACAATAGTAAACTACGCAATGCATCATGAAGAGCACGTTTGCAAAACTCATTTACCTTTTCCATCTTACCAATATTTAAACGCCATTTTCAAACAAGTCATGTGTTGAAAAGCTAAATACGAGGAGAGATTTATTTAAAAACACATTTATCAAACCATCGGACATATTGTATAGTTGAGAGAGAGAGAGGGGAAAGAACCTTTAAAAAAAAAATATATAAATACAAAAAAAACCAGCAGATTTTGAAAAGGTAAAACATTAAAAGAAGATTTAAAAGCTCGCATGCAAATCTGGAAATGATGGGTAACGATATGAGAAATTTGGAACCAATTAAAAAGTTCTCATTGCAATCCTGCCCCATTTAACATCACCCGCCCGTCTTTGAAGTGTAACGAGTACAGTGGTAAAGAAATTGATCTTGCGACCGCCAGGTTTTGAGATCAAATGCCATGAGAGTGTTTTTTTTTAATTTTTTTTATTATTATTATTTTTTTTTTTAAAGAAATATTTTTCGCTTTTGTTTTGTTTTTCTTTTTTCCCCAGTTGTTTCTTAGGAGTGGTGTTTCAAATATTTTTACCTTATATTTTTTTCTTTTTCTTTTTCTTTTCCTTCTTTTTTGTTTTTAGTTTATTTAACCTGTAGAAAGGATGTCATGCACATATTCAAACAGAACTGGTATGTTTCATGCTGTATATTTTTTAATAATTCATATTTCCTGCCAGTTTGTTGATTTAACTGACTAGAAATTTACTGTTTTATTCCAGTATATTTAACAAAAGGCCTTGTTTGTGTTTCGCTGTCCATGGGAAGGTTGCAGTAAAATTATCCTTTATTGCTGTTTGTAATTTGTGTGGATTTTGTTAAATTTTTAAAATGATGATGTTTGGCTTTTTAATGTCTCTGTCTATCTATCTAAATATATATATCTATTTAATACACACACACACACACACACACACACACACACACACACACACACACACACACATATATATATATAAAATCTTCATCATAATTATTCATATTTCTTTTTTAATTTTATTATTCTTTTAGATTTAGTTTAAATTTGCAAAACTAGGTTCATTTAATGAAACATTTAAAAAAACAGCCAAAAACAATAACAAAAGCTAAATTCTACTTTATTGAAATTGTTTTTCAAAATTTTTTAATTTAAAACCTCCCCCACAAAATAAGCCACCTAAATTCTGCTTAGTCTTAATTATTTTTGAAGAAACACTTACACTGACAAAAAGCCTGGAAAAAACTATTTTGTTTCTGTGAAGAAAAGATCTGATAGTGTCCCTGTAGTATTATTAATAACAAAGATTATATAAAAAAATATTTCCAACACCTCATTAAAGTTTATTGCAGGAATTACAAACCTAGAAAAGTAATAAAATTTAAAATTGTCTGTCTGCCATATTGATTTATTCAGTCAAAATGTTTTTAAATTTTTTTAACTTTTTTTTTTTTTTCTTTTTGTTGTTGTTGCAGGTTTTAGATGTATTAATTTTTTTTAATTTTTTTTATATTGTTAAGTGTTAAATTGCAAAAGATTAAAATTTTACATTCAAAATTGATTATTTACATATTTTTTTAATTTGTTCATATTTTTTTTTTTTTTTTGTTTCTTCACCTTAATCGGATTCCATTCATTCATCCTTTCATCTTTCTTTTCATTCATTCATCCTTTCATCTTACTTTCCATTTATTCGTCCTTTTCGTCCCGTTTTTCTTCCTTTCCTTCAACTATCCATCAGTTGATCAACCCATTCTCACATCCTCAACCATTTTCTCTGTTGTCCATTCATTCATCCCTCCCCCCATCTGTCAAATCCAAGCAACAAATCATCTATCAGATTTACAAAACGTGCTCTCCATATTTTTTTATTTCTTCTGTTGCTCAAGTTTACCCATTTTTCATGTTTTTGACCATGATAACCCAGCGAATCTTTCGTTACATCATTTCATATCAGCCAGCTCTCTGTTTACCTTGCAATTTTACGAAACTCAACACGAGGTTATATTTTCCAAACGATTACCTTTTTTTTTCTGATAATGTCCTATCTTTGCATGTCTCATATTTCTGTAATGATCATTATTTTCTTTTACAGGTAAGAACAGATTTTTATGCTGTGCTCATTCTTTTTTGTGGTTGTATTCATCCTTCCTAAAATAACCGATTTCATCATCCTTTCATTTTTATATAATCTGTCTAACCATACGTACATCATCTGTCCATTACATGCATCCTTTCATCATAATTTTTGTATCCATTTCATTCATCCATATACCCACCCATCCACCAATTCATTGATCCATCCATCATCCTGTTCTTTTAAACTCTACCACAGATCCATCCACTATTAGTATATTATTCTTAAACTGTACCATCTATCCCCAAAATCAATTCACACATCCAAATCTCTCCATCATGATATCCTTTCCAATCTCAACTTCTGGTAACAACAATTACCAGAAGGATAACAATTTTCTAATGAGTGTATGAAACTCATTGTTTGATTGTATTTGAAATAAAAAAATAAAAAAAATCTTCGTGGAGAGGATTTTTTTTTTTTTTTTTTTGTGTGTGTGTTTGTTTTTCGTCCACTGAGCTGTTAATCTCGTCCAGCAGAAAGAGGCTGCAGATTCACGGCAATCAACTCTTTTGTTGTTGTTAATCTGACGTCACGCTCGGTCGCACCAGATAATGATTCAGTCACAACAGTCAGTCAGTCAACCGGATCAGCTTGCCTGTCGTGTGTGGTGGTTGTGCCACACGCATAAAAGATAACTAGCTGCAGATCGATAAAAGTGACCTTAGAGATGCATCCATATTTTTTTTTTTTTTTTTTTTTTTTTTTTTTTTTTTTTTTTTGGCTGTTATAAATTTATATTAGTGTGTTAATTAATGATTGGTGGTGTGAGAGTTTCTGTGTGTGTGTTTTAGGCAGAGTCTTCTAAAAGATTCCTTGCTGCTGGTTGGTAAAAGAGTCCTCAGTGATGCACCAAATATATTTTTTTTCTTTGCTATTTTAAGTTCATATTGGTGTATTATTTATGATTGTGGTATGTGAGTCTGTTTGGCAGTTTTCTATAAAAGATTTCTTGCTGCTGGTTAGTAAAAGAGTCCTCAGTGATGCACCAACTTTGTTTTTTTTTCTTTGCTGTTTTAAGTTCATATTGGTGTGTTATCAATGACTGTGGTATATGAGTCTGTTTGGCAGTTTTCTATAAAAGATTCCTTGCTGCATATCATTAAAAGTGATCTCAGTGATGTAGTAGCAGTTGCTGGGTTTGTTTTTTGTGTGCAGTTTGTAGTTTATGTTTGTGTAGTCAAATTGGTAGCAGTATCTATCCATACATTGTACTAGTAGTAGTAGTAGTAGTAGTAGTAGTAGTCATAGTAGTAATATAGTTTAGTATAGTAGTAATAGTAGCAGTAGTGGTGTGGTAATAGTAATAATAGAAGTAGTAGTTGTACATGCAGTAGTAGTAGCAACAGAAGCAGCAACAGTGGTTGTAGTAATAGTAGAAGTAATAGTAGTAACTAATAATTGCAGCAATGGTGATAGCAGTAGTTGTAACAGTAGCAGCAGCAGTAGCAGCAGCAGCAGTAGTAGCAGTAGTAGTAGTAGCAGCAGCAGTAGTAGTAGTAGTAGCAGTAGTAGTAGTAGTAACAGCAGCAGCAATAGAAATTCCAGCAACAGCAAAAATTGCAGTGATAGTCTATCAGTGACAACACATCCAGTAACATTGGCAGCAACTACTACTACTACTACTACTACAATAACAACAAATCATCAGATGAACTTCCAGTAAACACAACAAAAAAAAAAAAAAAAAAAAAAACCTTCAACAAAAAAAAAAAATACTAATAAAAAAAAAAAAAAAAAAAAATACAAATAAATAATAATAATGTGTTTTTCTAGTTCCGGAACTTCCTCCACTAACTGACTTCGCTACTACTACTTACTGTGAGCTGTGTTTTGTGTTCAGCACTTTTATTTGTTTATTGGAAACTCTTGTCATCATCATTCAGGCTCTCTCAGATCACACTCTTCCTGGCTATTGATTTAAGTCAAAGCAGTCAGGTTTGTCTGTGTGTTTCTTAAAACTGCCTGCCAGTTTTTTTTCCAGTTACTTCTCATTTACAAGTTGTGGCGATGTGGGTTTTATGTCTGTTTGACTGTTATGTTCGTTCATGTGAGTGTGTGTGTGTGAGAGGTTTGTTTTGTTTTTTTGTTTTTAATACATCTTTGAAGGGTTTATCTTGAGTCACTATTTGTTTCAATATATCTTTGAAGAGTTTCTGTTGCATTTAATACATCTAAAATCACTAGTAGATTATCTTGAGTCACTATTTGTTTTAATATATCTAGAGTCATTGTTGTATTTAATATATCTTAAGTTACTTTTATACATCTCTGAAGAATTTCTGTTGTATTTAGTATACCTCAAGTCACTTTTATATATCTCTGGAGAGCCACTTTTGTATTTTATATCTTTGGAAATCACTTTTGTATTACATATATCTTTCACTGTTGATTTAATATTGTCATTTTATATTATCTTTGAATTTTTGTATTAAATATACCTTAAAATGCCTTGAAAGAATCTTTGGTGAATCAATATTGTATTTAACATATCTTGAATCACTTTTTATATATTTTTGGAAAGTCACCACTGTATTTAAAATATCTCGAGTCACTATTTAGTATCTTAGAGTTATATATGTGTTTTACATAATCAAAGGAACTGAAGCAAAAGATTATGTACCATCCCATAGACAGTAAATCACATCATGAAAAAAGCCCTATCAGTCACTGAGGGGAATTGAACCCACTACCTATCATTCCTCAAGCCAGCTTTCAAACTACAGATCTGCAATAAGGACACTTTTATTTGGATTTTTATTTTTTTTTTTTTTTTTTTTTTTAGCCTCAGGTAGTTTGTTGGGAGATTAAATTAACGTTTGTGGACTGTTTGCATCCCTTTAAGTAGAGAAGTGGCTGGAAATAAAGAATTGTCTGTTTGCTGATCACACAGAGAGCTTTTGTCAGGACTTAAGAACACATGTTTGCAGTTCGCACAATAATTTGTCAGAACTTAAGAACTTCAGACGTTGCGTCTGCATCGCACCAGTGGCTAATGGTAACGAACGACGAAGTTGTTGAAGAGGTTTAGTACAAGGCAAAGAGTTTGTCGAACGGAACCCAGGGAAGAGTGTTATCTAAAGATGAATGGGCAGAGTGTTTGGATTGGGCAAATACGTTTTTGTGAAATGTTGCGGTGGTTCAAAAAGGAGGTAGAGCTGTTGTTGAAGATGTTTGTTTTGTTCTTGTGTTGTCGCCGATGTGCTGTGTGTGTGTGTGTGTGTACGATGTTGTCTGCGACGATGGTGTTTGTATTTATGATGAAGATGTGTTGTTGTGTTGGGTCATTAATGAAAATGTCGATGATGCTGTGTTTTAATGAGGTTGTCGATGATGCACTTTACTGAGATTAATGATGATGTGTTATGATGATGTTGTCGATGATGTTGTATTATGATGAAATTGTCCATGATGTTGTATTAAGATAAGCTTGTCCATAAAGTTGTTACAATGAAGTTGTCATTGGTGTTGTATTATGATTAAAACATCAACGATGTTGTGGTATAATAAAATGTCTACGCTGCTGTTGTACCATGACAATGTCTGTGATGCTGTCGTATCACAAACCTTATCACAACAAGAAAACAAAATACTATTTACTTCTTCATATACCAAAAACAAAATGGCTGCCAATACCGTTATCCTATCCTTATATTTTATCCATTTTTATTCCATTATCAATCCAAATAAAAAAAAAAATTTTGTTTTTTTTTTTTTTTTTTTTTTGTTTTTTTACTGATTGAGCTGTAATCAAAATGTTTTATACAGAATCAAAACGGACTTCATTATAGACATTTTCCTTTCATTTGACAATTTAATGACTGTACAATTTACGTTTAAGCATTTTTGAGCTAAATCCTTTGTGAAATATTTGCACCAAGAATTTGATAAATGTCTCAGTCAATAAACAATTTCAATGATTTTTATTTTATTTTTTTTTATTTTTTTTTTTTTTTTGGGGGGAGCCACTGATTTGTAATTATTTACTGCCAACAAATTTTGCCTAAGTGAGTTCACTGCAAATTTCTGACATTTTGAATTTATCTTGATGTTTGTTACGTGTTTACTAGGACTGGCAGAATCAGATATTGTCAGTTTGTATGTATGTATGTATGTATGTTATTTGCAGCATGTCTGTCAGTATTTTGAGAAAATGTTAAACTCACTTCCTGAGTGGTTTTTTTTTTTTTTTTATATAGGCTTTGTGATAGTGACTTTTTTTTCCTGTTCCAGCCACTGCTACATTTCTGGTTTTATGAAAGGCTGTGATTTTTGATTTCCTGTTTAAGTGATGGTTATATGAAAGAGATTCTTTCTTGCTGTCTTCATGGCTGGTTGATGGAATATCACTTTTCCAGTTCCAACTCTTGTTTTTTCTTGCTGATTAAATTTACCTAGCTATAATTAGGAGTGATTTATCATTTTTACCAATCCAACCAGTGCCTCATGGCTGTTTGATTCAGTATCTTGTTATCCGACAAAAGCTTCATAACTGATTATTTATATATCCTGTTTACCCGTTCTAACCACTATCTTTGTATTAATTTCATATTAAATTAAATACATTGACACACATGCATATATTCACACACACACACACACACACACACACACACACACACACACACACACCCTGTTGAAATCAGTGCTTAATTTCACTTTAATTCAAAAACGTGCATACGCATGCACATATTAACACACACACACACACACACACACACACACACACACACACACACAGACACACTCCAGTTGTATCTCTTGAACCACTAAATGTTTCTGGATTCGTTTAAAAGATGTTTTTAATTTTTATTTCTCTAACCTGCCACATTAGGCAAAGTCACATCAGACGACTTGTTTAATGTTTTGTCCTTCCATTAACATGAGCCAGTGTGTTTGTAGCCCCAGATCAGCTGATCAATACAAGATAAACAATTAATTATTTAGCTTGTCCTTACCTCCTGGGATAACACAACTGCACATGCAAGTCAGGTCAGGACAGAAGAAGAAGAAGATGAAGAAGAAGAAAAAGGAAAAAAAAAATAGAAGAAAGAAAGAAAGAAATAATATGAAGTGGTTATTTAAAAATGAGTTTGGTGCAGATTAATTTGTACTAATGTTGTTTTGGGGGTGTTTTTTTTTTTGAAGATTGGTTAAAAAAAATTAGTTTTTTCCTGTTCCAGACAGATTTGTTTTTGGGTTTTTTTGTTGATGATGTAGGGTTTTTTTTGTATAATAGTTAAGGATGGGTGATTAATAAAGAAATATATTTTCATGTAGTTTGTGATTGTTGATTGCCCAGTTCTAAGTTATTTCTGCTCTTTAAGTGTTATTATTTATTTATTTATTTATTACTTTCATTTCTGTTACATTATTATTATTATTATTATTATTATTATTATTTTATTTTATATTTTATCAGAATGATCATAATGATGATGATGATCATTATTATTAGTGCTGTTTATTTATTTATTGTTATTAATATGATTATAATCAATATCATTATTATTATTGTATCCTTATTACATTTATCGTTACTATAACTATTATTGTTGCTATTATATTATTACTATTATTATTATTTATTATCATTATTATTATTATTATTATTATTGTCATTATCATTAATCATATTCTCATTATTATTATTATTGTTATTTTTACTATTATTATTATTATTACTGTTACTATTATTATCATTATTATTATTACATATTTTATATTTTCCTAGTGTTTAATTCTTATTTACAACATTTCAAAATACAGTACATTTGAATGTCTTTTAAGTATGCAGGGTTTTTTGTTGTGTTTTTTTCTTTATTTCATTCACAGTAGACTAAATATCACCAGACAGCAATTTAAAGTGACAAACTGACTCTGAAAGAATCCATTAAGCTTTTAACTTTATTTCTCAGAAAACCTTTGAAAAAAAAAAAAGAAGTAAAAATTCTCTTCTTTTTTTTTATAAGAATAGGGCAAAAAAAAAAAAAAAAAGTGATAAAAAAAATGGAGAAATAGGATTGTTACACTGTCTCTGAATTGTTTCAAAGAGATTTTTTTTTTTTTTTTTTTTTTTTTAAATTTAAAAAGGAAAGAAGAAAAAAAAAAAAAGAATTTAAAATGAATACTTGACACAAAGACAAATGTAATTTTAAAGTTTCCTGCCAAAAATATTAATTTAATAACTTGAAATGGGTTGAACAAGTACACAGACTTGAAAAAAAAAAAAAAAAAAAAAAATTATTTGTAGTCTTAATTGTGACTGTATTAGGTGTATTCATTGAGCTCATCACAAAATCATCATCAGGAATGATATTTAATCATCTTTTAAGTGGGCTGTAGCTTAGAGGTTTTTGAGTGCAGGGCTGAGATGTGATATGTTGTAGGATCAAATCTCCATAATGGATTAAGAAAAGGAAACACACACAAACTCTCTCTCTCTCTCTCTCTCTCTCTCTCTCTGAAGTAACACCAAACTCACATTGAAGCAATTCTTAAAAACAAAACACCAGCAAAAAAAAAACAAAAAAAAAACATTACACCTCAGCAGGACCTCTTCACCTGTCAGTGCCCCTCCCTGCAAAAAAGGCTCCAGAATCAAATTAAACAGAATGATTCCTGACACTGCCGAAATCTTTTACTGTGGAATTTCCAAAGATGCACACACTTCAAGACGAAGATTCCACTGAAACAAGAAGTAACTGCTCTGCTTTAGTTTCTGGCAGACGAGGAATTCGTTTGTTATGGCTGTGTGCAATAGCAGCCTGTGTCGAATATTTGTCGTAACACACACCCCCACGCATGAATATCAAACCAGATAACGTGCAGTTGCATTGGTGGCTAATTTTCTGTATCTGAAAGCACTTGTCATTTTGTTATTTCCGTTTTATCGTCTTTTTAGAACTGATGGTGAAATGATGTGGTGTTTTGTATAAAGAAGGTAACTGTATAATGTAGATGCACATATTGAAGCTTTTGATAACCAAGGAGCACTGGCTGGAATTGAATAATCATGAATAGATTTATTAATTAAAATGATTTATCAGCTTTATAACCCAATATATTTTAGTTTTTACCTTTTATTTGTCCAAATTTTTATTTTTAACATATCCTTTTTTTTTCTGGCAGAAATTTTTTTTTTTTATGTGTACTTTAAATATTTATTTTTGTTGTTAATTATTTGATCTCACAATAATAATAATAAAAATAATAATAATAATAATAATAATAATAATAATAATAATAATAATAAATACATTACCAGGAATAATAGTAATATTGAAAATAAATAAGAATAATAGAAACAATTATATTAATTACAACAGCAGTAGTAGTAGTAGTAGTAGTAGTGGTAATATTAATATTGAAGATGAATAAGAATAAAGCAACAATTATATTAATTACAACTAGTAGTAGTAGTAGTAGTAGAAGTAGTAGTAGTAGAAGTAGTAGTAGTAGCAGCAGTAGTAATAAAAGTAGAAATACAAAAATACAAATAATGGTATTAGTGGTTTTGATGATGGCAATAAAATAAATAAATAAATAAATAAACAAACAAACAAACAAACAAACAAACAAACAAAAAATCATCTCCAAAGCTAGGTGCTAATTAAATTAAGAATCACTCTTCTAAAAAAAAAAAACCATCTTCCAAACCAGACAGTGATGAAGACACACACACACAATGAAATTTTGACAAAACCACTTTTCACCTTGTTTTTTTCCCCATCATTCCCAACACACACACACACACACACACACACACACACACACACACACACACTTCATCAACTAACACTTTTACTGGATACTTCTTTTTGGCAAGTAGCATTTGTTATTCTTTTTGGAACTCTCCAGCACGGGCGCGGGAGTCCAGAAAGTGATTGTAGTAGTACTTTCCTTTCCACACCACTCATCCCGATTAGTTGGATTGGCTGCGCACAGTGACCTCGTGCTGACCTTGAGAGAGTAGCTATTTTTTCAGCAAGGACTGACTGTCAGTGAGCAGTGGTCATTGTTGTGTTAAGATAGGATTTTTGGTTTTTCGTTTGTTTGGTCTGAAATGGTGATTTGTCTGCATGTTTTTTTTTTTTTTTTTATTGTACTCTGGCTGAGATAATTTATTGAGGTAATGTGGTGTGTGCTGTCTTGATGGTGGGAGAGATAAATGATTTCTGAAAGGAAGGTGGTGTTGTAATTTTTCAAATTTTCAGTGATTTCATATAAAAGGATTTCTCTTATAACTACATACAGATATAAAATTTCTGTATTTCAAGAAATAGGATTTATGTGTAGGATTTCAAATAAATTGTGTGTTTTTGCAATCCCAGAAATCATCATCAATAACATTTCATATCCAGAACGTAAACCTCTGTATTAGCAATTTCAGTGATTTCAAAAAGGATTTATAGGATTCCTAAACTGTGTGTTTTTGGCAATGTCATACAAGGGATTTCTGAAAAAGGATTTTTGACCTCCGTACTTACATTCACTCAACGATTTCATACAAAAGTTTACTGTATTAGTATAGTAAACCCTCAGAATAACTTGCACATATAAATTTCTTGGAGACATTGTAGTTAATTAATATCATGAAGCTATGGCCACAGAGCTGCAGTATGGGAGTTTGTCTGTGTGTGTGTGAGAGATAAGAGATATTTTTTAGACTACATAAACCTCTACACAATTTATCACACAGGAACTTAATACTCATTTCATTGAAACACGTCACAGTTTTTTACCCTTTTTTTTTCTATTTTTCTTTTTTTATCCCTGTCAGATCTGTGACAGAGTGTGGTGTCTGACTGTCAGTTGTCTGTCACAACCAACCAACAGACAGACAGGCAGGCAGTCAAGTTCTGGTATTGTCTGAAGTAAAAAAAAAAAAAAAAAAAAAAAAAAAAAAAAAAGTTCAGTGGCAGAATTTGAGTGTCTGTAATGATGAAGAACACTTACACCTACCTATAGGAATGTTCAGTGATTTGTAACTGTCAGTCACACTTCACTGGAGATTGGTGGAGATGGAATAGGAAGGAGGCAGGGAGGGAGGGGAAGTGATTATAATAAAGTGTTGGGTATTTAGAGAAT
>CM022676.1:5809718-5822218 GCA_012295275.1 Chrysomallon squamiferum
AAACACCTGCACACCCACACACACACACAGACACACATATATATATATTTATTTATTTTAAAATATGAACACTTATTAATATGAAGTTAATTACAATATTTAATACATATGTGAATAATACAAGGAATATTTTATTTTACATAAAGAAATGTGAAGTAATGTTAATATTATACAACACAGTACCAAGGATTTTCAAACATTTTACTTATTTTTACTGTTACCATTACTGTTATTAATAGTACAGTTACTATTACTACTATCACTTCCACTACTACTATTATTATTACTAGCACTAGATCTGCTACCAGTGTGACTACTACTAGTGAAATATAATTGTACTGCTGCTGCCACCATTACTACTACTACTACTTATATTATTGCTACTACTACTACTACTACTACTACTACTACTACTACTACTACTACTACTACTACTACTACTATTACTACTACTACATCACTATTAAACTAAAATTAAACTATTCATAATACTATTATTGCTACCATTACCAATACCACTACTACTACTACTACTACTTTTACAACTGTGACTACTAAAACAACTAAAACTACTACTACCACTACTATTGCTCTCATCACTACTACTACTACTACTACTACCACTACTCCTACTCCAACATCTACTACCACTACTCCTACTCCAACATCTACTACTACTACTACTACTACTACTACTCCTACATCTCCTACTACTACTACTACTACTCCTCCTACTACTACTACTACTACTACTAATAATAATAATAATAATAATAATAACCTTTAATGATGATGAATACAGTGATAATGAAATATAACAACACAACAAATTGATATGTTAACGTCATCATTTGACAAATTCTGTTTAACATCAATCTTTATTTGCTTTGACTGTTGAACACAAAATTCACTGCTACTAACAAAAACAACAAAAAAAAAAAAAAATAAAATAATAAGCCCACCCTACAGACATATGAAGTTCATTTTTATTGCCCATTTCCATACACAAAAATCCAACAACAATAAAAATTAAAAAAAAAAATAAAAAAAAAAAAAAAAAAAAAAATTTCTATCAATCTTTCTCACCTGACAGGCAGGTAAACCATAATGCAATCTTGAGGTCAAAGTTCACACTTTATGAGACATTGATACCTGGCCTAATGCAAATTTGAAAACCCTGTCACTTGTTTGTCGTTCAAACTGTTGCTTAATCCGGACTTGTAATAACAGCCAAGGCTTTCTGAGCATCCAGTCTGTATTGAAATCTGAAGATCAACACAAGTAAATTTATTTTCATATCAAAACAGTTTGCGAATTGAAAAATGAATGTTGTGAGAAAAGATTATGTGTTCTGAATATAGTTATTATCAATAAAAGCTGATCTGATATGAAGTAATTTTCAGAGATTTAAAAAAATAAAATAAAATAAAAAGAAGTGATTTTGGTACTAAATAAATTAATAGCAAGAACTGATATGAATAAATGGTGAAGAAAAAAAAAGAAGAAGAAGCAAAAAAAAGAAGAAGAAGATAATAATCATGAAATAATAATAAAGAGAAAGAATAATAAAGAAAGAAAGAAAGAAAAAAAAAAAAAATAAAGAGAAAATATAATTGATAATTTAAAATTAGAAATTAATTTGATAGAAATTGTTGTCACCTAAAACTTACTTGACATTGAATAAACTGTAGAAAAAACAAAATAAGAAGATAAAAGACAAGTAAGAAGAAAAAAAGATTCAGTATTAAACTACTAATGAGAATAGATTCACAGTTTAAAAAATCATTTTCCAAAAAAAAAAAAAAAAAAACCCTACTAGAATAAGCAGATTTGTTATATAACTGAATATATATATATTTTTTAAATTGTAAACGAATATAAAAACATATATATATAAAATAAAAATTGAGACAGTTCAACAACAGCAGTTACAACAACAACAACAACAACAACAACAATAATAATATTTAAAACAAAAATAACAGGAACAGTAAAATCTTTATCAATAATAGTCGAAGTATCAATAATAATAACAACAACAGCAGTTATTGCTTTTATTACTGTTGTTATAACAGTAATAAAAGTAATAACAAGAATAATAACAGTAACAATAACAACAATAACAACAACAACAACAACAACAACACTGATAATAAAAACTGATAATAACAACAACAACAACAACAACAGCCATAACACTAACAATAACAACAGTAATAAAAACAACAACAACAGCAGCAACAATGACCACAGCCTCAAACAACGACAATAACGACGAGGTAGTGATTACACGGTTAACTGGTTTTTATCTTTGAATAAACTGAGCCTGTATTCAGATACCGTGCTGCTGTATATCTCATGTTGTTGTTAATGCACTTCTAGCGTGCGATACGGCATTAATATTACACCCCATCAGCTAGTTTTTTTTATTGGTAACCCGATAACATGTTATATAAACATGTACCAAGATCGTGTTTTTATGGTCCGAAAATTACAGATTAATTTGTACTGCAACAAGAATCCACATAAAAAAAAAACAAATGAAAAAAAAAAAAAAAATTTTTTTTTATTTTTATTTTTTAAGTGCAGGGTGCTTAATGGTCATTGTCAGCAGAAATGTTTTTATTTGTTTGTTGAAAAAATCAATTTTGTGAGTCCATGTTCATCTGTACATCTGATTGTTTTTTTTTTTATTTTTTATTTTTTATTTGTCAGCTAACTCGTTTGTGTGTGATCTTTTCCATTCGTCTGTCATTTGTGTGTCGATCTTTTCCATTCGTCTGTTCGTTTATCCGTTCGTCTTTCTTATTTATCCACACATTTCATCTGTCTATCCTGTCATCTATTCATCCACTTATCCATCTGTCTATTCGTTTATCCATCCCAACATTTAACTGTTTCTTCCATCTGTCCATCCATCCATCCATAAATTTTTCATGCATACATCAATATATGTATGTGTGTATGTATATATATATATATATATGTATGTATATTTATGTATGTATGTATATATTTATGTATGTATGTATATATAAATATACCTTTAGTAAATATATATATACTGAAAAGACATAGAATATATATATATATATATATACACATATACATACATATATATATATATAGATAGATAGATAGATAGATAGATAGAGATATTGATATAGATAATAGATATTCATACATACATACATACATACATACACACACACACACACATATATATATATATATATATATATCCATTTCATTGCCTATCCATCATCTCTGATCATTCGTTTACATGTGATTTTAAAGACCACAAAATAAATATTAACATCATCATCTTTCCATTCATTCATCCATCCATCCATCCATCCATCCATCCATCGATCTATCACACATTCACAGATACTGAAGTACAGACACAACAATAATAATAACCAATCAAAAACCAGCCTGACGTGATTTTTAATCTACTTTTCGAATACAGACATCGCATCCCATAATCCCATTACTCGATATTACCCATAATCATTGCATCGCATTTTAATTTTTAATTGCGTTATAGTCATTTCAGCTCATTATGTCAGCGATTCTAATCATATTAGTAATTAGTATTGGCACGACCCGGTTTCCACGACGACAGCTGATTTCCCCCCCTCTCCCCCATCCCAGCCCAGCCTACCCAGTCAAAAAACCACTTCTAAGGTTTTTCCAGCTAATCATTGTTCATGCAATATTTATATCATTTCCAGATGATTTATCAGAACTGGTAATAACTGTTCACGTTTTTTTTTTATTGTTTTAACAAAATTAATTACTTTATCGTTAGGAAAGAGTTATGATCGAGAAATTGTACTAATAGATTATTAATAATAAATGAATTTTTATTATTTTTAATGGATTTGGTTTGTGGTTTTTTTTTTTTTTTTTGTTTCTTTGTCTTGCAAAGGGTTAATTAGTATTAGATGAATTTTTTTGTGATTGTGTTCTTTTGTGTGTTTTTTTTCATGTTTTTGTTGGATTTTTTTTTTTTTTTTTAAATAATTGATATGTAATTTTATTGAGTTTATCAGTTTAACTAGTTATTGCAGTAAAAATAATGGTAATAATTGTAATGATGATTATAGTGATGATGATGATGATAATATCATCACAAATAATAACAAATACAATAACAGTAATAATAATAATAATTATTACAACTTAAATAAAATAAAAAAAATGAAATGAAATTAAATAACTGCATAATAATAATAAGAAGAAGAACAGCAACAACAACAACAACAACAGCAAGAACAAAACAACAGAAAAAGACCAACAGTAGTATAAATAATTAATATTTTTTAAACCGTAAAATATTAAGGCTATTTAAAATATCACCTTAAAAAGATTAAAAATAATTTTATGTGTGTGTGTGTGTGTGTGTGTGTGTGTGTGTGTGTGTAAATTAACAAAAATGCAAAGGGTTAAAATATGAAATTAACATGATTAAAATTCAAATTAACCACAATTCAGGGAATTCCCAGGACAGAAAAGGTTAAGCCACGTTGTGTAAAATACACATTAACGTGTATTGTGGTTAAAATTCAGATCAATCTCAAACAAGGGAAGCTCCAGCACAACAAAGATTAAACCACATAATTAATAGATTTATTTACTACGATTTACTCAAAATAATGTTAAAATTTAAAATCGATGCAATTATTAAACACTTACATAATGCTTAAAATTATAAATATTACGATATTATGCTTCAAATTATGACTAATTTGGTATTATTATTTAAAATTAAAATTAATCAAAAAAGAGGGAATGATGGTGGAATTCAAACCAACCACAAACGAGGGAATTGCAGAGTACAGGGAATTTAACGTGTTAATTAATGTTTCTAATTAGTCATGTTTATTCAAGCACTGTTTGAACAGATGCTGGGTACATTTAAAAAAGGACCAGGAACACGACCTTCAACAAGCAATTAACACACATGTGTTCGGGTTCGCTAGATCAACACTGGTCAGTGTAAAAACAACATTTATTTAAGATCATATTTTCTAACAAACCTGATCACAACCATAACCTCCTGTACTGCACTGACCAACCCCCCCCACCCAGGTCTGACCTGACCTGTATCAGGGGTGGGAGGGGTGTCACGTTTTTCAGGCAAAAGTGTAAAAGAAAATTTTGTGGATTTTGGGTACAGCGGTGATGCATGTAATTTCCAAGTGTGTTGATGATTCCCAGTTCCACCCTCCCCTTGTTCTGTTATACTGCCCCCTCCTTCCCCCCCCTACCAGGTCTGACCTGATTGTTGTTATTGTCTGGAGGGGGGGTTGTCATGTTTTCACATGAAATATAAAGAAAGATTGTAGGTTTGTGTATGGTCAATATGCTATTTTCAAAGGTGCTGTTGATCAGAATTTTCTTCTCCTGTCTTTGTTGCGCACACACACACACACACCTACCCATAGGTTTACCTGTAAGGTAGTCATTGTCTGGGTAGGACTTTTTTTTTTAGTTTTTATTATTATTATTTCAACTATTTTTCATGGTTTTCATAGCTTTTGTCTTACATTTTGCAAAAAAAAAAAAATTAAAATCAAAAATTAAAATTAAAATAAATAAATAAATAAATAAAAGAATTGTTGAGTTGTACATAAAAGTATCATTTCTAGAACAGTTGCCTGATTGGAGGAGTCACACCCTTCCCTTTTCCTATTGCCCCCCCACCCCCTAGATGTGACCTGATAGTATTTTGGGGGGGTGAGGGTGTAATTTTAAAAATTATTTTCATGTTTTTTCATAGCTTTTTGTCTTGTATTAAATGAATATAAAGGAAAAATGCTGACTGGAAAATAAACTTTGCCCATTCAGAAGATATAACCTAAAATTCTTACTCCTCTGACTTTTTTCATGTCAAACTATTTGTCAAAGAAAATGAAAAATAAATTCTAGAAAACGAAATGCAAAAGAAAAATAAATTATAATTTTTAATTTTTTTTTTTTTTTTAGATCATTAAATAGATAAATAAATAAAAATATACTGAATAAATGAAGAATTAAATAAATGACTAAAAATGAATGAATGAATAAATAAATAAAATGTTAATAAGTTAATAAAGATAAATGATAATATAAGCAAAATAAATGAATTAAAAAAAATAGAAGAATAAAAATTAACAGAAGAATAAAAAGATAAAAATAAAGGAAATTTTATTAACAACAACAATAAATACTTTTAAAATATATATTTAACATAAAAAAATAATAATAATAATTTTGAAAAAAAAAAAAAAAAAAAAAAAAAAATAAAATAAAAAATAATAAAAAAACGTTTTGATTGAAATTTTTTTATTAAGACAGGCTGTTAATAAAAATTCATTAACACAGGTGATCTAATTAATAAAAATCAGCTCAGTTTATTTTTAAACTCGTTTAGAGAAAGGTGCAGATTTCACCTGTACGAGACTAATGCATAAATTAGACTTACTCAGAAAGTTTGTGTTGTCTTGTACAAATATGTACCTCATACAAAATATGGATCTGTCGAATTCCGTGTGTTATAACACCTGTTAAATATAAATTTTATACAACAGATGCTTGTGTATTAAAGGTATGTAGTTTATAATATAGTCTGTTCTAATATAACTGTGAAATATAGCTTTCATACATCAGATGTGTTTGTATATCAAAGGTTTATAGTTTATAATATGTACTGGTATGTATATTTAAATATACATGTGAGACATAAGTTATAGTTAGATGCTTGTATATTTAAGGTACTTAGTTTATATTATAGTTTGATATGTGTATTTTAATATATGTGAAATACATATTATATATAATGGTAGATGTTTATGTATTAAAAGTATTTAGTTTATAGTATAAGAGTCATATGTGTATTTAATATGTATGTGAAATAAAAATTGTATATAATAGTAAATGTTTGTATAGATAAAAGTTTATAGTTTATAATATATTCTGATATGTATATTTAATACACATGTGAAATATAAGTCATATGTGGTTTTTATAGTTTTATATGTAATTGATATAATATTTGAATATTGTGTATTTTAAGTATGTCTGTCTCTTTTTGCCTTTCCTTTTCTGTTTTTCTGTCTGTCTTTGTCTCTCTCTTTTTCTCTCTCTCATCCTCTCTTTCTTTCTGTCCATCTATCTTTCTTTGGCTCTCTTTCATGTTTTCTCTGTCTGTCTGTCTCGCACAAAATGTTTCATTAACATAAAAATGAATCTATTCTTTCAGGTATCTCAGGTGATGGTCTTTGAGTGTGAGATGTCACACTGTGTCACACTAAATGTGACAGTTACAAATTAGCTGTCACACAAAACATGTAAACACAGCAGACAGTTTTACTGCCAACCCATGAACAGCCTGTCAGAAAGGTAGGAGATGAAAACAGTACTTTCTACACTGCCGTTTATAAATAGTCGTAATAAAGTGTGTACCTAGGTGTGTGATATACTTTCTCAGCAGTGTTTTAGTTAAATAGAAGACACTTTATTAGATATATAGATTGTCTGATGAATGTGTATAAAAAGAACAACCAAAATAGTAATAGTAATAAGAATAATAATAATAATAATAATAATAATGATAAAAAAATGATGATGATAATAATAACAAAAGGTAAAGATGGCTTACATATATAACATTTACTAAATAGTATTTTCTAAAACATCATAATGAATAGTTGTTAAAATCATATCATATCATACATACATACACACATACATACATACATACATACATACATATAATATAAAATAAAATAAAACAAAATAAAATTAAAAGGTAACAAAAACCGTAATAAAGAAAACGTATATATGTCAGATATGAAGATTTATTTTCATACATTTTTTCTTAACTTAATTTTTACAAGAAATCTGTGTGTGTGTATGTACATTGATACAAAAATACATATACATATACTTATGAACATGCTGTCATAGATATAAACATACATACATACATACAAACATGTTCAAATACACATGCATGCACACACACACACACACACACAATCTAATTAACTTTATTAAAATACTCCTAACATTTCTCACATCTGTATGTCTGTATTAGCAGATGTTGTTTTTAAAATATCTATTTGTATTATTATTTTTTTTTTTTTTTTTGTCCGTGTGTCCATCTGTCCAGATTCTCTCACAAGCTGGGACAGATTTCCCAGTTTCCATTCATCCTGGACACACACAGGACAACACAACAGTCATAAATCACCCAACAGAAGAAAAAAAAAACTAACTGTCACCATAAACTAGTCACCCAACATATCTGTCATTTTGAGTAATCCAGTAAACACTGAATAATCATGCAAAAAAAGAACATCCCATCAATGGATTTGTGTACACATTTTCTTAAAATACCCTACAAAAACAACATTATTCTTTCTTTATTTATTTATTTAATTTTATTTTTATTTTTTGAGACCCAAATAGTATTGCTATTGACAAAACTGATCTATTTTTGGAGAATCAAAAAAATAAAAAATAAAAAAAAATTATAAAATTGCTGTCAATAATATGATCTATTTTTTGGAGACCAAAATACTGTTGCCATTAACAAAATCTATTTTTTGGAGACTGAAATAAAACCAAAAATCTTTTTAAAAAAAAATCACTATCAATAACATGATCTGTTTCTTTTTTTTGGGGGGAGATGCAAAAATAACCGTCACCATCAGCATAATTACAAACATCGTCAGCACTGACAACCTGATCATTTTTACCGGAGACTTGAACCCCATTGCCACAAGGCGTCGCCTGGTACCGTTAGCCCCACCCATTTACCTAACTGAACTCATTAATCGGAGTCAACAGAACAAAAAAATCACCAACAGGTTTTTATCGATACCCCCAAAACATAAAAAACGTGACTCTAAAACTGATACTTCACCAGTACCAGTGTCTAAAACGCTGATACTTTCACCAGTACCAGTGTCATAACGCCGATATCTCACTGCAGCCCGTGACTTAACAACAATACCTGTTAACACACTCGCAGTAGTCGCAAATGTCGCGTCTTTCTGGCTCTCAGTATAATCCTCAAGATTTGATTAATGGGAGAAATGGTTAAAAAAAAAAAAAAAAAAAAGCAATAAGTATTTATTGATGATCAAGTGTCCTTATCGTAGCCTGACACTTTCACTGCCATGATTTGAGTACAGCTTGGTGTTAGTGAGGTATTGATTGGAGTACAGTTTGTCTGTCTGTCTGTCTGTGTGTGTGTGTGTGTGTGTGTGTGTGTTTTATTTTTCTGCTCCAGAGAAAAAGGACTGTTTAGAACGTGTTTTTAGTTGTTTTTGTTTCTGTATATGTTGGGGTTTTTTTGTCTGTTTTTTTTTATGTTTGTGGGGTTTGATAGTGGCTGTGAATGTTAAGTAAAAAAAAAAAAAAAAAGTATGTGTATATTTAAGTAACTTGTATTAAATGATCAGGTAAAGTTAGCTAAGTAATTTTATAAGATGATTGGGTTTTTGGTTGGGTTTTTAATAGTGGTAGTAATATAACAATGATAATAATCATGATAATAAATACAGTAATAATAAGAAATGATTATTATAGTAATAACAATGATAATAATAAAAATAGTAATAACAATAACAACAACCATAACAATGATAATAATGAATGTGATGATGATGATGATAATTATAATGATGATGGTGGTGATGATAATAATAATGATAATAATAATATGATGAAGATAATGATGATAATAATATGATGAAGATAATGATGATAATAATAATAACTGTTTTATGGCCTTCGTTTGTCATGAATTTTAATTTCTTAACTTTAACTAAAAAAAAAAGAAAATAATTAATTACACTATTACTATTTATTTAAAACACAGGTACACATGCATACACACACACCTCAACATGCATACAAACACACACACACACAGACAGACACACATTTACTTTTTGACAACCGCTATCTATTTCAACCCTAATCTAATCTTATCTGAACATTCTGAGAAACTTAAAACATGACCACACACAAAACGTTATTCCTTAGCACTAAAGTCGTTAACGATTCCGTAACAGAGTGAACATTAAAAGCCTGGCGACTGAACAATAACGTCTTCACATAACCAAACAAGAACAAGACGTTTATATCATTACAGTGTGTACGTGGTGATATCGCTGTTATTGTATCTCGCGGCATTGCATACGAATTAGCCATGTATTATTGGCTAGAGGTACTAATCTTTGTCTATTGTTTTCTGATCCATAACCACTGTAGATTACAGCCTCTGATTATACACTTACATGCCTCAGTGGGTTTTATGGATATAGAGTTACCCGCCTTGTCGTGTTTATTAGTTTAGAGTTACGTGCCTTGTTATCGTTGTAGGATTAGAGTTTCCTACCTTTTTTGTTGTTCACCGGATTAGAGTTACCCCTCTTGTTGTGTTTACTGGTTTAGAGTTACCTGCCTTGTTGTCTTTATTGGTTTCAGAGTTTCTTTGACTGGTTATTGTTATTGGTTTCACGTTACCCGCATTTTGTTTTTATTGGTTTAGAGTTACCTACCTTGTTGGTGTTAATGCTACTGTGAAATGGTGGCGCAGTGGAAAATAGTTTTTGTCAGGTGAGCAGTGATTTGAAGATTTGACACTGGTGGCTTGGAATTACGTGACAGTAGTTTAGAATTTTTGAAATTTTTTCTAAATATATAACTTAAATAATACGTAAATAAATACAGTGGTTCTGATACTGTAGTTCTGTCTTCTTCTTCTTCTTCTTCTTCTTCTTCTTTCTTCTTCTTTTTCTTCTTCTTCTTCTTCTTCTTCTTCTTCTTTTTCTTCTTCTTCTTCTTCTTCTTCTTCTTCTTCTTCTTTTTCTTTTCTGTTCTTCTTCTTCTTCTTTTTCTTCTTCTTCTTCTTTTTCTTCTTCTTCTTCTTCTTCTTCTTCTTCTTCTTTTTCTTCTTCTTCTTCTTCTTCTTCTTCTTCTTCTTCTTCTTCTTCTCCTTTTTTTATTGACCAGATGATTTTTGGATCAGTTTCAGACATGATAAATTTTTGAAATTTTATTCTCTACTAGTCACACTACCTTCACTCTTGTGATGGGTTTTTCCATTTAAAAGCCAAAATTTGACCTAAGATAGAAGTAGAAGATACTGAGACATCATTATGGACTGGACTGATGAGAAAAGGGAGCTATTTTTGGTATATTTCTACAAAATTGTCTTTTAAATATATTCAATTACCTGGGTCTAAATTATCTCAAGCATCCATGAACAACGTTTGATCCTGGAACCTAATGTACACCAACCACACTTAAACAATCATCCTACAGCTTATATATATACTTTGTGTGTTTCTGTAATATTGTGTTTTAAATACATTCTTCAAGGTGAAATGGGAAATTTTCACAATAGTCCAATTATAGGATTTGATCCTTGAACCTAACATACACCAGCCATACATACTAACCAATCTCCTATCTAATTCTGAATATTTCTCTAATATTATGTTTTAAATATATTATAAAAACTGAAACTTTCACAAAGTCCAGTAACAAGATTTGATCCTGGAACCTAACACACACCATCCAAATTCTCTAACCATCAGTCTCTGCATTCTGAATGTTTATGTAATATTGTTTTTTAAATATATTATAAAAAAACCTGAAACTTTCACAAACTCCAGCAACAAGATTAGATCCAGGAGCCTAATACACACCAGCCAAACATTCTAACCATTATCCTCACTGTCCTGAATACTTCTTTAATATTGTGTTTTAAATATATTAAAAAAAACTGAAATTTTCACAAAGTCCAGTAACAAGATTAGATCCTGGAGCCTATCAGACACCAGCCTAACATTCTAACCAATCAGCTTCACTGTCCTGAATGTTTCTCTAATATTGTGTTTTAAATACATTCAAAAAAACTGAAACTTTCACAAAGTCCAGTAACGAGATTAGATCCCGGAACCATCAGCCTCACTGTTATGAATGTTTCTCTAATATTGTGTTTTAAATATATTCAAAAAAAAACTGAAACTCACAACTCCAGTAACAAGATTAGATCCCGGAACCATCAGCCTCACTGTTCTGAATGTTTCTCTAATATTGTGTTTTAAATATATTAAAAAAAACTGAAACTCTCACAAGTCCAGTAACAAGATTAGATCCTGGAACCATCAGCCTCACTGTTCTGAATGTTTCTCTAATATTGTGTTTTAAATATATTACAAAAAACACTGAAACTCTCACAAGTCCAGTAACAAGATTAGATCCTGGAACCATCAGCCTCACTGTTCTGAATGTTTCTCTAATATTGTGTTTTAAATATATTACAAAAAAACCTGAAACTCTCACAAGTCCAGTAACAAGATTAGATCCCGGAACCATGAGCCTCACTGTTTCTGAATGTTTCTCTACTATTGTGTTTTAAATATATTAAAAAAAAACTGAAACTCTCACAAGTCCAGTAACAAGATTAGATCCTGGAACCATCAGCCTCA
>CM022676.1:5827218-5879718 GCA_012295275.1 Chrysomallon squamiferum
GTCATTATTTCGGTCCTATGGCATCATTATTAATTCAGTGGTATGGAGTTACATTAATTCAGTGGTATGATGTTATATTTATTAACGCAGTGGTATGAAGTCATAATATTTCAGTGGTATGATGTTATATTAATTCAGTGACACAGAGTAATATTATTTCAGTGGTATGGAGTCATAATTAGTATTGCAGTGGTACAAAGTCACTTTAATTCAGCAACATGGAGTCACAGTAATTCAGAGACATGGAGTCACAGTAATTCAGAGACATGGAGTCTTGTCAGATTCGATGGTGTGGATTCAGGCAGTAATTTCGGTGATACAAAATCGCTGTTAATTTGTTGAAACGTTCTCTGTAATGTTCGACATCTCGCTGTAATGTCTGGTTGTTTGGGTTCCAATGTTTGTCGTTATCCACACACACGAACCGAAATTACGGGTCGTTAAAAAGAACAGTTTCGAGAAAGATTCAAGCTTGCCTTGAAAACTGATTCGCGTTCCGGTTCTGAGAAACAATTACGTTTTTTGGATGTGTGTGCATGCATGTTGTTGATTTTTTTTGTGTGTGTGTGTGTGTGTGTGTGCAGAATGGCTATTGTGGCGGTCAGATTGTGGCCATCATCCGGTTTTCGAGAAAGAATCGAGTTTTTTGGGGGGTGAAAAGAAAATTGCTCAGTTTTGTTGGGTTTTATGGTTTCATGGGTTGGTCGTGTAAATTGGTGATGTTCGGTTTAAGTCAGGTTACAGAGAGACAACAGTTGTAATAGGATTTTTATTAGCTTGCTTGATGATGTCTGTTTTAATGCTGGGTGATATTTTATGATCGCCCTTTGCAGTATTTTGTGATGGTCTCTAGTGCTAGGTCGTATTGCTTTATTGTGTGATTATACAAGTAATGTTTGGTGGCAGGATTGTGAAACTGAATGTTTGATAAATATTTTTTCTTCATATAGATGTTGATGTATATCTATAAATGTTGTAAAATATGTAAATCTCTCTCTCTCTCTCTCTCTCTGTGTGTGTGTATATATATATATATATATATATATAGAGAGAGAGAGAGAGAGAGAGAGAGAGAGAGAGAGAGAGAGAGAGAGAGAGACAGTATATAAAGAAAAAGATTGAAATTGAAACTTGATGGAGAAAACTGAAATAAAAAGAAATAAAAGGGAAAGAAAAGACAAGAGAATGATTTAATAAAGAAGAAAGAGAGAGAGAGAAAGAAAGAAAGAAAAAGAAAAAATAGAAATATGGAGAGAAAAAGAGTAAGAGACCAAAAAAATTGGACGTCTGGAAGAATGAAAGAGAAAGCAATAATCATAGAGAGAGAAAGAGAGAGAGAGAGAGATGGAGAGAGAGAGAGAGAGAGAGAGAGAGAGAGAGAGAGAGAGAGAGAGAGAGAGAGAGAGAGAGAGAGACTGATAATTAATAATGTTAACTTCAGATTATACAAGAAAACAAAAATAACAACCATAAACTGTTAATGTTAAAAATTCTGTTAAATGAAAAATCAAAAAAACCCACTAACTATTAATGAAAGAGAAAAAGAAAAAGAGATATCCAAAAAAAGAGAGAGAGAGAAAGAGAAGTAAATGGCTAGTTAATAATGTTAACTTCATCATCATCATCATCGTCGTCATCAATACAATAAAACAAGCCATAAACTGTTAATATTAAAACATTCTGCAACTACATTAACATCATCAACATCGATCCAATGGAAAAAAAAAAAAAAAAAAAAATAATCCATCTTTCAGTAACATTAACCTTGAAAATCACCAGACTTGTGTCCACTTTAACCAAGCTGATAATTCCTTAACAATGTCCATTTTGCACTGACCGACTGAATGACCAACTGCTGGACCTAAGTGGTCGCAGGGAGTCTGCGGGGGGGGGGGAGGTGTGACTAATGAGTAATTCCTAGATCGAAGAAGAAGAAGAAGAAGAAAAGAGAGTGAATAATTACAAGTGTTCAGTTGTAACTTCAAAGAAAATTAATAGAGAGAGCACGGTGGTTTTTTTGGTAAACTACTTCGCCGAATGAATGAAGTCCTGTCATTTTTTGGTAACTACTTCGTCGAATGAATGAAGTCCTGTCAGTCAGTGAAGGAAATGGGGGTGGTGGGGGGTTGTCCAGTTATTTCTGTTTGAGTGAGTTTCTTTAAAAAAAAAAAAAAAAAAAAAAAATGGCTGAGAATGATTATTGTGAAGACACGTGTTCGAATAATAAGAAATTTAATAAAGTCGTCACTACGGAACAGCAACTACAACAGTGTTGACATTTGTTCAGTCGTGTTTATTCAGATCCCAATCGTAGCAACTACTACCACAACTACTACTACTACTACTACAACTACTACTACTACTACCACAACTACTACTACTACTACTACTGCAACTACTACTGCTGCTGTTGCCACCATCACTGCTATTACTAATAATATTTAACAATTACTACTTCTACTATTATTAGTACTATAACAACTACAACCACATCAAATACAGCAACAACAACAACAACTGCTATAGCAGTAATTTGTTGAGATGTGTCCAGACTGTACTTCAGCTACAAGGACAATATGTTTCACTCACATTACTACAACAAATACTACAATTACACCAACTACTACTACTACTTTAGCATAACTACTACTACTATTACTGCAACAACTATAAAAAACAGCCACTGAAATTGTAACAACAACACTAACAACTACAACAACAACAACAACTACCGCCAAAAAAAAAAAAAAAAAAACATAAAACAACTACTACAACAACAGCAATTACATCAACAGTAACAGTAATAGTGATTTATGACTTCAGCCAGCTACAAAAACAATATCTTCAGTCATACTCCATTGCGACAACTACCGCAACGTTTGACTGATTGGTAGACGACGTCATGACGTTGTGTTTTTTGGTCACAGCATGTCCATGCTGCATTCACCTTTGTCTGGACTTGATCTGAGGCTGCCCTGTTGAATAAATTGTGTATCAATCATATTAGGAATCCAGCGTTAGATCAATTGAAGTCAGGGTGATCTGTGTTTACACAGGGTGTGGGATATCAATGGTATGTCGGGACTAGGTGTGTAGAAAACAGTTTAATTAATGTGTTTCTTTTGTACAGGGATTTTTTTTTATGAAATGTCTGCCGTTTTGGTCGTCTAATGTTATGTTTTTTTTAATTAATTCTTCTCTTTTTTTTTGTTGGAGGGTTTAATTTTTTTTTTTTTTTTTTAGCATCTGTTCAATTTTTCTTTTTTTTTTTTTTTTTTTTTTTCTCGTTTTCTTCATTTTTTTTTTTTTTTTTTTAGACAGATGGTTTATACAGTTTTTGTATTAATTATTCCAGATTTTTTTATTTGTTATCAATACTGTGTATACAAGAGATATAGTAAGAATGAGAGAGAGAGAGAGAGAGACACAAGGTAAAAAGAGAGAGAGAGAGAAAGAGAGAGGAACAGACTGTGAGAAAGAATGAAAAATAATGAGAGATGGAGAAAAGAGAAAAGAGAGAGACTGGGAGACAGAAACACACACACACACACACAGATACTGAAACAGACAGACAGACAGACAATGCAACTCCTTATTAAATGACAGCACATGTCGAACCCTGATAATCATTAAAATCAACACCATTGTCCAGTTTTGATTTCATTTACAAAAGCGATTGACCCTTTGACCAGTGCACTTGGGAGAAGTTGAAGATCACAGTTATTATTAAAAACCCTGTTTATTATACACACTGTATAATAGACACCCTCTTGATAGCACACACTAACATTATCATTATTATTGTACACCTTTATGATACATGCCATAATGTTGTGATAATTATTATTATTATTATAACACTTTTTATAAACACACATCATAACATTATCATTATTATTATACACTTTCTTAATAAAACATGCCATAATGTTATCATCATTGTTATTATTATTATTATTATAGATACTTTTTATAATTCACATCATAACATTATCATTATTATTATATACCTTCTTAATAACATACCATAACATTATCTTTATGACTATACATCCTATATATATATATATATATATATACCATAACTTTATTATTTTAAACCTACATATAGTATTAATTGTATTAACTACTGAGATATTATTATTATTATTATTATCATTATTAAAATACCATTCTAAAATAATCCATGCTATAAATTTTATACAATACTCATAACAAAAACATGTTAAAACAGCATAACCAGTGTTGATGTTGTTGTTGTTGTTGTTGTTAAACAGTTATAATGATACCAGTGTCATGAAAATACCCATTATTATAAAATATTCTCATATAATGTTACCTTTATTATTAATTGCCATTTATAAATATAATCATATTATCATTATTGTATAATATATATTTTTGTGTTATATATTCATGTGCGTTTGTGTGTGTGTGTGTGTGTCTCTCTCTCTCTCTCTCTCTCTCTCTCTCTCTCTCTCTCTCTCTCTCTCTCTCTCTCTCTCTCTCTCTCTCTCTCTCCCTCTCCCTCTCCCTCGGTGTGTCCATCTTAATACTAATATAATATTGAGTTTTCTTTATTATACCTTTACCTTATTACTACTTTTTATTATTATTATTATGAAAAATCCCCATAATAACATAACGTCATTATTATTATAACACACATCATAACATATCACTGTTATTAAACCCCCTGCTTAGCAATAAACACCGTGAATTATAAATCTCACTAGTTGGCAACAAGCCAAACAAATGATAACTTTTAATATTGAAAATTTCTCATTATCACCCTGTCCCCCTTTCCTGTCCCTCACAAAGACAGCCCTGTAATTTGTCCCGGAAATATCAGCAGATAAAGAGTGAAAATAAACTGTTGACAGTCTCGAATTAGCTCCCCTTTGTTATGTAAATTGAATGGCAGGGGGCGAAGTTTTCAGCAGACGATAATCACAAATATTTTTAATGTCTGGAGTTCTGTTAGGAAGGGTTGGCTTGTTCAGTATTGTTTTTGTTATTATGGAATAGTTTGACCTTTTCAACTTGTGGAAGAAGGAGTTAAGGGGAAAAATACTTTAGTGTGGGGAATTTAAAAGAGTGAAATTTTTATTTATTTTTTAATTAATGTGATGGGTATGGTTGTGTAGGTTTTATTGTGATTTTAATGTATTTAAAAAAAAAGGAAAGTGTTTTTGTTGGATTTTACAGATTTGTATGTGGAAATAGTTTGTAAGCTGTGTATATTTTGAAATGGATTATGTGTTAGAGAGAGAGAGAGAAAGAGAGAGAGAGAGAGAGAGAGAGAGAGAGAGAGAGAGAGAGAGAGAATAAGAATGAATGATTGATTGACAGAGAGTAAAGAAAGATAAGAAAATGTTGAAAAATTAAAGACAGAAAAAAACTATCATCATGATCATCATCATAATCATCATATAACCATAATCATCTTGAGTATAATCATTATTGTTATTACCATCATCATAATCATCTTCAGTATAAACATTATTGTTATTTTCCATCATCATAACCATAATCATCTTCAGTATAAACATTATTATTATCATCATCATAATCATCTTCAGTATATGCATTATTGTTATTACCATCATCATCATCATCATAATCATTATGCCCAACATCATCACCACCACCACCACTACTGCCAGTACCACCACCACCATCAACATCATCACCACAACAACAACATAAAATATAAAATGAAATCTAACCAAACTCATGCTACTATAAATAAATTTAAAAAAATAAAAAAATGTACACTCAACATACCCAAACTAATTTACCATACCACAGATTAATAATACATACACATACATTACATTACATAACACATTGCACTGCTTAATCACCATAGCAACACACTGTGTGCTACTCAGTCACCACGGCAACACTTCATAATACCACCACTTAATAAACCAAGACAAACATTAATTATTTCAAACTGAAACTCTCTCTTTTTTTTTTCCCAGTGATGAATATTCGAGGTTTTTTCTCTCCAGTGAAACAAAAGTTTTTTTTTTTCAATTCTCTACCAGTCTCCCCATACCTAAAACCGTCGACTTAATTCCCTCTGACACGCCCGTCCCTGGGGGTCACTTGTACCACTCCATCCCCATTAAGTCAAATGAGGTGCAGAATTGGAGGGTCTCTTTGAAAGCTCAAACCAAATTAACCTCATTTTGTTCCTGGTTGACCAATGTGGGTTTCACAGTGCTCTAGTGCTCTTGGGGGGGGGTGCCTGGCTGGCACGGTCTGTGTAGAGTTTGTCGCTGGCGTTGTTTGCAGGTTAGTTGTTGTTGTTTTTTTGTTGTCTTGTTTGTTTCTGGGTTTTTCTTGTGTTTGATTGCGGTGTCGAATTTTGGTTTTGTTGAAGAGTGGAATATGTTTAAAATGTGTTGTGAAGGTTTGAGAAAGAGATGTGTGTGCTTTGTGTGTGTGTGTAAATGTGTGTGTAAATTTGTGTGTATATTTGTGTAAATGTGTGTGTGTATATATATATATATATGAATGTATGTATGCATTGTGTATTTGTGTGTGTGTGTGTGTGTGTATATATGCATGTATGTATGTATGTATGTATGTGTGTATATGTGTGTGTGTACGTGTGTATTGTTATGTATATGTATTTAAGTGCCTGTGTATGTATATATGTCTATCTCTGTGTATTTATATGCACATGTGTGTGTGTGTATGTCTGTCTGTCTGTATGTAATTATGTTTGTATGTGTGTTTTTTATATACAAGAGAGAGTGTTGGCGAAAAGCAAATTAAAAAAAAAAAAGTAAAATACCAAACAAAAAAATGTAAAAACACAAAAATGCAGAAACACACTCACAAACACTTCATACAGCTTTCATTAAATAAAAAGATCTGAAAACCCAAACTAGAAAAAAAAAAAAAAAAAAAAAAAAAAAAAAAAAAAAAAAAAAAAAAAAAAAAAATCACAGTACTTTGTACTACAAAGTACTTCCTTTAATAACACATGTTACATTGACCCAGAGTGTCAGCAGAGTTAAGTACATTGTTATACAGTCTGTTACATTGTTAGTGATCAAAGACTTGTAATTTCGCTGTTTAGTATATCAATAACAGCCCTTATGTGTTTACTTACTCAGTTAACAGCCTGTTTCACATAGAACAGTTTTAACAATTTAATAATAGACCTATTGATCAGACGTTTTAGATATAAAGTTAAATTTTTTTTTTTTTTTTTTTTGTTCTTTTTGCGTGGGGGTTTTGTTCAGAAAATGAAAGAATGATGTTTTCAGTATGCAGGTTGTATAATGTTATTATTATTATATCTGTTTTTCCTTTTAACTCTCTCTTTGTCTTCTTGTCTGTCTGTCTGTCTGTCTCTCTGTATCTGTCTCTCTCTAGCTCTTTCTGTCTCTCTCTCATTCTCTCTCTCTCTCTCTCTCTCTCTCTCTCTCTCTCTGTTTCTCTCTCTCTCTCTCTCTCTCTCTCTCTCTCTCTCTCTCTCTCTGTGTGTTTTTTTGGGTCAGAATGTTATACTGTGTATAAAAATGAATGTGGGAGATATAAAATTTCACACACATACACACTCACATGCACACGCAAAATATTTGTAGCAGTTATGATTGTATGAAACTGCTACTGCTATTAAAACAAGAAATAATATCATCATAAACACTGAATATAATAAATAAATAAATATTTAAATCACATAACAATAATAATAAAATATAATAAAATAAATATTACCACAAACACTGAATTTTATAATAATATTAAACCTTTAAAAAAAAAAATAAATAAATAAATAAATAAATACATTTTCAAATTACAACAACAAAACAACAACAATAATAATAATAATAAAAATAAAATTAAAATAAAATACTAAAATAACATTAACATTAAATAACTAAATAAATCTGTTAAAATATATATATATATACACACACACATAAATAAATAAATAATAATTCAAACAAAATGAAATCATCATTTGATTAGCCCAGCTGAAAATTTCAAATTTGCTACACAAAACTACAACTGATCAATTTGTCTCTGAGGCAATTTTTTTTTAATTATGAATGTGTGTGTGTGTGTGTGTGTGTGTGTGTGTGTGTGTGTGTGCCAGAGTCAAAATGTGACACGACGCAGTCAAAATGTGCGGTATCGGAGTCAAAATTTGCGATGCTCTTTGAGCAGAATTAGTTGTCAAATGTCGAGGAATTTGGCGTGATAAATAGGAAGAAATCATCGGCAATCCCAGAGGTCAGCGCTGGGTGCGCGGGCTTTGAGCCAGCCTCGCTGTAATTAAAACAAATACAAGTGACATGTGACTCTGTCACTGTCAATCCCATGATGCATGGGTAAACAAAATGGCTGACACGGTTTTGAAAATGTTTCATTTTTTGAGAGAGAGAGTGTTATGAGGGTTTTTTGATGTTTTTGGGGTTTTTTTTTTTCATTTTCATTTTAATTTTTTTTTTTAATAATGAAAATGAAGTTTGAAACTTCTTTTCTTCATTTTTTTTATTTTTATTTTTTTTTTTTTTTTTTGATATTTAATCATTTTGGAAAATAAATTTAAAAAAAATAAATAGGTGTATATATTAAAATGAAATCTTAGTCACACCTAATTCTTTCGTAGTTGTTCTGATTAAGTTTGGCAAACAACCTTTCCTCACCCCCCTCCAAAAAAAAAAAGTATAAATAATAAGAGCAAATGTTATGGTTTGGTTTTTTTTGGGGGGGTGTCTTCATTTCTTAAAAGTGTCTTTTTATTTGATTTATTTACTTTGCTATTGTCAACCCATAATAAACAAGATGATACTCACATTTAAAGAGAGAGAGAGAGAGAGAGAAAGAGAGAGAGAGAGAGAGAGAGAGAGAGAGACAGACAGAGAGAGAGAGAGAATAGAATGAGTGTATAAAGGATAAGATATGTACATCTCTGTTTAAAAAACCCCAAAACAATCCAAAATAAAACAAAATAAACCCCATCACCACCATCATCATCAGCAGCAACAACCACAACAAAACAAAACAGAACAGTTAACAGCACCCTATAACATTATACAGCGTTTTAAAACAAACCTTCCCTGTTTACACAAAGATAACAACACACGTTACAGTCACACAGACGTATTTATCCAGGTGAAAAATTGTTAATGCCATATCAAGTGGATTATCTGTGTGTCTGACAGGTGATATCAGGTGTGAGGGTTAATCCCTTACCTTAATCCGCGATGACAATTAGATAAGGGATGACAAAGTGACGTTCACCTGTTCAGCGACTTTGTGTGTCAGCTGACAAGATGTGCAGAGTCACAGAAAAATGTTATCAGAATTTGTACCTGAAGTGAGGAGATTCAGGTATTTATAACTATCATATATACATAGATACATACATATATATATATATCTATATCCATACATACATAGATACATACATAATATATATATATCTATATCCATACATACATAGATACATACATACATACATATCTATATCCATACATACATAGATACATACATACATACATACATATATATACACACACACACACATATATATATATCTATATCCATACATACATACATACAAAGGTATGTAGATATGTACATACATTTATATTCATGTATACATTCATATATGAGCACACACACTCACACACACACACACATACTCACACTGACATGCACAAACCTACAACATTCTGTTAAAAAGGATTCTGTTAATAATTCAAGGTGAAAAAAAATAAAAATGAGCACACAGACTACACACACAAAACATACACACACACACACAAAATACACACACACATACACATACAAAACACACACAAAACACACAACACAAAACACAGACACAGATACACACACAGACACAGGCACAGACACACACACAGACACACAGACAGACACACACACACACAGACAATCTTCCCTTCACTAATCCTTTCTTACCTCACCTCACCCCCCACCCCAGACAACTAACAGGTCCATCCAGTGACCCTGAATCACATCACCACACACACACAGACAGACAGACAGACAGACAGACAAAGGTGGTCGTATAATCCACCTTTATGACGCCAAGTTCGTCAGATAACACTCAGTGTTGAGTTTGCCTGACCCTCCTAGCCAGTCCCCACTGGTCAGGCGAGGTCAAGCGTCCACTTACCTGTGGTCAACAAGGTGTGATTTATCTCAACATACCTGCAATGAGTGGTTGACCAGTCTCTAAGTGTGTTGATGATAACACATTAAGTGTGTTGATGAAAACTTCTTAAACGCGTTGATGGTAACTTAGTGTGTTGATGGTGTTAAGTGTGTTTGTTGATATCTTTGAATATGTTGATGAAAGATTCTTAAACGCGTTGATGGTAACTTAGTGTGTTGATGGTGTTAAGTGTGTTTGTTGATATATTTGAATATGTTGATGGTAGATTATTGTGTTGATGATGTTAAGTGTGTTTGTTGATATCTTTGAATGTGTTGATGGTAGATTATTGTGTTGATGATGTAAAGTGTGTTTGTTGATATCTTTGAATATGTTGATGGTAGAATATTGTGTTGATGATGTTAAGTGTGTGTGTTGATAAATTCAAATGTCCTGATGGCTACCTTGTAAATGTGTTGATGATAATGTTGATGGCTTTAAATGCATCAATTATTGTATATGGATGACAGTTCTAAGCATGCAGAGAAAACCTTAATTATGATGAGAGAGAGAGAGAGAGAGAGAGAGAGAGAGAGAGAGAGAGAGAGAGAGAGAGGGGCAGGCTAACAGACAAATATGAGAGAGAAAAAAACAATAACAGAAAGAAACAAGAAAATGATGGAGAGAAAAAAAGGCATAAAGACACCAAATCGTGTCAAAGTCTGTTCACTTTGCTCAGAGAACAAAGAAAAGATTTCCATAATATCCCGATCCAAACAGTGCTCCTAAGGCGAAAAATTAACAAAACAAAAAAAAAAAATGTTCTGATGTCAGAAACAGCACTCAAGGGCTTTTCGTTAAATTCCAGCAGAATAAAGTTCCAAGCAACATCTTTCAACCCAAACTAATTACAGAGATTAATTAACACGGGACACGGAAAGACTGAAATATGGAAACATAATTGCACGAACGAACGAAATCGACTTATCTGTTTCGACCAACAGGCAACGATTCAAACTGGACGAATCGCAGAGCTTAGGTCACACAGATTGTGATTCTTCTGCTGCCAAAGATCAAAAGAAATCTCTCTCTCCAAGGGTCACAGTGACCCTGCCACTAGTGTTAACAGTTGGGACAGCAGTGGGGGGTGACAGAGTGTAAAGAAATTGCTTGTGTCTGCGTTAATTAATAATTAATGTGCTCATTTGTCAGTTGTCGGCTGATGCCCAGTGATGAATATAATATTTTAGAAAAACTGGGTTTTATTTTTGAAAATGTCTTAATGAGTTGAATTAGCTGTTTTGATGGTTTCTTCGTTTGAAGGAGGATTCATTAATATTTGTAGTTCAGTGTTTTGAAGTTTCAATCATTTGTAATGTCTTCTTCAGTAATTTATTGTCGTTTTTGTCGTTTGATATTTTGTTTTAAAATAATTTTTGTAAATTCTTCATTTCAGGATAAACGTATTGTAATTCCTTCCTTTGTTTGGTAATTTATTATTATTTTATTGTTTAATATTTTTGCAATTAATGTTAGATAAATTCTTCTTAAGAATATTTGTAATTTTGATATTTTAATATTGGGTTGTGTAATGTGTTTAATTAAAAACTTTCATTTGATTTTTCATGACTTCAGTTTAATAATAATAATAATAATGATGATAATAATAATAATAATAATAATAACAAAAATTTTAAATCCAAGCCAAAATCTTAATAAAAATATTAGATATGGTGTCTTTAAGAAAGTTATTTCAGATATGAACATTTGATGAAATTTAAAAATTTAAATAAAAAAATTTAACGTTTATTGATACAAAATATATTAAAGTTTATGCCTTTAATGAAAATATCCTAAAGATGATGCCTTTACTACTACTACAATTACTACTACTACTACTACAACTTCTACTCTTCTACTACTAATAATAATACATATTTATACTACCACAGACATACACACACACATTTTAGTCTTGCTAAATATAATAATAATATTTCAGATAAAATACCTTTAATTAACAAAAAAATAAAATAAAATAAAAAATATACAGATCTAATGCCTTTAATAAGACTATTTCTGAAATGATGGCTTTAACAAATAACATTTCAGATAAAATACCTTTAATTAAAAAAAAAAAAACACCCATAAAACAAAAATGTACAGCTATAATGCCTTTAATAAGAATATTTCAGATAAAATACCTTTAATTTAAAAACAACCATAAAATAAAAAAAATGTACAGAGGTAACGCCTTTAATAAGAATATTTCAGAAGTGATGCCTTTAACAAATAACATTTCAGATTTCATTTTCGTCTGTCACAAGTCCTCAATAAAAACATTTCTGACTCTGTCCCTTTAATAACAACATCCCAATCCTAATCCTAATCCTAATGATGATTCAATGGCTCTGTCAGAGGAGGGGGATTGCTTTAATCCTGTTAATCCTTCTCTATTAGTTTTTCATAGAGAAGCTTCTTCCAACCTGTCTCAGGTCATTCGGAAACTGCAGGCTTTACTGTGATCTTTATTAATCATTGTTCATTAGAGAGCAAAAGTGTTATTTCCCAATCCGACAATTGATAGGTAAACATAAACCCTTTTTTATACAATAAAATATTTTATGTATTATTGTAATTAGAAATACTAATTTTCCGTTCCAACTGTTTCTCAGTGAACGAAATGTTTGTTCGTCTGTGTCGTTTAGAAAGAAAATAGATAACATGAGTCTTGTTTCCCATTCTAACCTTGGCTCTGTCTACTGAATTTTGTTAATAATCGCCATTCAGATACAAAACCTTTGTTAATAATTATAATTTAAAAACTGAAATGCTAAATTTTGAATCCTATATCTAATTCAAACTGGTATTCAGTCTACTAATTAATTTATTATTTGTTACTGTCATTTAGATGCACACATATGCCCTAATACATACATATATACCTACACATAGACACACACACACACACACACACACACACACACACACACACACACACACACATGCCCTAATACATACATATATATGTACATAGATACACACACACACACATACATAAACACAGACACAATCATATACACATACAAACATACATACACACATACACAAACATACACACCCACCCACCCACACATATACAGATACATATATACACACATACATACATATACATACATACATACATACACACATACACACATACATACATATACATACATACATACATACATACATACATACATACATACATACATACACACACACATACATACATAACACACATACATACATACATATAATACATACACACACACATACTTACATACATACATACACACATATATACATAAATACATACATATGCATACATACACATACATACATACATACATACATACACACACACACACACACACATACATACACACATACACACACACATATATATGTGTGTCACAAGAACACATACATATTTTATCGCACAGTGCACCAAAGAGACTACTTCGTGTACCTTCACCATCCACCCCGTACATTATTAACAAGAGATTACAGCCTGATGAAAATTTAAACTGGGAAATAAGCCACAGGATTAGAATGTCAGCTTTTAACAATGCACGCACTTAGTCCGGTTCCAGAAGGTGGCAGCACTCGAATTTACCTGGATTATAAAATAAATAGTTTATTGGAATGTTAAAATGTGTCTGGTGGAGCATGCTGCGGTTATATGATAAATGAAATAATGAGAATATCAAAGGTTAATAATAAAGTGGGGCTTTTTTTTTTTTTTTTTTTTTTTTTTTTTTTTTTTTGTTTTCTTTCCCTATGGTGGTCTTCATCAAAGTATTGGTGAATATTTATATATATATATATATATATATATATATATATATATATATATATTTATAGAGATGGATGTTGGGCTGTTTTGGTTTTCCATGCTTGGTGCTAAACATCAAAAGATATTGGTGAATTTTTTAATATATATATATATATATATATATATATATATATATTTATATATATGTCTGTGTTTTGTAAGATGTTAGTTGTGATTGATATGGAGTGAGTGCAAAAGATTCCTTGCTGTGTGTTGGTTAAGATGTCAGTTGCTGTTAATTGATATGGTTAAGTATGAAAAAGATTCCTTGCTGTGTTTTGGTTATGATGTCAGTTGCTGTTAATTGATATGGTTAAGTATGAAAAAGATTCCTTGCTGCATGTTGGTTAAGATATTAGTTGCTGTTAAAGCAGATATTCATGTGGTCAAGTATGAAAAAGATTCCTTGCTGTGTTTTGGTTAAGATATTAATTGCTGTTAAAGCAGATATTCATATGGTTAAGTATATAAAAGAATCCTTGTTGTGTTTTGATATTGGGTAGATTAAAATGTTACTTGCTGTTACAGCTTTTATTCATGTGGTTAAATATGAAAAAGATTTCTTGCTGCATTTTGGTGTTGGTTAAAATATTAGTCTACAGTACAGCTAAATTATTGCACATATATTCATGGAAAAGAGACCTTGCATATTTTTTATCAATAATTTCTGTTTTGTGAACAGTTTCACTGTATTAAGAAAAATCTATAAATTGTGAATAATTTCTTGACTTCATGAATAATCTGTACTGCAGATAATTCATTTATATTATTAAAATTTATAATATTATTAACTAGATAACCTTTTAGATTATAAATAATCTCTCTTTGTTGTGACCATTTTATTTATGTTCTATAAAATCTACATTTATTTTTGAATATACATACACACACACATTATATATATATATATATATATATATATATATATATATATATATATATATATATATATATATATATATATATATATATATATATATGTATATATGTATGTATGTATAAAAACTGAATATATTCTTCAAGGTTGTTTGAGTATATTCTGAATAGTTCCTGAAAGTTACAAATGACAACAAATACACACTATAAACATACAATAGACACCAAAACAAACACCTTTCGAATCATAACCGTGTTATATACATCACAAACATTTGCTTGCATCTACGTTCTGAATAATAACTGTACAATGAGAAAACCAACCACGTCGTCACTTCATTGGCTCAACTTCGCCGTCTGCGGAATAAATGCCTACATCGTTTACATCGACGGGTTTTATTGCTTCTAACGTGGGCACTTTATATCAATTGATGTCAATAGACAAGTGATAACGTTGTGTGTGCAAAACATACATTTGTGTGACTGTTTGAATACTGACAGACGACATAATTTGATTTACTTTGCCCACGGAATTTCGAGTAATAAGATAAGATTTTTTTTTGTTTTTTTAACTGTCGTTGTTGTCAGGTCTTTATGCAATTAGCTACAGAAGTAAATCTTTGTACGTCTGTTTGCGTTAGCGGTAGATGTGCGAGTGGGTTGTAGTGGTAGTAGTTCAGTGGTTTAGTGTGTTCAGATGTTTTGAGAGGTGTGGAGGGTTATTGGGATCGAATCTTGTCAGAGACATGATTGTGGTTTAGTGGTTAGAGTGTTTGGGCCAGATGTGAAAGATTTTGGGATCGGTTCTTGACAGAAGGTTAGTGGTGAAGATTGTAAAAACAGAGTTACGAGATTATGACTGATGTGTAATAGGTTGTGGGATCAGAACTCTTCAGAGGTGACTTTGGAAAATTCCAGTTCGAACCAGTGTTTCATGACTGGTTTATCAAAGATTATGGTATGTGCTGTTATGTGTATAGAAAGGTATGTAGATTGAAAGTATAGGTTTTAATTTGATTTAAAGATGTGTTCATAAATTTTAGGATTGGTTAGAAAGAAAGTGTATTTAAACAAATATTTGGTGAAAACAAAATTTAAGAAAAAATATATACATTTTACTGTAGGTATATTTTGTTACTAACACACTTTATTTCATACTTTGTGCTATGAATGAATAAAAAGGAATTTGTAAATTTTTTTTTTTAAATAAACAGTAACCTAGAAGAATAAATAGCAGAGCTAATAAATAAATAATATAAAATGAATTAAGTTGATGAAAAAAAGTATAGAATTAAAAAATAAATAAATGCTGCAAAGTTTAAACAAGTAAAGAAAGAAATGAACAACAAAAAAAAAAAAAAAAAAAAAAATAATAATTTCGATTGAAAACAAAATTTAAAATAAATAAATAAATAAAATCAATCAATAAATAAATCAATAAATAAAATAAAAATTAATAAATAAATCAATAAATAAATAAAATAAAAACAAAAAACACTTCATCCCATCAGACTACATCATCCCTGAAGTCACAGACAAAATTGCCACTTTTGACATTGGCTATGGCAGCGTTTTCTCCATGTCACAATCGCCAATACATCAGCTACAACAACATCATCATTACTCAGAATATCTCTCTGCATCTCTCAACCGATCCATTTCCACTCCAAGTGGCCCACGAAGCAGTCAGACGAACTGGTCAGTCGAAATTGTTACACTGTCTAATTAATAATCAATGGCCAAGTCATCGTGAGAATTATCTGCCCATTCGGAACTCTCTAATGTCTTCCGTGTTGTACTGTGTGACTGGGTGTGTCTGTGCTCAATGCTAATGCTGACTGAAGCAGGATTGTTGGGAGAGAAAAAAAAAAAAAAACATTTTTCATTGGCTTGTTTTATCATCACAGTTTTTTGTGTCTGCATGTGTTGTAAAGACCTAGTCAGACATCTTGGATTTTTATTTTTTTTTTTTTTTTATATATATAAAAATAGATCTGTTTTATTGGTGATGATGTTGTGATGACAGTGTCGTAGAAATATGATGAATGTATTTTTATGTTTTTGAAGAATAATGAATTGGAAATATTATGCTTGTCATGATTAATTGTTGTTTTGTTGATGTTGTAATGTGCTGCTTCTGCTGCTGGTATTACTACTACTACTACTACTACAATTACAACAACTACAGCGACTATTTCTGCTTTTACTAATATTACTACAACACTCACTACTATAACTACTATTATAACTACTGTTACTTTTATTACTTTTACTAATTAATACTAACAATACAACAACTATTACTACTATTAGTACCACCATCACTACTAATACTACTACTGTTAGATTTTGTGACTTTTACCAGTACTAATATTACTAAAATTACTGCCTTAACAACAACTATTACTACTATTATTACAACTTCTACTAGTATAACTACTACCAGTACAATTATGACTATTACTACTGCTGCTGCCACTACTTTTTCTACTACCAATACTATTTTCTTTACTACTACTATGACTTATATTACTAGTACTACTACCAAGTCCACTAATTATATTACTAAATCAACACTTAATAACAAGCTGTTATTACTATAAACACAGTTAAAAATAAACAAAAAAAATCAGATATAAAATATACGAAATGAAACTATTAACTGCTATTTAACACTCTGAAAATTCTCCTACTTATACTGAAACTATGTGAAAGGGAGAAGAATCAGGGAAAAAAAAGAAAAAAAAATAACTACTAAAATTTAAAATATATTTAATCCTGAATGAGACTAAACTTGTTTCCTCGACATCCAAAACATTCGAGGAATCCATCTGATGGTTTCTAGATAGCGAAATTGCCGGGTTAGTAAAGGTTTTCCTTCCCAATATACTGCCAAACAAGATAAGTTGTTTCACAAATAGCGTTTTCACTACAACAAGACAATTTGTGCAGAAGGTAGTTTTCTGAAGAAATAAGATAATTTGTTTAGATAATAGTATTTTGAAGAAATGGGGTAATTTGTTTAGGCAAAATAGCATTGTAATAAACTGAGATCATTTGTTTAGAAAATAGTTTTTTTTTTTTTTTTTTTTTGAGGAAATAAGATAAATGAGAGAGAGAGAACAAGAGAAAGAATGAATTAAAGTGTATATGTGTGTGATTTTTCTTGTCTTTGTTATTTTCTTTTTTTTATATTTTCTTTTTAACTGTTTCATGAACTAAAAAGTGAGAAAAATAAAGAGACGACAGAGATAGCGAGAGAGAGAGAGAGAGAGAGAGAGAGAGAGAGAGAGAGAGAGAGAGAGGTTTTTTTTTTTTCTTTTTTTTACAGTTTCATGATCTGAAAAAGGTCAGAACAAGAATAAACGATTGAGAGAAGAAAGAGAAAGACATTACATGATACTTTGTTTCATAAACAAATTTATCCAATTTGGAACAGGAAAAACAAACACCAAAAAAAAAAAAAAAAAAAAAAAAAAAAAAAAAACACCAAAAAAAACATTCCACGACACAATCAAATTAGGTCATCACCATGGAAATAACAATTTAAAGATTTTTTTTTTAATTTTTTTTTTTTCTGGCCACAGAAATTGGAACAGTAACAAGATTTCATCGCGCTCTCAAGCACACTTGTCGTGGCATGCCAGACAAAACAATGCAACGAACGATCAATGTCACACCAGGCCATCATTAAACTGACGCAGCGCCCCCTGGGTGAAAAATAACGTCGGCAGTACTTTCTGCAAGCGTTTGCCTTGGTAAACAGCGTATAAAACACGATATTTGCTTTATGCTCACAAACATTCAATACGGTGATAGGCTACCCTGTGGCATATCTCCATTATTTAACTCCTAGATGTGTGTTCGGGGAAAAAGGCTCAAGCAGTTTTCTATTTTTCAAATCGAAATGTTGTGCTCTTGAGGGGAGGGTTGGGGGGTCTTTTTTCTTAAGTAGCAGTGGGTAGGAATAATGAGGGCAGTGGATTAGGGGGTGGGGTGCAGGTTTTGGAAAACATTGACTGAGGGAGGTTTGAGAGAAAGAAATAAAATAAAATATTGGGGATTGGTTTGAATAGCAGGGTTAGTAGTAGTAGTAGTAGTAGTAGTAGTAGTAGTAGTAGTAGTAGTAGTATTGGGGATTTGAGTGATAGAGAGTAGAGCAGTATTTTTGGAATAGTGGTTGGAATAGGCAGGGTTAAAGGATCATTACTAACCGATGAGACTTTTAGTCCATAAAAGATTAATTGATGCTAATCCACATATAAAAGTAGTCTATTGGTTGGTTTCATTTTTCATCAGAATGGTCTTTAATCATATCTCTCTCTCTCTCTCTCTCTCTCTCTCTCTCTCTCTCTCTCTCTCTCTCTCTCTCTCTGTCTCTCTCTCTCTCTGCTGTGTTCTCTCTCTTTTGTTCATAGATACATATATACATGTGTTATAAATTTTTGTTCATAAACACACATATATACATGTACATATAAATATATTACATATACACACATACACACCAACACATATACTCACAGACACACACACAGATATACAAATGAGCACACACTTACATAGAAGTAGACTGACACACTCACACACACACACACACACACACACTGCCATATAGACTGAAACTATATTAAGTGTCACATAAAATGTTGTTACAGTATAAAGTGTTTGTTTTATAAAGAAGTCTAACACACCACATTGATCTTAGCTAACAGATTTTTTCTTCTGTGTGTTAACACGTTACAATAACTTGTCCATTGAAAGCGCAGAGGTCTCTGCTATTGTTGTGTACATTAGGTAAAAAAAATAAAAAAATAAAGTAAAAAATTAAAAATGTATGAAAGAAGAAAAACAGGTAAACAGATTAAAGAAAATGGACAGATAAATGTATCAATTGATTTATATATTGGTCATTTTATAATGAGTGAATTTGAAATGAATGGATAGATGGATGAATGTAGGAATGAGTGAATAAATGAATGAATGAATGAATGAATGAATGAATGATTTATTTTTTATCACTTTTTATTTGAATAGTTTTTAGCTATTAATCTAGGTGGGTTTTTTTTTCTTTCTTACTGTTTGGTAATGGTGATATGAGAAAATACAGTTTTAGTTTTTGTATCTTTAAAATCTTGACTGTGTAGATACTGCATTCTAAATGTAAAACTCTTAACTGTGGTAAAACTAGAAAAATTACCAGACTGGGGAAAATTTGAAAGTTTACTTCAGAGATACAATACAATATTCAAAGTACAGTGTGTTTCACATCATCTTTGATAAAACCAGATGATTCCTGGCATTCTATTAGATTGTTGAAATGTTGTATATGATACACAAAAAGATTCTGTTATAACTAGATGTGTTATAACTTGTAAAAGATAATTTTGGAATATGGTAGAAGTGGATGAAATCCAGGTTTTTGTACAGGACTGGAGAAATTTTGTTGAAATTTGGAAATTGTGTTGTCAGTACATCAGAGCTTCTGTTATAACTAGATGTGTTATATATAAATTATAAAATAAAATGTTGAACTATGACAGAAGTAGATGATACCCAGTCATTGTACTAGACTGATGAAAATGTTATATCAAAAATTTCTATTATAACTACATGTATTATGATATCTAAGGCAAAAATTTGAACCACCATAGAAGTATTATTATATGAAAAATATTGTGTGATAAGTAAAAAAAAATTGATTACTACTGAATGCATTTTGACTAGTATAGTGATAAGTACAGATATGTCAGAAATCAATATCATTTTCTGTTAAGTGACCAAAAAAAACAACAAAAAAAACACAGGAGGTTAATTATTTTGGTAAATATATCTGTTAAAAAAAATGTTTATGAAAACAAAATATATCCTTTTCAAAAATGTTTACAAAAACAAACTGAAAAAAAATTAAATAAAAAAAAAAGAGGTGAAAAAAAAAAACAAGAAATTTCAAGTGGGGGTGAAATTTGAAACTTTTCATTTCATAGCAGACCATAAAGATGTGTAAGTTTTTCGAGAAATATTCTGTGCTTTAGAAATGTCTGCTATTTGTGTTTGTTTTGACAGGAAAGAGGCAGATGGGAATAAATAATGTTTGTTGTCAGTAGACTTCCTTCATCAGGGAAATAAATCCGGGAAAAAAAACTTTTTCAAATGGTGTATGAAAAAAAAATAAAAAATGAAAAAAATAAAAAAAAATAGAGAGAAAGCAAGAGAGTGAAAATTGGAAGAATGTTGAATGTTATTGAATAAAATCTTCATCACCAGTTAACTAGGTGTAGCCATTTTGAAAATTCTGTGTTGCTTTTTCCATCTGCAGTGGGGAGAGCCTGACAATGGTTTCTATTAATAATTAAAAATTAGTTCACAACCAGTTGACTGGCTGCAGCCATTTTGAATATTCTGTGTTTTTTTTTTTCCTTCTGTAGTGGGAGAACTCGACAATGGTTTTAATAATAATTAAAATATATTTCTTCGTGATGTAGCCATTTTGAATATTCTGTGTTGTTTTTTCCATCCTGAGTGAGAGATCTTGACAATGGTTTCTATTAATAATTAAAAATTACGTCATGACCAGTTAACTTGTGGTAGCCATATTGAATATTCTGTGTTGTTTTTTTCCCTCCTGAGGGAGATAGGTTGACAGTGGTTTCTATTAAGAATCACTTCATTACCACTAAATTAACTCTAGCCATTTTTTATATTTTTAGCTTGAGAGAGAGGTTTACATTTACTGTATAAAAACAAATTTCAGCACAAATCTCTTTTACTGTCATCATTTTGAAAACTGTTGGGTTTTGGGGTTGGTTATTTTTTTATTTATTTATTTATTTTTTTTATTTTTTTTTTTTTTTGAGTAAGAAAGTAATTCTTCTTGTCATTTTATTTTATTTATTTATTTTTTTTTTTTTTTTTAGTTTGAGTAAGAAAGTAATTCTTCATGTCATTTTATTTTTATACAAAAAGAAAACAGTGTTCATTATCATTATATTATTTGTCCATTTTTAATATTCTGTCTTGCATTCTGCACCTCAAGAAAAACTTCTACACAGAAATTTTTTGTTGAAATCAAAATGCAAATCTACATCAGCAGTTAATTAGCATTTGCCATTTTCAATATTCTGTGCTGGTTTTTTTCCACCATAAGTAATAGAACTCCACCTTTTGAGAAACAACTACACAGAATTTTTTGTTAAAATCAAAATAAAAATCTACATCAGCAGTTAATTAGCATTTGCCATTTTCAATATTCTGTGCTGTTTTTTCCACCATAAGTAATAGAACTAGATAAGAGAAGACAAAAAAGAATATATTTTTTTTTGGTTTTCAAATTCATCACCATTAAATTAGCAATAATCATTTTAAAGAAAGATTTCATTTTAAAAACAAGAGCTAAATTTAAGCTTAAGAAAACAAACCCAAAAACAAACAAACTTGTTTCGTTATAAAAAAAACAAGAGCTTCTGGTTAATAACTTATTTTTTATATTTTTTTTACTTACATTTAATGATATTTATGCAAATTACGCCAAGCATATAATCATGGTGGATTTTTTTTCTATTTAAGGTGTCAGCCACATTTGAAATGATGTTTTACGCATTTTTTATCAGTAACTAAACAAAATATGGTGTCTCAGAAAAAAAAAAAAAAAAACATTGATTGGACCTGGGGAAAAAAAATGAAAAAAGATAATTGAAATATTAATAGTGGTGAAAATTAAAAGTAAGCAAAGAATTAAAAATAGACAGGAGGAAGAAAGAAAATTAAATAAATTTAAAAAAATAGAAAAAAAACCCAAAACAAACAGAAAAAACATTTAAAAAAAAAAAAAAAAAAAAAAAGGTAAATGTACTCAATGACATTTTCTTCCCAGTAATCGGTTCATGTTATTTCCTGGCTGTTGGAAATTTCTTTGTTACTAATACATATTTTATTATTGTTATTGTTATTGTCATTATTATTATTATTATTACTGTTGTTATTATTATTATTATTACTGTTATCATTATTATTATCAATATTATTATCATTATCATTGTTATCATCATTATTATTACTATTATTATCATCATCATTATTATTATTTTTATTATTATTATCATTATTATTATTATCATTATCATCATTATCATCATTATTATTATTTTTATTATTACTATTATTATTATCATCATTATCATCATCATTATTATTATCATTATCATTGTTATCATCATTATTATCATTACTATTATTACTATTATTATCATCATCATCATCATCATCATCATAATCATTATTATCATTATTATTATTATTTTCAGATTCTGAAGGCAGTATTGGATTTACCATTATTTTGTTAGACATCTTAAGGTATGTTCACATTTTTTTATTTATAATCACTGACTTATGACATGCATTTCTGTGCATTGGAGTGTCTATTATCTGTGTGAGTGTGTGTGTGTGTGTGTGTATGTGGATATACATGTGTTGGTATATGCTATTTATTTTTCTGCTTAAATGTGTGCAGCAGATAATAATAACACAACAACAAAACACTTTTAACCGTTAATACTATATAGTTATTTGGTCTCTATGCTGCTGTTGCTGCTGCTATGTTTACTACTACTACAACTACTGCTACTACTGCTGCAACAGCAACAACTACTCTACTACTACTACTACTACAAATTCTGCTACATCTGCTACTATTACTACTACTATTGTACTACTACTGCATCTGCTACTCCTACTACTATTAGTACTATTATTACTACTGTTAGTACTACTATTACTACTACTCCTACTACTATTAGTACTACTATTACTACTACAAGTGCTATTATCATCACTACTGTTACATTGCAGCTACTACTACTATTACTACTACTACTACAACAACTCCTACTATTATCTGTATGGCTACTGTTGCTACTACAAGTAATAAAAGTCCTTCTTTTATTATACACTGCTAAGACAACAAAAAAAGTAATTATAATTATAATTAAGTCATTTTATAAAACAAAACAAAAAAAAAAAAAAGAAAAAAAAATTTTTTAACATTTACACAATATAAATAAATATTTTCTTTTCTTTTCTTTTTTAAATGACAAAAATCATTCGTTAATCTTTCTCACTGTGACTAATGAAAAATAAAAGAAACACCATGAAATACTACTACGACTACTACTACTACTAATAATAATAATAATAGTAATCATAATAATAATAATGATATTAATATAAACAATAGTGAATGTAAAGGAATGTCTAACAGTAGGAATGTTTCTTTTTTGTTGCAGCAGTAAATTATTTATCTACTAACAAGTTTTCATGTAGATTTAACACGCTTGTCCTACAGCAATAAAAATGGACGATGCGTTATATTGTTCGTATGTAATGGCCGCGTGTTGGAAATCTTCGATATGTATCAATGAGTCACAACTTGTTAGAGATGCATGTACAACAGCTACGACATCATCGCTGGTGCGGCCGATGAAGCAAATTGCTTCACGGATCATTCATGTTATTTTATTCCATTAGTCTTTCAATCACTAGTCACCTAGTGGAATTAGCATAGGGAGGCTCTTTTTGGGTATACTGAATTGTGATATTTTGTTTTTGATATGAAGGAAGGATATGGATAAATAAAATGTTTATTTTTTTTTGTTTTTTTTTGTTGGATCTGAATATTTCCTAAAAATGAAGTTAGAAGATTGAATTCTGTCAGTTTATGGTGCTGTTGAATCTGATAAAAATTAAATGGAAATATTAAAATTAAATGGTAATTGTTTTGTAATGAACATTAACTTTTAAAAATTATTTAGTTATATTTTTATTGTTATTTATGTATTTATTTATTTATTATTTTTATTATTATTTTAAAATTAGATAAAGCTCAGTACTTTTTTGAAATTTTTGTTTTGTTTTTTTAACTTTTATGAGATATTCATTGACATTTAGGAAAATAATGTATTAAAGTTATTTATTTTTCCTTTAGGAATATTTGAAAAATAATATGTATGAGAAACTTTAATGATCTTACATAATCATGATTTATCTTTTTTATGCAAATAATAACTGACTGGAAAACAGTTTAATAATAAAAAAAATTTGTAATAAGCAATAAATTAATAAATGAATAATATAAAATAAACAAATACGATTAATAGAATGAATGAATAAATATTAAAATGAATAAACAAATAAATGAAATGAATGAATAATATATAAACTAAATACATAAATAAAAAAAATCACCAAAAATAAAAATAAACCAATGAACATTAAATAAATAAATAAAACACAAACTAAATAATAGTTTTATAAAATATATACTTTTAAAAAAAAAAAAATAATAATAAAATATTTTATTTCTTAAAAAACACCAAAAAACAAACAAAACAATACCATAAAACAAAATACCCCCCCCCAAAAAAAAATAAAAAAATAAAAATTAAAAATCAAAATTTATAAATCGTTTGTTTTCATTTTAACCCGGATAGGGCCCCATGTGAACAAAACTGCCAAGTCCACATGTTGGTTCAATGAATCCAATACCGATTTTATGACCTGTCCATCAAATTTTTACTTTTCACTTTAACACTGGCCACTCTGCTTAAACTGGATTAATTTGGGCTCGGTCTGAAATGTGGTTGAGAATAATTCAAAGTGCTACTTTAGTTAGGCCCATCGAAGCATGTGACTCACAGCTTGATTGGTATAGGCAGGTTTCTGCTTTAGACAAGACGTTGGTTTAAAAAGAGAGAGAGAGAGAGAGAGCAGTGTATTATTAGCCGTTTCAAAGTGTAGGCCTTGTCAGACTGAGTGATTTTATTTAACCACTTAAAAAACATTAATTAGAATGGAAATTAAAAAAAAAAAAATTAAATAAAGCTGTTGACACACTGAGTAATTTCTTAAAACATTTTGTTATTTTGTTTCTATTTTGTTTGTTTTTTTTTTTTTTTTTTCCGTTAGCATTGATATAATTTATTGAAAATGTTTATTTGTTTATTAATTATTATTAATGTATCATTATCATTATCATCATCATCATCATCACCATGATTGTTAGAATGAGAATTTACAGGCAGTGACATACATAATGATTTACTTAAACAGAAAGCATTGGTCTTATTAATGTTTATTTATTAAAAAATCATTAAAAAAAAAAGACAAAAAATAGACCACTATTGTCTATAAATTAGCAATGATTTTCATAGTTTTATTAATTTTATTATTTTAAAATAATAAATATAATTTTTTTTAAATTTTATTTATTTATTTATTTATATGATTTTAATTATTACACTTAATGATCTATTTAAACATAAAGCATTGAATTACTTTAATATTTAATAATTCTTTTTTTTTTTTAATTATTATTTTACACTCTTCTTTAGTTTTCACTAATATGTTTTCTTAAAACACAAGTAACAATTATTACATTTGGAACTCAAGGCGTTGTCATACATAATGATTTAGTTAAACAGATACCAATGATCTTTATTAGTATTTTATCAAATAATTTAATATTATTTATTATTATTCCAGTTGTTATTATTATTTTATTATTATTAAGATAATTATTATTATTATCATTATCATTATTATTTTTATTATTGTTATTGTTATTGTTAAATTATGCAAGCTAACATTGTTAAAATCATGTTATTTATTATCTGTGCTAATCTTAAATAATAAAAAATGACATAAAAGTTTACTTGCTTTAATAGAAAACATGGAATTTCAAGTTTTTTTTTTTTTTTTTTAAATTTGTTTAAAAAGTGTAACTGATAACCAAAAGGTGATAATGTAAAAATGTTGTAATGTGTTGTTTATGCAAAGTTTGGAACTGGAGAAAACTCAATAAGAGCAGGTGAAATATTCATAGTAATATGAAGATGATTAATGTCCAAATTTGTTGTTTTGGTTTAATTATTTTTTAATTATTTTTAATTTTAATTTTTTTTTTTTTTTTTTTTTTTTTTTTTTTTTTTTTTTTTTTTTTTTTTTTTTTTGGATTATATATAAGCTAATTTAAAATTTTAAAAACCCAGTTCTGCAAATGTATCATTAATTAAAATATAAAAAATACTTGGTTTTGTCTTGTATTCGAGTTTTAGGTGGAGGTTTTGGTGTTTTTACAATGTTTATTAATTATAAAAAAAATATATATATATATATTTATTTTTATTATTTTTATTTACCTATTTGATCATATTTATTTATTATTTGTTTATTTTACTTTATTGGCTTGTTTATTTAATTATTTACTGTTTTATTTTATTGCATTTTATTTCATTTCATTTTATTTTATTTTATTTGTTTATTTACTATTTATTGATTTAATTGTTTATTTAGTTATTATTTTTTTCTTTCTTTTATATATTATTAATTTGTTTATATATCTATATCTTTATATATATATATTTTTTTTTTATTATTTCCTTTTTCCGTATTTAGTTATTTTATTTAAATTATTAATATGTAAATTCCTAATATAAATAGAGTAAATAATAATTTTTTCATTTCTTTATTTCTTCTTTTATTAATTTTTTTTAAATTATTTTCTTTAAAAATTCGTCACTTTTTAGATTATATTTGTTAATTTATCATGACAAACTAACATTATTATTAAAAATGAAAACTTTACACTAGTCATTTTACCCGTATCTGTATATTTTAACCCGTCATCAACATAATATTTTATTTATTAATATTTATTTTTTTAAATTAAAAACTTCACAAAATCTGTCTTAACAAGATTCCTGTCCAACAAAAAAAAAATAATCCTTTTGTCTTCTGTTATTTGTTGCATTTCATAATTACACCTCAGAAAATAGGTCAAAGGTTGGAGGTCACAACTTGACCTTGCCATTAACCTTTCATTGAGGAGTTAAGACGCAGGGGCCAAATTCTGTCACTCTCCTAAGAAAGGAGTCCAAAAAACAAAACAAAAAATCAAAAAAAAAAAAAAAAATCCCCTTCTTCTGTCAAAAGAGATAAAAATACTTTGCTCTTCTGTGAAAGGAGGAAGAAAAACCTAACTCTTCTGTGAATGAAGTCAGAAAAATTTCATTACACCAACTCGTGTGTTTTCTCTGTGTTTTGCCTGTAGGCTGGTCGTGTGACTGTGGGGATCAGTGAACTTGGCTAATTTTCCCTTCGGATTAGGACCCAGAAACGAGAAGGATTTTTTTTTTGTTTCGAGGGATTACGTTTGCATTTTAGAATGTTCGAGAATGCACAGAATCAGAATGTTGAGAGAGATGATGATGATGATGGTGGTGGTGGTGGTGGTATTATTATTATTATTCTGTTTTTTTTTTTTTTTTTTAATATTTTATTTTTTTATTTTTTTATTTTTTTTTATTTTATTTTTAATTTTTATTTTTTGGGGGGTTGTTTTTGGGGGTTTTTTTACTGTTTATTTTAGTATTTATTTATTTATTATTATTTTTGTTTTTTGTTTATTTAATTATTTCTACTACTGCTGCTATTGCTATGGCTACTACCACCGTCATGACTACTACTACTACTACTGCTGCTGCTGCTGCTACTACTACTACTACTACGACTACTACTTCTATTGCTCCTACTTCTGTAATTAACATATCTGCTGCTATTAATCTCTACATCATTTCTACTACAACTATTTTTGCAGCTCCTGCTACTACAACTATTATCATTAAAACTGTTACTACCACTAATATAATATTACCATAGCTGCTATTACTACCACTATTATTACAATAGCTATTATTATTATTATTATTATTACTACTACTACTACTACTACTACTACTACTAATTTTATTTTTTGTCTGTCTGTTTGTTTGTTGTTTTCTTTCACTAATGCCATCACAACTATTATTATTATTATTTTGGCTACAAATCCATAAATTTACATAAACCATAAATATATATCCACAAAAAAAATAAATAATAAAATAAAATAAAATAAATAAATAAATAAATAAAAGAATAAATAAAAGTTTGAATCATTTTAAAGAAAATTTACAGACACCAACCACTGTCTGTGACCTTTATACTTCAGTATCTTCTTCTTTCTTTCTTCTTTCTTCTTTCTTTCTTTCTTTTTTCTTTATTTTGAGAAACTTTTCTCATAAAGGTTTTAATGAAGATGTCAGGGTGGCCAGCAGATATCTTCAGACAGAAACCTTCAAAGACACAGCACCAATTAATTACTCAGTTTCAGGCAAAATGGCCGCAAGTTAGGAAATAACAAGATTTTTTCTCTCTCTCCTCTCTCTCTCTCTCGAAGCTAAAGGGATAAAAAAGAAAATGGTGGTTTTCGAAATTCTAGCTTGAAGGATGAGTATAAAATGTCTAGAGGTTTTCCAGAGTTTTTTATTTTATTATTATTATTATTTTTTTTTTTTTTTTTTGGTTTTTGTTTGTGGTTTTACGAGATATTGACGATGTCGTTAAATTGTTTCCAAAATTTGCTTGGTTTGTAGTTTTGAAGGTTTAAAAGTGTCAGGAACTTCCAGGGGGTAATTTGTAATAATTGTCTGGCCTTTTATTTTTATTTTATTTTTCAGTATATATATATATGTATGTATGTTAATATGTGGATATGCTTTATATATATATATATATATATATATTTATATTTAAAGAATATCCACACATTTAAACACACACACACAGACAGACACACACACAAAATGAATAGCTACCTGGATATATGGATGGATGGATGAAAATAATTATATGAAAAACAGTAAAAGGATGAATGAAGGATAGACTGATAGAGGGATAAATAAAATTTGATGGACAGAAAGTGAATATTTGCATGGATGATAGGGATGGAAAGAATGAATGAATTGGGAGAAGAACAAAATAAAAGAAGAATGGATGAATGACGGATAAGTCAGAGAAGGAATAAATTAAATAAACGATGGACAAATGGAGAAATAAAGGATATGTGGATGAATGAATGGATGAATGAATGGATGAATGAAAGCAAATACTCAAATATCATGAAATAATCAGTTGATGAGTAAATGAAAACTTTGATGCACATACATGGATGGATGGATGGATGAATGGACAGACAAATTAACAGATGGACACATTATGGACATACAGAATAAAATGTATCATTAGCACAAGGTCGTCTGTGTAAAGATCACTTTAAAATTAATTAAGATTAATAGGTGTTGGGTTCGTGACCAGCCAATGATTATTTGTGAATATAAAAAGTTTAAAAAGTTGTAATTCAGTTATTTCTGTCAGAGAGAGAGAGAGAGAGAGAGAGAGAGAGAGAGAGAGAGAGAGAGAGAGAGAGAGAGAGAGAGAGAGAGAGAGAGAGGGGAGAGAGAGAGAGAGAGGGGGGATAGAGAGAGAGAGAGAATAATTTTTGTGCACAATATAAAAACTTATCTATAAAAGCAAAATTCATATTTATATCACTGAGTGTCAGAGATATACTGACAGACAGATAGACAGATGGATAGATAGATGGATAGATAGATGGATAGACAGATGGACAGAGAGAGACAGAGAGAGACAGAAAGAGTGGCAGGGACAGTTTGAGTGAAAGGGGAGAGAAAGATAGAGCAGAGGACAGAAAGAAAAAAAAGGTAAAGGAATAACGGGAGAAAAAGAAACTAAACAAAACGGTGAAATTAGATTACCATTACAGAATTAAAATTCTTCTTGCACACTAAAACCATGGAAAATTAGCAACTTTCATGTTTGTTTTGACTGTTGTTGTTATTTTCTTTAAAAATATCAAAATGAACCAAAATGACTAACGAGCAAAATAATTTGAGTTACCGACCATCAAACTGATTTCCTCCGACTCTTGATCTTGATAAATTAACATTCAGTTAACCGTTTTTTTTTTTTCTGTTACTATAATTATTATTTATTTATTTTTATTACTACTACTACTATTATTATTATTATTTATTGTTTTGTTTTTGTTTTTTGTAATCTCGTCAGTTCGCACTGCTGGAGGGTGTGGGTGTGGGGGGGTGGTGGTGGTGTGGAAAATGATGCCTGTGTTTGTTGTTCAGTGGGAGGACTGCCGCAATTTGAGAACGAGTTAACGATTCCTGTGTTTTTCCGTGAGAGGACTGCCACAATCTCGGATGAGTTTATGATTTATGGAAGGAAAGCCGTTTCCTCTTTTTTTTTGCTGTTTTTGGATTATGACTCACGGCTGGAAATGGTTATCATTACCACAAACATTTCAACATATTCATTGGAAAAAAAAAAAACCAGTTATATTTCTATATTTTTTTTTTTTTTAATTTTTTTTTTTTTTTTTTTTTTTTTTTTTTTTTGTATTAAATCTCTAATTTATTAATTTTTAAGTTCCAAAATTTTTTTTTTATGATTATGTTGTCCTCTCTCAAGTTTTATTTTTAATGTTTCAGATTAATTTAGACATTTTTTTTTTTTTTTCAATTTTGGAATATTTTTATTATTTTTATTTTTCATACTTGGCTTGTTTTTGTAGATATATTTTGCGATAAAATTTTATTTTCTAATTAATCAAAATAAATAAATAAATGAATGAATAAATAACATACATAAATAAAATATTTAAAATTTAAAAGTAATTCTTCATTTTTGAAAAAAAGAATAAAATTAACATTTCTTACAGCTAATAGTATTGTTGAAAATGAAAAAACTTTTAGTTTTTTAAAAATGTAAAAAATATTTTCCTTTTTTTGAAAACTGGTTTTAATTTTGAAAAACTTGATAATAAAAAACAAAAATTAAAAATAAAGACATAAAAAACAAACCAAAAAAAATAATAAAATAAAAATTCTTTACTTTTACATAAAATTTATGAAAATTAAAACAACAGTTAATAAAAAATAAAATAAAATAAAATTCTTTAAATAAATATATATTTAAAAAAATTTCAAAAATAAAATAAAAATGAATTAATAAAATAAAAAAAATATATAAAAAAAATTAAAAAAAATCAACAAAATAAAAAAAATAAACAAAATAAAAATAAAAAAATTTACAAAATAAAAAGAAAAATATTAACAAAATAAATTAACAAATAAAGAACATTTTTTAAAATAAAAACTAAATTTACACAATAAAAATAAATTTAAAAAAAAAAGAAGAGAATGATTTACGATAAAATTTAAAAAAAAATAAAAATCAACAAAATAATTTCACAAAAAAAAAAAAAAAAAATTAAACAAAATAATAATAATAATAAAAAAATTAAAAAAATAAAAAAAAAAATCCCTGTAATTTAGTATCGACCGAATATTTCCATTCCGTATAAGATTTACAATTTTCCCCAGCAATCACTATTTCTTTATATTAAAAAAAATCAAAATCTTATTTGCAAGCATTTTCCATCGAGGCCAATGGACCATCACAATAACTTTCTCCTTTCTATGTTAATGTTGTCTCTTCATCGTCTTATTTACGACTCTTCTGGGCTACAGGCAAGTGCACATCAAAACAGCGTTGTTGTTGTAGTAGTTGGTTTATGACACATGTACAGCGACGTGCGGACATGACGTGACTAATTCGATGTTAAACTTGGGAGATGGTGCTATGAGGAAAATGGGGGGAAAGTAGAAAAAAAAAAAAAAAAAAAGAAAGAAAGGAACTCAACAGTTTGTTGATTTGTGGGAAATTCACTTTTTATAAAGTGGAAGTTTTTTTTTAGTGTTTTTTTTATGAACTGTGGAGTGAGACCTTTACTGATTTTTTTGTGTTTTCTCAGTTTCTTTGGTTTATGTTAATTTATTGTTTTCTAATTTATTCATCCTTTATTCATTGTTTTTTGTTGATGTGTGGAAATTCACTTTTTATAAAGTGGGAGGTTTTTTTTAGTGTTTTTTTTATGAACTGTGGAGTGAGTCCTTTACTGGTTTTTTTTGTGTTTTCTCAGTTTCTTTGGTTTATGTTAATTTATTGTTTTCTAATTTATTCGTCCTTTATTCATTGTTTTTTTTTATTCATTTCATTTATCCTCTTTGTTCATCCTTTATTCTCTCACATTTGTCAACTTTATTCATCATTTTACATGTTGATGTATCTTCTAATTATTCATTCTTCTCTCCATTTCAAAACTTCCCTTATTCATTCACCCTTTTTAAAAAATCCTTATTACTTTGAACATTTGTACATCCATCCTTCTCTAAATCACTTACATACCTTTCTATACCATACACGTCTTTATGACACTAACACAACCCTCTGTAATGTACACACTCACACACAATACCACAACCATCTTCACTGCAGCAAAACACTCTTCAAAATAATATTTTTATTTCAGAATCTTATCTTTTTTTATTCCTTCTGTGCTTCTCACATACAATTCTGTAACATCATGTGTGGTATAAACATGTACACTTTCATAATAACATATAACATGATCTTCATCCATCCATCCATCCATCCATTCATCCATTACATACTTCTGTACTGTATATTACAGGGTGGCCCAAAAGTAGGTTTACAGTTATTAAACCATCGTTTATATGCTTGAAGTTACTTGCTAAGTACAGTTAACATAAAATACAATGTTGAAGGAGGACATTTTGAGCATCTGAGAGATTAAACAGTTTCTGTTTAATGCTTGAAACATGCTTGTATTTTAAAATAAAATTGCCTACGTAATGACTGTAAACCTACTTTTGGGCCACCCTGTATGTATTCATAATACTTACATACCGTTCTGTACCTTACATCTCTATAATACACACATACACGTCTACAAACATCATCACTATAACAAAAGACGCTGACATATCCTTCTATATCCTATATCTCTATAACACACACACACTTTTTACCATACCCTACATCTATAATACACACATACATAACTTTCTGTACCCTACATCTCTATAATACACACACACACACACACTTTTTACCATACCCTACATCTATAATACACACACATACATAACTTTCTATACCCTACAGCTCTATAAAACACACACAAACACACAAACAGGTCTACAAAGATCCTCACTGTAAACAAAAGATGCTGACATATCCTTCTATATCCTATATTTCTGTCATACTCACATATCCTACATCTCTATAACACACACATACATAACTTTCTATACCCTACATCTCTATAATACACACACAAACACACACACGTACATAACTTTCTATACCCTACATCTCTATAATACACACACACACACACAACACAAACAGGTCTACAAAGATCCTCACTGTAACAAAAGACGCTGACATATCTGTGTCCAGCCACTGTTTTCTGGTTACTAATCCACTCAACCGTCCTCTCAGACGTGTTTATCCTTGCTGTTCACTTGTCGAGTGCTCGTTTCCACCTGACACTCGCTTAGTACTGGATTAGGTAAACACCATTTATTACGTCTACCTGTGGCACAGGTAAAGCTGACAGGGTTATCTCAGGCCAGAGGTTGTTTGAGTCAGTGCAGGTGAGATATCTCCTACCTGGAATTTGATGTATTCTTAATCTTCGAGAGTGTGGGTTTGGGGGATGGGGTTATTAATAATGAAGAAGATGATGATGATGATGATGATGATGATGATGATGATGGTGATGATGATGATGATGATTGATGATGATGATGATGATGATGATGATGGTGGTGGTGGTGGTGATGATGATGATGATGGTGATGATGATGATGATGATGGTGATGATGGTGATGATGGTGATGATGATAAGGAAGAAAAATAATTGGCCTTTTTCATCCTCTGCTTTGAAATTCTGTTTTTATCATTACTACTACTGTTACTGCTACAGCTACTACTACTGCCACCACTACTGCTACTGCAGTTACTGCAGCTACAACTACTACTATTATTATGATCAGTATTACTACTACTACTGTTACTACTAGTATCACTAATACTACAACTACTGTTATTACTACAAACCCCCCCTACTACTACTACTACTACTACTATTACTACTATTACTACTGCTACTACTACCACCACCACCATTATTATTGTCATTGTTACTACTATGACATTAACTATCCATTAATTCATTTATTTATTTACAATAAAAAGCTACTGTTACTACTACTATTATTATTATTATTACTATTACTTCTACTATTACTGCTACTGCTAATGGACTTGCTGTTACTGATATTTGTATTACTATCAGTACAGTTGTTACTGGTTGCTGCAGTCATTACTGCTGCTTTAGTTGTATCTGCTATTACTGTTAGTGTGAAGCAAGGTAAAAGAACAGGGGAGAGCAAAAAAGAGAGGAGGGAAGGGGAGAGAGAAAGAAAGAGATAAAAGAACAGACTACTAGAGGCAAAATGAAATTTATGGATCAGTGTGAAAAAATAGGGAGGTGGGAAGAAAGGAGAGAGAGAGAGAGAGAGAGAGAGAGAGAGAGAGAGAGAGAGAGAGAGAGAGAGAGAAGAGAGAGAGAATAGAGGGGGAAGAGGATGAAAGGGGAGAGAGGAAGAAAAGAAGAGAGAGAATAAGAGAAAGACAGCACAAGAGAGAAAGTGGAAGAATGAGAAGGAAAGAAAGAAAGAGCGACAGAGAGATAAAATGGACCCAAGTGAAAACCAAAATGCATGAAAGAGAAGGCTCAAGATCTTTACATGCTGAAAAAGAGAGAGACAGTGACAGACAAACAGACATACAGAGAGACAGACAGGGAGAAAGAAAACACAGAGATGATGATGATGATGACAAAGAAAAGATAATTATTTCTAAATACACACTAACTCAGATGGGTTTTTTTTCAAATTCTTCACCTTTCTCCTGTCACAATCCTGATGCCACACAGACATTTCTGTTTTCTCTCTCTCTCTCTCTTTCTCTTTCCCAGAGAGCTTTCCCATCCTAATAAACAGAGGATTTATTGTGGGGCTGTTTAGCAGAGGAGTTAATTAACATCAGTGAAAGAAGAATTCATTCTCCCGACTGCTGACATTTCAGTTCCAATTTCAAATGTCCACTTACATCCCTCCTCCCAGTTAATAAATAAACAAACAAACAAATAAATGAATGGATGGATGGATTGATGGATTGGGATGTGTATGGGTAAGCTGTAAATTGGAAAAAGTAACGAGGTCGCAGGTTGAAGGTCGTCAAGAGTCTGGTGTGAAGAAGGAGAAAGGTCAGAGGTCAGAGGTTGTGTTTTTGAATAGTGCTTTCATGGAGTCTTGCTTAGAATTATGTCACTGAAAATATTATAACCTTTGGGATGATTGTGAAGATGATGGTTGTGATGATGATTGTAATGATGGCTATAAAGACGATGACTGATGGTGTTGATAAATGATGTTGAATATGATCACTGTTACTGAAGATGATGAATAATGATGGTTGGTATCAATATGACTGATGATAAATGTTGATCAAAATGATCCAAATTATTATATGATGATGATAATTACCAAAATGATATGATGGTAATGATTATTATGACTTATGAATACTACAATGAGTAATGATGATGAGTATGACTAAGATGATGACATTAGTCATGATGATGTTGATGATTATTTTCTTGTTCCAAATAAATCTTGAAATTTCCATTTGTTATTTCAAATTTGTCTCCAAACACTTCCAGTGTCCCTCCCCAACTTTCCCAAACTTAAACACAAACGAACGAACCCTGGCAACATGTCCCCAGTTGTTTCACTCTCGTCCCATGTGTTTCACTGTCCCATGTCCAAGTTATTTAACCCAATAAATCTCACAACTTAACTTTTCATGTTTCAAAACGTGGCAGGACAATAAATCTTGAGTCAATTCTTCTTGCGTTTCAGTCCTGACCTTTTCCCCCATCCCCCTTCCCCCATCCCCCACCCTCAACTATTTCAGCTGTCCAGTGTCGCCCCCCCCACATGTGTTTGTCCAAAACAATGTCCAGCATGTCTGCTTCAAAGCTTGTCCCTGCACATTACCGCTGTAACTTTGAAGATAATTCAACATCAAGTGTGAATCATAAATCTCGTAGAAAAATTTAAAACAAAACCGACAACCTCAGCAGATCTTTCTTATTACCAGAAACCGAGAGAGAGCTTTGAGTTACAACAGCGTGTATCAGTTCCTCCAGAGGTGAGGAGGTTTGACTCCCAGGGGGGGCAGGTCCAGTGGAGATTTTAACGGGGGTGGGGGAAGGGGGTCTGGGGTTGAAATTTTTAAAGATTTGAGAATGGTCGTACGCAATATTTTGGTAGAAAAATTAAAGCATGTTTTTGTTTTACTGGAATGAAATTTCTGTTACAGTATTTCAGTCCCAGAAAGGTGTGGATTTTATATCAGGGACAGTACAAGTAAAATTTTATGGGATATTTGTTATTAGTAGAATAAGATTTAAGTTGAAGTATTTCAATCCCAGGGTGATGTTTGAGTTTGTCAGTTTGACAATTCCACTAAAGATTTTGAAGTGGGATTTTAAAGATGTGAGAAAAACATCAACCATACTATTGTTAGAAAAAAAAAAAAAAAAAAAAAAATTAAACATTCTTTTGTTTATTTATTAGAATAATATTCAAGTTACAAATATTTCAAACTAGAGAAGTATGGAATCCAATCAGGAAAAATCTGGTGAGAGTTTTTTTTTAAAGGGGTGAATTTTTTTAAAAAATTTTTTTTTAACACGCTAGATTGACAATAACTGTAACGTTGGTTGTAAAATTAAACCAGACAGATTTTTCTTATTACTAGAAGAAGTTTTAACTTACACTCTGGGTTTCAAATCCTTGGGGGATAAAGTTTCCATCGGGGGGGGTAACCAATGGAGATTCAGGGGGGGTTGGGTGACTAAATGTTAAGATTTTAAAGATGAAGGTAATTATACTGTGTTGGTATAGGAAATGTTTAAAATAAAAGTCAAGACAGGTTTTTGTTATTATAGAGTTTGAGTTGCACCTTATTAATAGAAGAATATCAAATTTCTGTCTGGGAGTATTCATATACGGAGAATTTTTTTTTTTTTAATATTAAATTTTTTTAGTGGAAGGTTTTATTAAAGATACAAGAATGAAGATAATTATGTTTCTGGTATAAAAATTTATTAAAATATGACAACCATACATTTTTTTTTTTTTTTTTTTTTTTAAAATTTTGTTATTATTAACAGATGTAGGTTCAAGATGTCTGTTCGAAAGAGGTGAGGTTTTGCACCAGAAAGATCCTTTGTCTTTCAAATGATTGTTCAGGAGAGTTTAGAAGGGGTGTAGAAGTCTAACATAATTATAACAACAACAACAAAAACTGAACTAAACTTCTGATGCAAAACCTAACAAAAAGTGACAAACGTTTTTTCTTTAATTTCTAGAATTAATTTTAAATTACTTTTTTTTTATTTCTCGTAGCCTCGATTTTCTGGGTGTCCTCCTACCTTGTGTCCTCCTCATGGGTGTCACAGGGTGTGTCCAGGTGAGATTTAAGAGTAGGGAGAGGGAGAAGAGATGTTGGGATAGGGATAAGAAAAATGATTTGTGTCAGATTTAATCCAGGTGTTTCATGGCAAAGGTAAAAACACCTGCAGGTATAAATTAAGATGAGTATTTTTATGTGTGTGTGTGTGTGAATAAAGGGAGATGTATGGTGATGGGAACTGTTGAAAGAGACCACCTTTGTAATTCTTGCTTGTTTATATTTGGTGGAAAGGAAGGAGAGAAATTAATGTTGGAAGAGTTTGTAAAGGTTCCGTGTGTGTAAATGTGAAGAAAAAAAGAAAGAAGGGTTATGCATGATTTGTTTTCAGTATAGGTAAATGTTTGTTTAATCAACCATGAAATTAAATTAAACTGTTATATCATCATCATCATCATTATTATAATTCATCATTTTCATCATTAACTTCATCATCATCATCATCACCACCACCATGACCATAAGAGTTACCATTACCATCATCATCATCTTCATCACCATCATCATTATTTTCATCATCTATCTTTATTACAATAATAAAAAAAAACACTTTGTCTATCTTAATCATAATAATAATGAAATCATTAACACCATTGTCATCACCGTTTACAATAATCACAACAACAACAACAACTACTACTACTACTACTACAACAATAAATATTTAAACACCCAAGAGTCTGCCAGACCTGTTCTTTATTGATCATATTAGATATCAGAATTAGCTCACACACAGCCATGAAGTCTCATTGTTATATCATAACTGTGTTGTATCAGTGACATTATTATTATTATTGTTAATTTATTGTTGTTGTTGTTGTTGCTGTTATTTATTATTATTATTATTGTTATTGTTATTACTATCAATATACCATTATTATTAAAACAGTTACTGTTATTATTATCAATTCCTATTGTTACTATCACCATTATTACTAGTACCACTATTACTACTACTACTTCCCCTATTATTATTATTATTTACTACTACTACTGTTACTACTATAACTACTACTACTTCTACTGTTGTTATTATTACTATCATTAATATACCATTATTATTATTACTGTTACTATTATTATTACTATTATTACAATTACCATCACTGTTATTATTACTATTAATTGTATTACTATTATTACTATCTTCAGCATTACTACTATTACTACTACTACTCCTACCATTACTACTACTACTACTATTATTATTATTATTATTATTATTATTATTATTATTATTATTATTATCAACATCTTCTAACAGATGAATTTATCATCTTTATCACAAAACAATGACAAATTTTTGTTTTCCTGAGCAGAGGTGGTCTTGGGACAAACACTTCAGTTTTTAAGATCCACTGTTGAAAAATGTGGTCATGTGATATGAAGTCTGATAAAATACTACTATCTAAACAACAAACACTGTCACTGCTGATACCAAACTCAGGTGGTCCTCTTGTTTATCTGTGGAGATAACCCAAAGAAAAAGAAAAATTAAAATATAAAATATTCTACAGTTTACATTTGATAATTTTATTTTATTTTTTATTTTATTATTGTGTGTGTGTGTGTATGAGAGAGAGACAGAGAGAGAGAGATTTGTATATTTTATATAGCAGAGTACAAATGTTCATTTTATTTTTGAAATAAGAACATTAAGAATAACCTGAATTATGCTGGAGAATGGACATGAATGTTTTAAAAAAAAAAAAAATCTGCACATCCATCCATCCATCCATCCATCCATCATTGTCATTGATTCATTTAGTAATGTTTTTCTTTTACCATTCAGTTATCCATTTAATTATTCATTCTGTTTATCTTTCTATCCATCTTTCTCTCCATCCTTCTATCCATTTGTCCATCGATCTTTCCATCTTTTATATTTGCATCCATTTATTCTTTATATATTTTCATACATCCACCACTTATTTATTTATTTATTTATTTATTTATTATAATCATCAATCATCCATACATTCTAAAGCATCACGTTTTCATTGATTGTCATCTTACTTTAATACTTCCAAAGGACCGACAACTCATTAAACATAGCTTTAGAGTTATCTTTTCCTTTCTTCAGTAGGTCATAGTGCCCCAAATCTGTATATTCAAAACGTTACAGCTGTATTCTGTTTTTACTTAGGAACTTTAAGCTTTGTTTTTCTTTTTCTTACTTTCCTTTACTAATTAGGTAGATATTTTCAATATAATAGTTCTCTTAATACTTTGCACATTGGATGTAATCAAATAAGCTAATTGTTTTCAGAAAAAATGAGATTTTGTTTTCGTTGTTTTCCCTTTTTCTTATTCTCACATATTAGCTAGATAATTTTCGAAAATAATTATAAGTATCTTACACTTAGACAAAATAGTTTTAAACCAGTCATATTTTACCAAAACAGTTTAAAATATTTTGTAATTTGAAGAACTTTTTTTTTTTTTTTTTAATACTGTTGATTTGAAAATAGATAATTTTAAGCACCATATTAGTAAAAATAATTATAAATATTTTATTATTAGAAAGAATAATTAAAAAAAACATGTTATAATTTAGATATTTTTATTTATCTTGTATTAATAATAAAAAAAAATTAAATTAGTTTTAAGCATTTTGTAATGAGGAAAAAAGTTTTTTAATATTTTATAATTACGTAAAAAATAATTGAATTCATTTTAAAATTATAAAAATTATCTAATTATAAAAATAAAAAATTAAAAAAATTAAACATTCTGTAATCTGAAAAAAAAATTAAAAAAAAAAGAAGAAAAAAAGAAAGACTCAGACATTCATAATTTCAAACAAAAAACTTTGCAAAATACGACAACATAAACAGTCTCAAATGCATCGTAATTTAAGAACGAATTAGTCGCATTTACACGTGACAAGTGATCTCTCAGGTGTCTGGGCATTTTACCTGATTACCCAGTTCATTTTTTTTTTTTGTAAAAACACAGAATTACACCGAGTTTTCTTCTAGCTAATGTTTACGAAAAAACTGCACTAAAAACTACGTTACTTCTCAACCTTTAGTGAAATTACGGCACGCGAAAAGTTCCTTAGCAACACCTTTTGCATGCCTCGGTATCACTTTTCAAAGGGAAGTAATCACACAGGTTATGCAGTCTTAATGAGCAAATGTGTTTGAGAATTTCAACCAATGAGATTCCGTGTTGACGTTTTCTGCGAGACCGCTGCTGTAATGGAAGGTGGGTGGGTGGGGGGAATGATGGGTTTCCAAGCATGAAATGAGAGGTGTGGGTAAAGATGGAATCGGCTGTAGAAAAATGGTAATGGTTTGTTTTGCGTTACGCTGTAGTGGAAAGGAGTAAAAAGAAGGAGATTTTTTTACGGTCGTGTAAAAATGTGTTTGATTCGTGTTTGTGATGTGTTACTGTTGTGTTAAGTACCGGTATATACATGAAAGGTGTAGGTGTGTACATGAGCATGTTAACTTATATGTACACACACACACACACACACATTCCCAGTGATTTTACACACACACACACTGATTGTCTGAATATACATGTAAGTGTCTGCATGCATATTCAAATGCATACATAAACAGATGCAAACACACACTCACACATATGAACACACACATACAAACACACACATACAATATGCACACATACAAACACACACATACATATGCACACATACAAACACACACATACAAACACACACATTCAAACACACACATAACACACCAAATTCTGTACAAAGCCAAACCCACTCTAAGCTGACATTATTATCATCATCATCATCATTATATCACAATTATCATTTCATTACCATCATCATCATCATCATCATCATTGTTATCATTATCATTATTATTTGTTGTTAATTTTTTCTTAATATTGTTATTATTATTGTTGTTGTTATTGTTCTTGTCATCATCATCATCAACAAGCATATTTTTTGGAAACCCACGACCTTTACCCACAAGACAGCACAAACCTTCTTTCTTACCTCGCCCCACACACACACACACACCCCAACATTCTCCCTTCCTGTACCCCCACCATCTCCCACACCCTGTGTACCAGAACCAAGCCTGTTGTCTTATAAACTGACATCAGTGTAACAAAAAAAAGTAACGTAAGTCTTTTGACACCCCGTAACCTTTTCTCCTGTCAGATTGACTCCAGTTCGTCAATTGTTGTTTGATCGCCAGCGATCAAAAGATAGGCTCTAATATGATGGCACTGGTGTTTATGGGAAGCCTCTGCAGATTGCATCAGTGACCTTTTTTCCCCTCCCTGTATCTAGTGAGTGTATCTGTGTACAGTGTTGAAAAGTTTAAATGTGTCATATCTCTCGTATATGTCAGGCAGGGCGATTTTTGGAAGAGAGGATTGTTGTTGGGTTTTTGTTGTGGTTTTTTGGTGTAGTTGACTACATTTTTTGACTACAAATTTTATTTTGGTAAAAAAATTTTATATATATTTTGGAAATATTTCTGATATAATGGAGATAATAAGAGAGTGATTATGATGATGATGATAATGGTGATGATGATGATGATGTACCAAGAATAATAATGGTGATTATGATGATTGTAGTGATGATGATGATGTAATAATAATAATAATAATGGTAATATTAATAATAAAATGATATGATGATGATGATGATGATAATATTAATAATTATAATGGGAATGATAATAACAGTAATAATGATGATGATGATGATGATGATAATAAGTAATAATAAAAATAATATTAACAATAGCAATAATAACTAATGTTAATAACAGCAACCATTTTAATAATAACTGTAGTAGGTACTAATAAAATAATAAAAATAATAGTAATAATATCAAATAATATTAAAAATATAAAAAAATATATGTAAAATTCTCTCTCTCTCTCTCTCTCTCTCTCTCTCTCTCTCTCTCTCTCTCTCTCTCTCTCTCTCTCTCTCTCTCTCTCACACTCTCACTCAAATCTTTTTAAAAACATATTTCACACAAGCCCAACAAACCTGTGACCTTCAAGGATATTGAGTGTCTTAGTTCCTCCATAATGGCCACATAATTCTGTCTTAGTTTGCTGCCTCTTTGAATAAAAGAGTTCTGAGACAGGAGCAGAGAATATATTGGGGTTGTTTTTTTTTTTTTTTTTTTTTTTTTTTTTCATCAGATATTTTCTGCCTCTGTACACTGGGCTCCCATTAGTGTCAATATTCAACCATTTAAAGGTATCGTGTAATAAGTAATGCTCACTGGTTGCATACCGGTAAATAATTGATGGTGATTGGTCGGATTTGAAAACTTACACCAGTAGCTCGTAGCTAAACACATTAATTTATAAATTTCATCCAATATATTTTTTTTTTTTTTTTTTTTTTTTTTTTTTTTTTTTGAATAATTTTGTATGATATATCCTTTTCAGAACAAGAAATATGTTTTTTTTTTTTTTTTTTTATTTGATTGTTAATGTGTTTTTAAAAGACCTTATTTTTTTTTTTTTTTTTTTTTTTTTTTTTTTTAAATTTTTTTTTAATCCCTGTTCTTGATAAATTTGAAAAATTAGGGGTGTTAATTTGGACCAATAGGATTCACAGAAATTGTCTTTTGTTTAAAGGTTTATTAGATTTTGCTTCTTTTTTTTTTTTTTTGGTATTTTCTTTTATTATTATTATTTTTTTTTAATCAGTTTATTTATTTATTTCTTAGTTATTGTTATTATTTTTTTATTTTTATTTTAATCTGTGATCTTATCCGATAGATAAATTATGAATATAAATGGATTTTTATTTAATGATACATGTATCTAATTCATAATTACAAAATAAATAAAAATATCTGCTGAATTAAATTGATACCAAATAATGTATTATAATACATGTGTGACAGAGAGAGAGAGAGAGAGAGAGAGAGAGAGAGAGAGAGAGAGAGAGAGAGAGAGAGAGAGAGAGAGAGTATATATGTGTGTATGCATGTCTGTATGTATGTGTGTGTGTGTGTGTGTGTGAATATATGTGTGTCTGTGAGAGTTCTGTTGTGTTTTATTTGTATTTAATAAAATTTCCTTTTGATTTCATTCCTTTTTTTAATAAAAAATATTTTACATTTCTAATACCTTTTTCTTGTTCTTTTCTTTGTACTGAAAATGGAAGAGGGTTTCTTCTCTACAAAACATCACAAAATTTACACTCGTTTAATTTGTCTTTTATAGAGTGTTCACGTCAACATGCTTTAATTTTAGTTTAATCTCTTTCTGAATTAAAAAATTTATAAGCAAAGATAGGAAAGGAATAAATAAATAATTAGGAAAAAATGCAGCAATACTGCGAAGTAAATCCTTTTTAATTACAAAATATTTTTTTTTTATAATCTTCAGTTATATTTTTCAAAAGTGAAGAAAAATAATTAAAGGTACGCTTGTATAGAAAATTTCATTCATTATTTATGCGCAAGCTGCATTAATTATTCAAAATAATCTCTGACTTCATGTTATAATAGATATTCCTGCGTTCTGATTGGATGTGGTTGAAATGCTATTCTCCGTACAGTAGGTTGAATTCCCATCACAGCAAATTATGTTACTTCATTATTTTTATTCAGCTTAAATATTCATGATTTCAGCTCATTATTATCTTCCAGTTCTGGTCTAATGTAATCTGTTTAGTTGACTGGTATGGGCCCATTGTCTGTGAAGACAGTTTGAAGGTAGAAATAAAGAAATAAAAAACCCCAGTCTAACTGATATATTGTAATTTGATATATCATTAAAAGAATGGGGAATTAGAATATGTCATTAATGTTTTACTCAGGTTGCTTAATCTCAGAAACAAACACCAATATATTGTCTGTTTGTCTGTCTGTCTTTGTGAAAAAACACAAACACATTCAGATTGCTTATCTGTCTGTCTGTCTGTCTGTGCGTATGTTTGTCTGTGTGTGTGTGTGTGTGTGTGTGTGTGTGTGTGAGAGAGAGAGAGAGAGAGAGAGAGAGAGAGAGAGAGAGAGAGAGAGAGAGAGAGAGAGAGAGAAACAGTTTGACTAAATGTTTGTGAATGTATGTTTTTATATTTTTATCTTAAGAGAGAAAGTGAGAGAGAGAGAGAGAGAGAGAGAGAGAGAGAGAGAGAGAGAGAGAGAGAGAGAGAGAGAGAGAGAGAGAGAGAGAGAGAGAGAAAGAGACATAAATAGTTTGACTAAATGTTTGTGAATGTATTTATATTTTTATCTTAAGAGAGAAAGTGAAAGAGAGAGAGAGAGAGAGAGAGAGAGAGAGAGAGAGGGGGGAGAGAAAAAGAGAGAGAGAGGTGAAAGAGAGAGAGAGAGAGAGAAAGAGAGAGAGAGAGAGGGAGGGAGAGAGAGCGAGAGAGAGAGAGAGAGAGAGAGAGAGAGAGAGAGAGAGAGAGAGAGAGAGAGAAAGACAGAGGGGGTGAGAAAGAATAATAGAAAGTGAGAGAGGGTGACAAAGAAAGAGAGAAAGAGAGAGAGAGTGAAAGAGAGAGAAAGAGAGTGAAAGAGAGTGAAGAGAGAGTCAGACAGACAGACAGACAGAGAGAGCAATTCATTTTACAGAAGAGCTGCAAGCTGTAACACCCAGCACTATCTAAAATACCCCGTGACACAAACATAAACAAGCTAGCCTACAGACACGACTATTTTAATTATTTCACAATTTTGAGATTAAACGTAACCTCGGCAAATTATCACAGAATTTACAAGATAATGATGAAATATAATCACAAAAGCATGTCCTGATATCTCCTGAGCTGGTTTTTACTGTTTGTCTGGGTTAAACCCACAGACAGATGAAGAACAACAGATATCTGTGTTTCGTAATGATTACGTACTGGACTTATTAGTATGGGGGAAAAAAAATCAATGTAAATTACCAACAAAAATGTTTGTAGATATATATATATATATATATGTATGTATGTATGTATGTATGTGTATGTATGTATGTATGTATACACAGACATAAAATAGCTCTCTCTCTCTCTCTCTCTCGCTATATATATATATATATATTTATATATACACAGACATTATAGATAGCTAGATAGATATAGATACACATACATACACGTATAGGCACATGCATGCATGCACACAAACACACAGACACACGAGACAAAGACACACACACACACACACACACACACACACAAATACTTTCTAATGACATTTGGCAAATCTTCAGACTTTATCTTGCCCTTTAAAACAGACCATTAAAATATTTTAGATTTGTTTTCTAAAATGTCTGACATCAGGAGAAATACCTCTAAAGAAATTTCTTACATATATATTTATATAAAGAGAGAGAGAGAGAGAGAGAGAGAGAGAGAGAGAGAGAGAGAGAGAGAGAGAGAGAGAGAGAGAGAGAGAGAGAGAGAGAGAGAGAGAGAGAGAGAGAGAGAGAGAAATTCCTTTCATAAAAGAATTGCAAACTTTTAAACCAGTAATATCTAAAGTACCCCATGTCACAAACACATATATATAAAATGTTTAATTTTTTCCTAATAGTTAATTATTTGACATCATTGACATATATTTAACACAAAAAATAAATAAAAAACATTTTCTTTGACTTATTCAGGGCTCATATTAAATAACCTTTCAAACGGTTGATTTGAATTTCAGAACAGTTGGCAAAGGAAAATGATTTATGAAAAAAAAGTATTCCAGGATCTCAGATTAGACTTTATCTCCACCATATTTCTAATGGATCAGAGCAATAATGTGCACTTGAGTTTCAAAATGATTCCTTGCAAATCGTTGGTTTTAATATCTAAATGATTGATGAACTCAGGTTGGAGTTTATCATAGATAAGTTTCAAATTGGCAATTGTCAATATATATTTTTTTTTTTTTGTGTGTTGATTTCAGAATGTAGGGTGGTTTGTGTGTGTTGTGTCATTTGACATGGTTATAAGTTTTATGTGATGGGTGAGGAATTGTATTTGTATATATGATGTATGTTTGTGTGTGTGTGTGTGTCTGTATATTTGTGCATGGTGGTACTATCTATATCAGTGTGTGTGTGTGTGTGTAAGCCTATGATGATATGTATGTATGTATATGTGTATGTGTGTATAAATATATATAGACATATATTTGTGTCTCATTCTTTTATCCATAGTATGTATGTTTGTAAGTAATATATTTGTGTCTGTAATGTGTTTGTGTGTCTGTATGTACATCTGTCTATATATATGCGTGTGTATGTATGTATGCATGTGTTTATGTATGTATGTATGTATGTATGCATGCATGTATGTATGTGTATATATATATATATGTTTCAGTATGGTTGTGTGTGTGTGTATGGTACATGTGTTTGTTTATCTGTGTATGTATGTATATGTATGTAAGTGTATATATATATATATATATATATATATATATATATATGTGTGTATATATATGTATGTATATATACATGTGTATATATATATATGTGTGTGTGTGTGTGTATATATAATATAGTAGTGTAAGACTGTGTGTGTGTCTGTGTGTGTATGTGATACAATAGTGTGTGTGTGTGTCTGTATATATGTGTATGTGAGACTGTGTGTGTGTGTGTATGATATAATAGTGTATGTATACATTTAAACAAAACCAAGTTACAGTTTGGACATGGGGGGAGAGAGAGAGAGAGAAGCAGACACTGACTGGAATCTGACTTGGAGTCACGGGTCGCTGGTTACCAACGTAATTACCAGACTCTGCAGACCTGTCTGCTGCCTTCACAACTGATTACCCTGCAAGTGTGAAGAAAAGCAAGTATACTGGGGGGCAAGCCGGCTCGGGAAAACAGAGCAAACACAAGCCCCGGCCCAGTCTCTCTGTCTGCCATGCTCCAGCATTGGCAGTGATCCATTCACAGGGTTAGGGACCTGGTTTTGTAGAGAATGAAGGAAAGGTGTTTTATTAATAGAGAACGTTTTTTAGGGTTTTTTTTTTTTTTTTTTTTTTTTTTGTGTGTGTGTGTGTTCAGTTATGTTTGGTGTTATGTAAAGGGAACGTTTTATTATGAAGAATGGTTATTTTTAGTGTGTTATGTAATAGGAACGTTTTATTATAAAGAATAGTTTTTTTAGTGTGTTATGTAAAGTAACGTTTTATTATGAAGAATGGTTTTTTTAGTGTATTATGCAATGGGAACATTTTATTATGAAGAGCTGTTTTGAAATTATATGATGTGCATAGTTGAATGAAAAGGATCGATTGATTTTATTCAGAGATGTATTCAGACTGTGCGAATATGATGTTTTAAAGACAAATGCTTTTTGGGTTTTTTTCTCTCTGAATATATTGATGTTGATTGCTAAGAAAAATATGTAAATTTATTTTTAAGGTAAGTTTTGGTTTATGTTCTTTAAAATAAGTTTAAAAAAAAAAATTAAAAGTATTTATATTTAATATCACACTCATTTTTCAGAACTGTAGTCAGGTTTTCTGTGTGATATGGTAAATATATATATATATATATATACATGTATGTATGTATGTAAGTATGTGTGTGAGTACATATATATATGAGCTGTGGTTAGAATAGGAAATAATAAACAAGTATATACTTAGCTGGATAGATCCTACAAACCATTATGCAATTAGCCTTAACTGGGCCACACAAAAACAGATTATACCAACGAACATTTGTAAAAGCATCGATCACTGGGTATAATTTGAAATTTCAAAAAAGGATGCAGTGGGAAGGATTGAACCTGTGCACCTCAGGACAGCACTAAAGCACAGCCTGTCACTAATCCCAGGCTGGATGCAGCATACCCAGCATATGTTATTGTTAATTAAGACAATGTGGTTATGGCAATAAAATCTTGACGGCAAAGGTGCACAAGTGTTTTTATTGAATTAGGGGCAAACTTAATTACGACAAGACGTGTTTTAAGTTAAAATGTTTTTGGCGAGAATAAATTAATTCCTCGCGAAACACCCCAGCACAGGCATTTTAACCTCTTCGTTTTTAACCTCCTCGTTTTAACCCCTCTTTCATTAACGGAGAGGTGCTGTTCCAGATGTGGATTTCAGAGGTGGGTATGAGCTTCTGATGAAAAAAAAACAGTTTGAACTTAGAGGTAGAAGTGGATGATACCCAGTCATTGTACTGGACTGATGAAAAAAACATGATAATATAATCAGAGATTCTTTTTATAAGTAGAGCTATTGTGACTTCTAAAATGAAATTCTGAAATATATCAGAAGTAGATATGATATAAAGGCATTCTACTGGATTGATGAAAACATAGTGTGCAATACATCAAACATTCTGTAACAACTTAATGTGTTGTTAATGACTTATAAAACAAAACTTTGAACTTTAAAAGAAGTAGATGATATCCCAGACATTGTACTAGATCACTGAAAACATGACACAATGCACCACAGATTTCTGTTATAACTAGATGTATTATAACTTTCAAAACAAAACTTTGAACTATGTTTGAAGTAGATGATACCCAGCTATTGTACTGGATTGAGGACAATACAGTACAATTCATCAAACATTCTGTAATAGCTAGATGTGTTATGACTTATAAAACAAAACTTTGAACTTTGGTGGTAGAAGTTGATGAAATCCAGGTATTGTACAGGACTGGAGAAATTTTGTTGAAATTTGGAAACTGTGTTGTCAGTACATCAGATATTCTGTTGTAACTGGATGTATTTTGACTTCTAAAACAAAATGGAATATGGTAGAAGCAGATAATACACAGAAATTTTCTGAACTGATAAAAAACATGAACAGAATACACCAGAGATTTCTGTTATAACACAATATATTATGACTTTAAAAAAACAACACCATTGAACTATGTTTGAAAATAGATGATACCTAGACATTAAATGTGCTCTATATCACAGATTCAGTTGTAACTAGATGTATCAAGACTTCTAAAACAACAAAACCTTAAACTGAAATAAATGATTCCTAGGCTTAACACTGTACACCACAGTTTCTATTGTAACTTGATATATTAAGATTTATAAAAACAAATCTTTGAACTATGACAGAAATGGACAATGCCCAGACATAATACACACGTTTACTTTGACCTTTAAAGCGGTCACTTATTAAGCAGAAGTGACCATCAAGACAACTATAGTGGTCATTGTTAGGTGACCTCAAAATCAAAATACCTGGACTGGTCAGTATAGTTATAACTGAAGTCAAAATCATACGTATAGATATGATGGTATATGTTGTCTTTTACATACAAAGCTTTAAGAAAGAAAAAAAAATAATGAAGGTAAAAGTTAGTTGTTTTTTTTAATTGTTAAATATGATTAAGGTAAATAATATTTTTCATGTTAAAATATTTTGGGAAAGAGATTTGCATAGACGCCAGCCAGAAAGGCAAAGTAATAATAAATCTTTTTTTTATTAATTGAATTGTATGTAAGAATGTAATTATAACCAAGGGAAATAATGTTTTAGGTGAGAAATTTTTTTGTTGGGGTGAATTGAAATTGAAATATTTTGTTTTAACAACAGTGTACTGTTACTTTATGTCATGAGAGAGAGAGAGAGAGAGAGAGAGAGAGAGAGAGAGAGAGAGAGAGAGAGAGAGAGAGAGAGATTAAATATAGAATTTATATTTTGTTGTGTTTGTGTGAGAAAGAATTATTGTAATAGAATTTCACAGTTGTGATAAAATTAGAGATTTAAAAATAAATAAATAATTTGTGCAATAATATGACATAATGAGAGAGAGAGAGAGAGAGGGGGGGGGGAGAGGGAGGGGGAGGGGGAGAGAGAGAGAGAGAGAGAGAGAGAGAGAGAGAGAGAGAGAGAGGAAGGTAGAAAGAGTGAGAAAATTTTGAAAGAAAAAGAGATAGAATGAGACAGTATTGAAAGAGAAAGTAAGAAATAAGGAGAAAGAATTAGAAGGAGAAAAAGATACAAGAATAGAAAGAAAGAAAAAAGAACGAGAAAAAGAAAGTGAGATTAGAGACAAAGAGCTAAAAAGAACTAGATGAAGACAGCTTTAGAGACAGACAGACAGAAAGAAAACAGGAGAGAGTTTACTGATTTTAACAGGAAAAATATCAAATTTTCAAGTTAAATGCAAAGAAAAGAAAATACCTTGAAAGAAACTTAATTCTATATGAAGATACTGTATTAGAGAAAACACCTGAATATATGTATTGTTTATGAAAATCGTTAAAGGTAATTCCAAGAGGTGAGATATTTTAATTTACAGGTGGGACAGGAAATTAAAGCCAATCATTTCTCACTAGCTTACAACAGGTAATTAAATATTCTAACATACAGATTATGCATTGATGCTTTAATTTGCACCTGCATTTATAACGAATGCTCGTTAAAAGTGAGTGATGACCGGTGATATATTTTTAAGAAGTCAAATTCGAAACCTTGACAAAAACAAAAATCACACCTCTGTTCGATCTGTAAGTGAATTATGATTAAAGGTAATATGGCAGGTGAGATAAATAGTTTAAATAATTAAATAAAGAAATTTTAACCTTCCGTTGAAATTCCATTCTTGATTAGAGGTGAAATATAATAGGTGAATAATTTTAATTTTAATTTTAAATTTGTTTGAAATTTTTACACTCCATAGGTCTTGGTATTTTTTTAAATTATTTTTTTTAAAAAAAATTTTGTTTTTAATTAAAATAACTAAATCTACTCTACTAGACCTAATACTAGACCTAGCCCCTGAATTTACTAAGAACCAAAAAGTTACTAGAAATTTTATTTAATTAAATATAATTAAACATGACTTGCAGTTATTACGTTTAATATATAAAGTCTGTGTACTTCATTCACTCCTGCTAAAATTCTGACACAGAACTGTTTCTACCAGTCGGTCGTGTACATGTGTCTGTGTGTGTGTCTGTGTGTCTGTGTGTGTGTGTGTGGTTTTTTTTTTGGTTGTAATTTGACTGATTATGTGGCAGGCGAAATCACGTTCATTAGCAACCAGGTTGTCATGGATCAGCTGGCGTGTAAAAAACCAGCTCGGCTAATCTTGATGTTACCGAGGAAATGATGGAAGCCAGAGGAGGGTAGGTGAAAGTGTCTTTTAAAGACAGCATGCATGTACGTGTGTGAGTGCGTGTACGTGTGTGAGTGTGTGTGTGTGTGTGTGTGTGTGTGTGTGTGTTTGTGTGTGTGTGTCAAGTGGTGAGGGTGTGAAAGAGGGAGGGAAGGAAAGGAAGGTGAGGGTAAAGAGAAAAGAAGAGTG
>CM022676.1:5882218-5884718 GCA_012295275.1 Chrysomallon squamiferum
TTTAAAAACACACACTGTACAACACACACTGACAGGTTAGGTCTAGGACTGAAGATTAGCTGGTGGTGGTCTGGCATTAAATAGGAGGACTGCCACACGAGCTCTGTACAACACGCATTAAACAGGAGGACTGCCACACGAGCTCTGTACAACACGCATTAAACAGGAGGACTGCCACATGCGATGCTCTCTTAACCACAGACTTGGATTTGTCATCAACCGAGAGAAGTGTTCGCAGCTTAATATATGTTTTTCCCATTCAAAACGCATTTTCTTTAATCTCGGCAAGTTATTTAAATATAATCACCCGGCACCCTGGACATTTTGCGTGTAAAAACCATAAAACGGCTTGAAAATTTTCGAATTTCGAATTCCTTATTTGGTCCAAAGGGAATTGTTCTGTTTTTTTTAGCCAGAGTTAATTACTACTACTGCAAAAGATTTTTCATATTGCATATTTTTTTGTCCATTTAATTTCAGTTCAGTTCAGTTTTTTTTTTTTTTTATGGGAATGCCTTCAAGAGAAGTCTGTGGTAATAGTAATAAAAATAAATAATAAAATTAAGATTTAAAAAAAAAAAAAGATTAGATTAAAACGTGCGTCAGGATTGAGTGAGTTTTATGAAATAATATTGAGCTGTTTTTTTTTTTTTTATCGTATCTATTTATCGTTCTTTATACGAACAGGATAAAAAAGATTAATGTTATTAATTGGCTACATTAGTTTTATTTATTTTTAGTTTTTACCCCTTTGTGTAACACTCATAAAATAATGTAACATGTTTTTTTGGTGTTTTTTGTGTGTGTGTGTCACTGCAGTTTTCTGCAATGTTCTCGACAACAAAATTTCCAGTTCTAGACAGCCTCTCAGATCTTAGGTTGTTTTTGAAAATTAAAGAATACATTGTTTTTTTTTTTTTTTTTTTTTTTTTTAAAGATAATTTTAGTTAAATATAATTTAAATTGTGGTTATAAAAAAAAGTTGAAACTTTTTCTACATATGCAGATTCAGTTACAGACATACAGATGCACACTGATAAGAAAGGTAAAAATGCAGACTGAAATAAGAAACACAGACAATATAGACATAAACACAGACATACATAAAACATACATACAGACACATATAGAAATATCTATATATACATACATACACATACATATATACATATACATACATATACATATATATACACACAAACACATAAATAAATATAGATATATACACACACATAAATAAATATAGGTATATACATAGAAACAAATATACATACATACAGACACATGTATAAAAATATAAATGCACACACATTAACACTGAGAAACAAATGCTTACAATTAAGTTCACACACTCATATATGTAGATATATAAATCAGAAATATGCTTATTCTCACTCACACTCTCACTCCTCCCTCCCTCTGTCTCTCTCTCTCCCTCCCTCTCTCTCTTGCTCTCTCTCTCTCTCTCTCTCTCTCTCTCTCCCTCTCTCTCTCTCTCTCTCTCCTCCCACCCCCTCCCTCCCTCTCTCCCTCTCTCACCCTTCACACACACACACTCATACATTAAATCTACGACATTACCATCAATACCATAATGATATAATAATTACTGTTACAGTGTATTCAATAATGTTTATTGTTTCGCCCTTCAGCAAGATCTTCAAACCATGTTTCCTAACAGCAACCTCCTGTACAACATTTCTGGCAAACTGCTTTCACACATTATTCTTCATATTACCTTGTTTTCATCTCTGTTTTTTTTACATCATCTCTGCACATATTTATATGTTTTATTTTTCATACACTGGCTGGGACTATAGCCTTGTCAGCTTCCAGAATCTGAGACTTCTTGATAAAAGAGTTCTCAAAATAAAGGGGCATAATATTTTCATTTTTGTAACTTCGTGATAAAAGAACTCTCAATACAAGCACAGTTTTGTCCTAATTGTTTTTGACTTTGTAATGAAAGCTTTTAATATGAGGGTAATAATATTTTCATTTTTCTGACTTTATAATAAAAGAATTCTAAATATAAGGGCAATAATATTTTTATTTTTTTATTTTTTTGACTTCATAATAAAAGAATTCTAAATACAAGGGCAATGATATTTTCATTTTTTTTACTTTGTAATAAAAGAAGTCTCAAAACAAGGTCAGTTATGTCATAATTTTTCAAACTTCATGATGAAAAGCTTTAATTTCAAGAGGAATATTTGAAATTTTTTTTTATTTACACACAGATATGTTTAATTAATTTGTGTCATCAAATGTAATAATTTTTTTTTATTTATTTCTTTACTTTTTGTTTCCTTTGTTTATGATTTTTCTTTGAATTTCATTTTTTTTTCTTTAATTTTCCTTTTATTTAATATTTTTCTTTCTATATTTTTTTAACACTCTTTCTGTAGTTAATATCCTTTTCTTTCTTATGTTTATTTATTTAATTTTTTTTTTAGTGTATTTTCTTTTTCTATTTATTATTTATTTTTCTTCCTCTTGT
>CM022676.1:5889718-5894718 GCA_012295275.1 Chrysomallon squamiferum
CTGATGATCCATGGCAACACACTTATAACATTTTCATTGTCACAAACCAGACAACAGACACACATCCAATCATTGTGTGTACAAAACTGTTATTACCTGCACAAATCACTTAACACACCTGAAACAGACACTTAATCTAATTGTTACCAGAATCCCATCTCATTAACACCTGGATAATCCGCAGCTGATTAACAGATACAGGTGAGAAATATCGACAGGTGATTTCTAATTAAGGTACACCAAGTTCAGGTACTTTGTCCCTGAACCAGGTGAACTCGTTGGTGTCAAATTGTGAATTATTAATACATTTTTTTTAATCCTCTGAGGATTTTTCTTTTCATTCACTGTGGATCCATTATCCATTCTGTGCGGAACTGCTGTCCATTCTGTGCAGAACTGCAATTTATTCTCTGCAGACCTGATGTTTATTCTCTGCGGGCCTGTTACTTCATTGTGTGTACAAAAATGTTTTATTGAAAGTAGTTTGTAACCGAGGCAGATGGTAGTTTGACAAAGAAAGCTCGGTTTCGTTTTCTCTGGGGAGTGTACTGTGATAAGTGAATGGCCATGACATGCGATTTTATATGTACATATATACATACATACATACATAGGTACATACATACATACATAGGTACATACATACGTACGTATGTACATACATACACACACACATAGATACATACAGACATACATACACACACACACATAGGTACATACATACATACATACATACATACATACACAGATACATACACACATACATACATACATACACACACACACACACATACATACATACATACATACATACATATATACACACATACATACGTACATACATATATACATACATACACATACATACATACATACACACATACATACATACATACATATACATACATACAAATATACATACATATATACATACATACATATACACACATACGTACGTACGTACATACATATATACATACATACACATACATACATATGTACATACACACACACATACACACATACATATATATATAATGATATCAGCCTGGGTGTTGTTATATTAAGAATTTTGATAGTCAATTCATTTTGATGATTATGTGACGTTTACTGTAAATCTCTCTCTGATATTTTTTTTTAATCTGTGTCTGTTTCTTTATATCTTTCTCTCTTTCTCATTCACTGCTTTATTTGTATTTGTCTTTTTGTCTGTCATTCTGTTATTAATCTCTCTTTGGCCCCATCTCTTACTCTCACTTTGTCATCAATTTTATAGTTTCTTCCTTTGCTTCTTTCTATCATTTCATTTCTGTCACTTTCTCATTCTCTCTTTCTCTTTTTGTTTCTCTTTTTTTCTTTTTTTCTGTCTTATTCTTCCTTTTCTTTTTTTCTGCCTTCATTTCTTTTTGTCTTTCAGTCTGTCTCCCTTTCTTTTTCCTGTCTTTTTCTTTTCTTCATTTCTCTCTTCCTTTCATCCTTGGTTCTCTCTTTCTCTCACTCTTACCCTCCCTCTTTCACAAGAAATTCTGGGATACAATCTAACACTAAAGTATCAGGTACTGCCAAAATATTCCACTCTTTTCTTAAAGAATGTTTGTCTTACATCAACCACCATTTATTCTCTTATCATTATTATTATTATTTATTTATTTTTGAGACATGTATATATTAGTCCTGTTTGAGCTGTAAAACCAGTGATTTCAGTTGAAGTTCTTAAAACAACACACACTTACCAATAAAGAACAACACACTAGTCTATTCCTGTATCCATTTAAAAAAAAAAAAAACCCAGTACCTCTATTTTTTTGTTTTATTCTTTTTTTGTAAATTCCTCCATTTTTTTTCAGCGACCCTGCTCACCACATTTTTGTTCTAGTCTTTCACAATTATCTCAGGATCAGAAAATCTTGCAATAAGATAACACCATCACCTTGATTCTAAGGTGAAACAAAAAAAAATGTCTATCTACCTGAGTCTGACAGGTGTTTCCAGTTTTACCTGTCAGAGTAGACAGGTGTGGTAACATATTGTCTGAACATTTTTATCTTTTGTAATTTGACAGAGGTGAAATCTTAGACATTGTTTCTGTACCTACCACATACTTTTTGGGAGATTTTGTTTTAAATATGTGTTTTTGTTGTTCTTGTTACGTTTTTTTTATCACACTTTTTTTTTTTTTTTTTTTTTTTTTTTTAATGTTTCCTCTTAGGTCATGAACTTGCATGTACCTGGGAATAGCTTCTTTTTTTTCTTCAAAGATTTGTTCTTTTATTGTCAGACTTTATTTTTAGTAAAGATTGATCCAACTACAAAGTTGATGAGTCTCTGTTAAGAAAGGGAAATCATCTATGTGTTGGAATGGGGGGGAAATGGTAAAGATTCTCTGGCAGAAAATAACCACAGATTTAGATATTTCAGTGAGAGAGAGAGAGAGAGAGAGAGAGAGAGAGAAGAGGTGAAAACAAGAAGGGTTATTTCACTGGCTGACCATATTTACCCATACTTCATTGTTAGCAAAGGTTGGTTTCAGTAAACAGATGAAATGATCACATAACAAGACTTTAAAAAGACAAAATAAAATAAAATTAAATTGAAAAACAACAGAAACCACCACCACCACCACCACCACCACCACAACATAGCAACAACAGCAACAACAATGAAACTGTGAACATCAAATAGAAAACAAATAAAAAAAAAATATAAAAAAAAAACAACTAAAAATTGGGTCGTTTCTGCTTTTCAATTACTAGCCTCCCTGTGTAATAACTGAGCTAATCCGCTATCACTTATGGAATATCAACTGTTTAATTTACACACCGATTAATACAGTTTCGTACTGCACACACTTCACCCAGACTCTCTCTGCTCACCTTTTCCGTGGGTGATGCCAACTGAACCGCAGTGGGACACACCCTAATTCGATATAACTTCGTTTACAACTTCACCAGGGGGGGGTCCCTATAATTCAATAACGTCATTTTAATATCACACCAGCATCTGTTTAATATCGTGTATATTAAACCATAAACGCAGCAGCACATTCCCTTCCCCCTCGCGGTGGGGGAAACTTGAGATACAGAATTGATTCCGATGGTTTCTATAGATCTTTGCTGCTTTTAAACCAGTTAAACCTAAAACTGCTCTGATCCATACAGACCTGACTGGTGCTAGGTGTCTGGTTTAATGTGGAAGCTAGGAAATTTAGTTAATCAGGGAGTAGTAATGATCAGAGTGGTGTGTGTGTGTGTGTGTGTGCGTGTGTGTGTGTGTGTGTGTGTGTGTGTGTGTGTGGTGTGGTGGGGGAGAGGGAGGGGTTGCTCGGACAGGGGGAAAGGGACTGGAGGAAGAGGAGGAAGGGGGGGTTGAGCTGAATGGTGATTAAAAACAGATGTAACCCAGTAGGAACAATCAAAGTGCCATGCTGCTATTTGTTGGCCTGGGTTATTTTGTAGCAGACGTCAGAATGCGTTGTGAAGGAAATTTTTGAAGAAAAAGAAAGAGGAAAAAAAACGAGATATCTGTTCCTGTGGTTTTGTTTTAATTACAGTTTCTGGTGTATGTGTGTGTGTGATGGATTGATTGGTGGGTGGTTATAGAATTTGGAATGAATGTGGAACAGAAAGGAATTATATTTATTTTTATTGTTGTTTTTGTTTCTGTTAAACATTTGTTACGTCTGAATGTAAAATATGTGTCTGTCAGTTCATTCATCCATTCATTCATTCATTCATTCATTCGTTTACATGTGTGTTGTTCAGTCCATCTACATTATGCTTTTTGATTCATTATCCATACATCCATTCATCTGTCTGTCTATGCAGACAGTCACACAGACATGTTGATATACATACAGACAGACAGACAGACAGACACACAAACACATACATACATACATAATCTCTGTACATCTATCCATTCATCCATATTGTGTACACTTAAGAGTTTAAAACAGCATTACTCTTAATATGTTTCTCTCTGTCTGTCTGTCTGTCTCTCTCTCTCTGTCATACTGTAGTGACTTTTTTTTCCCCCCTCCTTCTTTTGTTTGTCTAACAACTTGCTGATCCCACCCTCATAACCGAAAATAAAACTCAGGGTCAATAATAACTCCACCCTTTAAACAAACTGATTGAAAAACTGTGTATTTGTTGCGTGTGTTTTTTTTTTTTGTGTGTGTTTTTTTCACGCAATATCTGTAAGTGTTTATCATTGTGAAAATTGTGACAATATTTCATCCACTCAGACAAAGCAGGTAGCAGAATTTGTTAATTAAGTTGCTGGCAGGAGATCAATTAAAGTGTCTTCCCCACTGAGAAGATTTCGAAATTGAATGGGTCGGTGCTCTCAGACAATGGAGGAGACCGAGTGACAGGCAGAAAAAAAATGGCGGCCCGTTATCACAAAGTTTATTGTTATTAATAATGTAAGCCGTATAATTTTATTGAATAATTGTAAATTTATGTGAATGATTTAATAATTTTTTAATAATTTTTTTTTTTTTGAATTAAGAGTTAATTGTGTTTGTTTTTAAGGTGGATCGACTATAATTATGGAAGTTAATTTTTTTTTTTTGTGGAAATGGTGAATTAATTTTTGGAGTTAGGTTAAATTGCTTTTTGGAAAAAAAACATTATTTACATACATTTTATATTTTATTTCATTCTATCTTTTCATTGAAATCTTGTTAATATTTCTTTTCATTTTCTTTATTTTTTCTTTATATTTTATTCATATTCTTGTATTTATTTATTTATTTATTTTAATTATTTTCTTTTTCTTATTTCTTCTTCTTTTCATTATTCCTTTTCTTCATTCATTTTGTTCTTTCTTCATTCCCCCTTCATTTTTCATTCTTTTCTTCTTTTTCCTTCCTTCCTTCTTTCTTTCTTTCCTTCCTTTTCTTTTCTTTAATCCTTTCTTTCCTTTCCTTCTCTTTTTCTCTTCCTTTCATTCTTTCTCTCTCTTCTTTTCATCCTTCCTTCCTTCCTTTCTCTCAT
>CM022676.1:5899718-5944718 GCA_012295275.1 Chrysomallon squamiferum
ATTGATGTTATGTTGACATCATTACTTACATTATGTTGATGTTTTATTGATGTTACATTGATATCAGTATTGATATTGATTTTATATTGATATTGATGTTATACTGATATCAGCATTGATATTGATTTCTATATTAACATTGATGTTATACTGGTATCAGTACAGTTGGTGTTGATTTGGATGTGGTTTACTTGTTTGTTACGAGATACCTGTTGGTTTTGACACCTGTTTGATAACCTATCACATAACCGAGATAATCAACACTAACACACACAGGATAATGAGACTTCCATTGCTGTGGATTATCCCAGTTATTTCACAGAGAATTAACCAGATTTGTTCTTACCTTGCAGATTTTACCTGTATCTCGTAACGAGATAAAGTTTATATCGGTAATTGAAATCTTGACGAGGAAGGTGAGATGAGGAATCAGGTTAGGAAGAAGTGAGAGAAGGAATGACAGGAAGAAAGGATGAATGAATGGATGGATGGATGGATGGATGGATGAATAAAGTCATGGAAGAAAAGAAACAGTGTGGTATTTTAAAAGGTTTGGAGAAAATGTGGATTAAAACAGATAAACGGATGAATGAAAGATGGTAGAAAGGATGAATTAAAGATAGAAGGATAAATTAAAGAAAAAATAAAAAAAAAAAGGATGAATGAAAGAGAAAGGCAAAAGGAGTATGTATATAAGATCAGGAAAAAAAATAAATAAATACAGGAACGAAAGAGTAAAAAAAAACTGAAAAAGAAGGAAGGACTAATAACAAAAATAAAGAACAAACAAAAGAACGAATGACAAGACGATTGCAAGCTATTGTTTTGTTTCCATTCCCAGCTCTCAGCGAAACCGACCTTGGCAGCTAAAGAGTTAATAAGCTAGTAGTTTACCTCTCACTTACAAGTAACAACACTGTCAGTCAACATCTTCATCTGGCACTGTGTAGTACTAAAAACATCCCTGCTTTTTGACATCAGTCAGTAATCTTCACTTCTGTCCTGGGGGGGGGGATTGTAAACATTTCTTTCAGTCCTTCAAACAGCTCTGGAGTTATCTTACTTGATGCAGCAGCGCCATCTCTCTACTGACCTACTGCGATTGGAAGAAAAATGAAAATAACCGTACAGAAAGTATTACTTCCACGAATGATGGTTGTGAGAAAGAAAGAAACAGAATAACTTTTTGGAAAATAGTATTTCAAGAAATGCTGATTTTTTTTTTATTTTAGTGGGGAAAATAATAATAACTTTTTGGAAAATAGTATTTCAAGAAAAGCTGATTTTTTTTATTTAGTGGGAGAAAATATAATAACTTTTTGGAAAGTATTACTTAAGGAAATATTAATTATAATAAGTTTTAAAGGCGATATTACCAAAATAATTTTCAGAATATTTATTCGACAAATACCAATAATAACAAATTCAAGAAACATTTAAGAAAAATTTAAGGAAAATATTGCTTCACAGTAATACTCAGAAAAATATTACCATCTCTAAAGTTTATTATAAGAAATAAACCATAATTTTCAGAAAAATATCACATCAGTAAATACAAATTATAAACACAGAAAAGAAAATATTAACGAAAGAAATTTAAAAACAAAAAATTCAATATTACTTTAATAAACTAATATTACCAGAAACAAAAATATATTTCAGGAAAATATTGCTTCACAAAAGTACTCCAGAAAATATTGCCACCTTATTATAAAGGACCAAACCAATAAAATTGGGGAAAAAAAAAACATTACATCAATAAAAATGCTGATTTTAAAACAAAACAAAACAAAAAATATCCTTCAGGAAAATATTACTTCAGAAATAACATTTACCAGACAGCTAACACACAGTAAGCATCTGCTTCGCAGACAATTTCGGAAAAGAAAAAAAAAATCATTGCATCAATAAACGCTGATTAAAATAAACAAACGAAAATATCTTTCAGGAAAACATTACTTCAGAAATAATATTTACCTGACAACTAACTATGGTGCGAATCTGCCTCGCAAATGGTTACAAAATTGGCTTAGTGTCAATTAGTCCTCATTGTGCAAATACTGAAGATTCTTTTTGTGCAAGCAGTATATATATATTTTTTTTTTTTTCAGTCTCTTTGTTGTCATACATATCAAGATATGATTCAAGAATTCTTTTATCTTTAAAGTTCTGGCACTGCTAATAAGACACTGGGAAAGTGCAAGGTGTACAATTTATTGCCGTGGAAACGTCTGTCTTGGTATTCTTCCGTCATTCCTTTTTCATTTGTTCTTCAGTCGATCCTTGATTTTTTTTTTGTTTTTTTTTTTTTTTTGGTTATTCCATGTTTTGTTGTTCTACACGTCATTCCTTTTTCATTTGTTCTTCATTCAATCCTTTTGTTATTCTTCAGTCATTCCTTTTCAGTTTGTTCTTCTAGTCATTCCTTTTTCATTTGTTCCTCATTCATTCCTTTTTCATTTGTTCTTCATTCATTCCATGATTTGTTACTCTTCACTCATTCCTTTTCATTTCTTCTTCATTTGTTCTGTGTTCATTTTTGTTTCAGTCATTCCATATATAGTTATTCTTTCTATCGTTCCTTTTTCCTGTCTATGGAAAGGCACATATAAAAGATTTCATATTGCTAACTTATAAACTAGTTACTCAGTGATAACAGCAGATTGAAAGTATTTATTAAAATGACTTGTATCCTGTGGTTTATATCTTTCATTCTTTCTTTGTTTCATTCATTCATCATCCATCTATTCATCCATCATTATCCATCTGTCTATCCATATGGTCATATTAACCTAACAGTCCATCCATTCGTGACTATTAATGATGATTTTGATGATGATGATGATGATGATGTTAATAATAATATAAACAATACAATAATAATAATAATAGCAGTAATAATAATAACAATAACAGTAATAATAATAATAATAATAACAGTAATAATAATAGTAACAATAATAATAATAATAATAGCAGTAATAATAATAACAATAACAGTAATAATAATAATAATAATAATAATAATAACAGTAATAATAATAGTAACAATAATAATAATAACAACAATAACAGTAATAATAATAATAATAAGAGTAAGTAATAATAATAACAAAACATTAAATAACAGTAACAGTAAATAATAGCCAATAACAATAACAAATTCCAACACATAAACAAGACCAAAAACAACATTTTCTTTTCGCAGGTAAACAATATTATCTGCAATAAAAACAAAATAAAACCAACATGGTCATGCAATTGAGAAACAAGACTTTTGGCTTTTTTTCTAATGCACTTGCATGTTCTGCACACACACACACACACACACACACAGACACACACACACACACACACACACAAATACACATTCAGCTGTTGTTGTTTTGTACCAAATGTTAAAACAGTTGTGTCAGCGTTGTTGTTTTGTGAAGCAGTTTCTGTCTGTGTGTATGTCTGTAAGTTATTAAACATCAGCTGCAGATGGGTTTTTTTGTATGCAGGGAAAATCAGCCACGTTTTTGTGTTTTTGTGTGTCGCAGAACTGCTGGATTGAGTTTGGTCCTTGATAAGGTGTGTGTGTGTGTGTGTGTGTGTGTGTGTGTGTGTGTGTGTGTGTCTGTTTGTGTGTGTGTGTGTGTTTTAATGAATTTGTATCTGTGTAATAGTATATGTGTGATATTTTTGTGTGTGTGTGTATGTTTATGTGTATATTGTATTTTTTATGTATGTATCTCTCTCTCTCTCTCTCTCTCTCTCTCTCTCTCTCTCTCTCTCTCTCTCTCTATGTCTGTCTATATATATATATGTGTGTATGTACATATCTATAATGTATGTATTTTTCGTGTATGTGTATGTTCTGTATTTGCACATGTATATGAATCTAGATCTAAGTATCTAAGTAAATATATATTTATATCTGGATGTCAGTCTACTTTTAAGGAAATGTTTTTAGTTTTTTTCCCATTCCACCCTCCCCCTCTATTCCACCATCTGACACAAGATTTATTTTTATTTCCTTCCATCTCACGTATGCAATATCTACATATATTCCACCTCTGAGGTACACATACATGTACATTATATGATGTCTGTATGTGCAATACCAGTGTGCTCTACCTCTCAGACACAATTATATCAAACGCATGTAATATCTATATGTACTAAACACTACACTGGTTTGTGTAATGTCATCGTACTACTTTTCCTAGATTTCTCGTTAGATATACCTGTGCTTAAAGGTGAGTGTGCTGTGTATATGTATATATACCTCCTCTCTGTCTCAGGTATGTGCATGCAAAAAGCATGTGCATGATTTACATGTGTTGCTCAAAGCATGGAATAACTTTGCAAAAACAAAATCACTGTTTTCCTGCATCTTTTCTATCTCTCTCTCGTAGAAATGGTTTTGGTTAAAATAAGATATTTCCCTTGTTTTGTGTTACTGTAGTTTTTTTTTTTTTTGTCTTATTTTTTTTACCTTATTTTAAGTTATTATCAACCTTTTCCCTTGTGGTACAGTATTGTAAATATTTGTTCATTTATTAATCTGTTGTTTTATTCTTTCATTTGTCCATCTGTCCTTCCATATGTAGAGACACATAATACATTCATCTGTCCGTTCAGTTAATCATTCATTCATTGATTCGTTCATTCAATTATCCATCCATCCAACCATCCATACATTCAGCCTTCCATATAACTGTACATAGTTACATTCATCTGTCCATCATTTCATCATTTTATTAATTCTTTCATCTCTCCATCCATCTAATCCATCTGCCAGTATCATCCTTCTCTTCATCCACTCATTACTCCATCAGTTCACTTATTCATCCTTTCATCATCCATCCATCTATCCATCATTCTATCTTTCCATCTGTTCATTCAGATTCGGTTATGATATATTGTTTTCTATACCACAAGCTTTTTTTTTTTTTTTTTTTGCCTGTGTGCTTTTTTTAAAAAAAAAACCCAAAACAAGACTTTGGTTTAGAATCAAAGCTTTCAGTTGACTAACAGTTACCAGATCTTGTCATTTGAAGAATTTCTTTAATAACAGAGATTTGAAGATAACACACAACAGTGGGCAGAATGTGTGGTTTTGTTGAAGAATGAAATGATCAGATCAGATGTGTGTGTGTGTGTGTGTGTGTGTGAGAGAGAGAGAGAGAGAGAGAGAGAGAGAGAGAGAGAGAGAGAGAGAGAGAGAGAGAGAGAGATTTACAGAGACAGAAAGTGCAAGATGAAAGAATAGAAAGGTAAAGATTGAAAGAAAGAATCAGAGAAAGGATAGAAAGAAAAGATAACTGATGATGATGAATAGAGACTGCTGAAAAAGAGGAAGAGTTAAGAATGGAGAAGATGCAATCAGGAGATTGTTAGAAGAAAGAAAAATACACTGTATCAGAGAGAGAGAAATATATAGACAGATAGAGAAAAGAGAGAGAGAGAGAGAGAGAGAGAGAGAGAGAGAGAGAGAGAGAGAGAGAGAGAGAGAGAAAATGAAAAAGAGAAATTAAGACACAGAGAAACAGGAAAAAAGGAAAGACAGAGAAGAGAGAGAGAGAAAAACAGACATAGAGAGATAAAAAGAGAGACAGACGAGAGATATATATCTACAGAGAGAGAGAGAGAAACAGACACAGAAAGAGATAAAAAAGAGACAGAGAAAGATATATCTACAGAGAGAGAGAGAGAAAGAAACAGACACAGAAAGAGATAAAAAGAGACAGATAGAAAGAGAGAAACTGACAGACACAGAAAGAGAGAGAGAGAGAGAGAGAGAGAGAGAGAGAGAGAGAGAGAGAGAGAGAGAGAGAGAGAGAGAGAGAGAGAGAGAGAGAGAGAGAGAGAGAGATCACAACAAAATATGGGTTTGCTACACATCAAACACAGGTTAATCTGTGCACCTGGAAGGAAGCCAGACAGTAAAACTAATCTATAAAACAATTTAAAAATAATCACGAGATCAAAGTGTATAGAAAATTTACCAATTAAATAACTTACTTTTTTTTTTACTGCACACCCTCAAACCCTTCTTCCCCTATTACTTCCAATTCAGAACTTTTAAAAAAACTCTTTTTATAACCCATCTCTCTCCTGGCTATAATTTTTTGTAATCGTGCTTGTGTGTATGGCTACTTTTGTGGAGTCATAAAAGTGTCGTAAATTAAACTCCAACGTTGAATCAGTCTCTTGTGATAAGAAAAAAGGAACAACAGCTGCTGCATGTAAATGTAAAAAAAAAGGATATTCACCATGGGTCTGTTATTTTGCCAAAATGAGGCAGTGTTTGACATTGACAAGATGGGCTGGCTGAAAAGGAAAGAGCTGTTCAGGGGCAGGTCACTCTAGGTCGTCGCTGTCTGGATTTCAGTGTGTTTTTTGAAAGTGTTGGCCAGTTTTGTGTTGTTGAACTGTGGTGATTAGATCTGGCAGGATGTGTTGTGTGTTTGTGTGTGTGTGTGTGTGTGTGTGTGTATGCGTGTGTGTGTGTGTATATGTGTGTGTGTGTGTGTGTACTGTGTGTGTGTGTGTGTGTTTAAGTTCTTGAAACATTATTGGCTATTCAATTTGAATTGTGAGGTATCTATTTATTCAACATTTATGATAATTTTTGTAGTAATTTCACTATTATTTATACATATATGGAAGATACATACATTCGCATAGCTACATACAAGCTTACATACATACACACATGTATATACCCACACATACATACAGATATTACATTTACATACATACATACATGCATAAAAAAAAATCAAAAAAAACTTTTATATAAGACAAGATAAAAAAAAGTTTTCCAGGTTTTAAATATATAAAACAAGATTTTAAAACTACTGTTATTTGTGTTTTCCAGGTTTTAAACTTTATATAAAACAAGATTTTAAAACTGCTGTTATTTGTGTTTTCCAAGATTTTAAAACTGCTGTTATTTGTGTTTTCCAGGTTTTAAACTTTATATAAAACAAGATTTTAAAACTGCTGTTATTTGTGTTTTCCAGGTTTTAAACTTTATATAAAACAAGATTTTAAAACTACTGTTATTTGTGTTTTCCAGGTTTTAAACTTTATATAAAACAAGATTTTAAAAACAAGTTTTAAACTTTTTTAAAACAACTTTTAAAACTACTGTTATTTGTGTTTTCCAGGTTTTAAACTTTATATAAAACAAGATTTTAAAACTACTGTTATTTGTGTTTTCCAGGTTTTAAACTTTTTAAAACTGTTGGAGGTTTTAAACTTTATATAAAACAAGATTTTAAAACTACTGTTATTTGTGTTTTCCAGGTTTTAAACTTTATATAAAACAAGATTTTAAAACTACTGTTATTTGTGTTTTCCAGGTTTTAAACTTTATATAAAACAAGATTTTAAAACTACTGTTATTTGTGTTTTCCAGGTTTTAAACTCTGGAGTACTTTATATAAAACAAGACTTTAAAACTACTGTTATTTGTGTTTTCCTGGTTTTAAACTTTATATAAAACAAGATTTTAAAACTACTGTTATTTGTGTTTTCCAGGTTTTAAACTCTGGAGTACTTTATCGTGAAAACTTAGAAGAATTTTGACGAGTTTTATCCAGGTGCAGGTAAGGATGTTTTTTTTATTTTTTTTTTTTTTTTTTTTTTTGGTTTTTTTTTTAGTCAATCTCTAAATCATTTAGTGTTTTTTATTTTTAACTTTTAGTTTTACGGTGACATTTGTCGAAGCTGACAAAAAAAATTAATAAAAAAAAAAAAAAAAAAAATTAAGAAATTTGTTTAAATTTGTTCAAATAGGTTTTGACATGAGCATGATTCATTTTCGTTTTTTTTTCTTTTTTTTTTTTATTAAAAGATTTTTTTTTTTTTTTTTTTATTGTAATTTGATAATGATTCAGTACTTAGAATAAATTTCTTCTTCTTGCCTTCATTTTATTTATATTCACACTTTATGGACAGATATCTGACATTTGTATGCCGTGAGTTCAAAAAATTGTGAAAAGACATAATGCTACATATTCCAGTTGTGACAAAATCTTTGTAGGGTATTCTCTAAATACCTTATTATGTTTGTATGTTAGGAAAATATTTGTAAAAACATCTCTGGTATATGTGTTTGTTTGTGTGTGTGTGTGTGTGTGTGTGTGTGTGTTTGTTTGTGTGTGTGTGTGTGTGTGTGTGTGTGTGTGTGTGTGTGTGTGTGTGTGTGTGTTTGTTTGTGTGTGTGTGTGTGTGTGTGTGTGTGTGTGTGTGTGTGTGTTTATTTATTTAAATTTACTCTGATCTTGGAACCATACCTCAAATAGTTACAATTTTTTAGGAAAATATTAAATTAAATAAGTAACATGATGCTAACTATATTTGTACATGCTTGCTCACATATATATCTCTGTGTGTGTGCGTGCATGTGTGTGTGTGTGTGTGTGTGTGTTTCTTGGGAATATATTTACCATGACAGCTTTATTTTTTTAACAACTACAGCATCAACATCTCAGTCATAAACAACGCAGGTTACAAAAACCACGTTTAACCAAAAATACTGTTTACCAGAAAACTTATTTTCATTTAAGATCTAAGTTCACATTGGATCAGAAGTTAATTTTTTTTGAACTTTTTTTCTGAGTGTTTTTATTTTTTAATTTTTTTCTGACTTTTTCTCTGAAAACAGAAGTAAACTGTTGGCTTTATTTTTCAAAAAGCAAGAAACTAGAAGAAAAAAATTAAAAATTAAAAATTAAAAATAAATAAAAAAAAAACTGTAGAACAACAAAATAAATTTTGCTAACGATTCAAACTAACAAATGTTACGTCTTATTTTCCAGATTTTTAAACTTTTTATTTAACTTTTGAAACTAATTTTTTAATTTCTTTTAAAACATTTTTTTGTTGATGTGTGCATTTTCAAGCTTGGCAAACTTTCTAACACTTGTGGTAGGGAATACATCATCTATTTTGTGTGTTTATTTTAATGAAAACAGCATTTATTTAAACTTCTGCAATTTGCTGTCATTTTTTATTTACTTTTTTTTTTTTTTTTTTTTGTTGTTGTTGTTTTTTTTGGTTCTGGAAATGCTGTAAAGATAGTTTTTCATTCAGAATAAAATAAAATAAAATAAAATAAAATAAAATATAATAAAATATAATAAAATAAAATAAAATAAAATAATAAATTAATAAATAAAATAAACAATTATACTTTTACACAGTTGGGTTACACAGTCTTTTTTTAACAGTTTTTGTTTAAATAGATATTTGAGTAAATTAATGACTTTTGAATATTTCAATGATAATAAAAACTCAACACTTAAAAAAAAATCAGTAATAATAATTAAAATATAATAATAACAATACAATAATAATAATAACAACAGTAATAATAATAATAATAATAAAATAACAGTTGCTAGATATCATGGAATCTTAATAAAAAAAATGAATCTTTAAATGTTTTTCTGAATCAGTAGCTAAGGAACTTCTAGTGCACACACAGATACATTTCAACAATCTTGTTAAAAAAAGAAAAAATGTCCTCCTGATTTATTTTATCAACAAAATCTTTACTCTAATCAAACATTTTTTTTTTTTTTGAACAGAGCCTCTTGTACAAATTTTCAAATTGTCCCACAAAAAAATCTCTATTCTAACCAAACATTCACCCTATTAAAAACTAGTTTAAATTTTTTTTTTACATTCTGTCCAATGAAATCTCTACACTAATCAAATACTTTTTACACACAGAAAACTCTTGTTAAAAAATTCTTCTTTCTTTCCCATTCTTTGCCTTTTTATCCAGCAAATCCTCTGTTTGAACCAAACACACTTTTTGTGGCAGTCTCTTAGATTTGTCTTCTTGTCAGTTTGTTCACGTATGTTCTCTGTTTTTTTTTTATACACAAATTGTGTCTGACTGCAATGTATAAGAGGTACATAGAGTAGACATAAAATAAAATAAATAAATAAAAATAAATAAATATATTAAAAAAATAAGTAAATAAATAAAAAAATAATAAGTAAATAAATACATAAATTAATTAATTAATTAATAATACAGTAAATAAATAAATAATACAAAAAATAAATAAATTAATTAATTAATAGAATATATAAATAAATAAATTAATTAATTAATAGAATATATAAATATATAAATTAATTAATCAATTAATACAATATATAAATAAATAAATAAATGAATAAAAACAAAAACAAAATCTCATATATTCATCTAAGAAAGAAAATCATTACAATTATCATCAGTTTTTGTTTTCTTGGTATTAATTTTGTCCTTACATTGCTCTCTCTCTCTCTCTCTCTCTCTCTCTCTCTCTCTCTCTCTCTCTCTCTCTCTCTCTCTCTCTCTGCCATCTTACTTTGTAAGAATTTCTTTATTTAATTTCAAACCCCTAATTTTATTACAACTGTGAAATTCTATCACAATAATTCAGTCTTCATCATGTATAGTTAGTTCATAATGCTCTCTCTCTCTCTCTCTCTCTCTCTCTTTCTTTGTCTCTCTTTCTCTCTCTCTCTCTCTCTCTCTCTCTCTCTCTCTCTCTCTCTCTCTCTCTCTCTCTGTGGTTTGTCTCACTCTCTCTTCTCTCTCTTTTTTCTCCACACCTTCATTTTGTCTCTGACATCTCTCTTTCTCTGAAATGTTTCTCTCGGTTCTTTACTGCTCAGTGAAATATGAAGGTTTTTACCTGGAGTTGATGTTTTTTGGGCCAGTTCCTCCTTTTGCTAGAGTGACCTGTAACTTGCACATCAACAGTTTCTGTGTGTTATTTTGCTCAGTGAAATATGAAAGATTTCCTGGCTGTTGTTTTGTGCTGTTTCTGACTTCTACCAGAGGGAACTTGTATATCAACAGCATTGTGTGTGCTTTTCTTAGTGAAAAGATTCCTTGCTGTTGTTTGTGCTGTTTCTGCTTTCAGCTAGAGTGACCTGTATTAAAAATGTGGCATTTTGATTTAGTTAGTAGTAAAACATTATGGCTGTTGTTTGAACAAAATGCTGTTTATGACTTCTACATGAGGATATTGTTAATACAATGTGGTATTATGAGCATATCAGGATATTGTTAATACAATGGTGTTATGAGCAAATCAGGATATTGTTAATACTATATGGTATTATGAGCAAATCAGGATATTAACCAGATATGATATTATGAGCAAAATCAGGATATTGTTAGCAAATGACATTATAAGCAAATCAGGATACTGTTAATACTATATGGTATTATGAGCAAATCAGGATATTAACCAGATATGATATTATGAGCAAAATCAGGATATTGTTAGCAAATGACATATTATGAGCACATCTGGCTATTGTTAACAAAATACGGTGTTATGAGTTAATCTGGAAATTATTACACACAAAAATACGGGTATCACTAACAAATTTCTGGTATTTATTTGCAAGCTCATCCAGGAGTGTTTATTTTCCAGAAGATTATTATTATTAAAACACTGGCAAACGGACTAAACCAAAAAAAAAACAACATCATCATCATCTTCATCATCAGCTCCGTGGATAATTTCTGTCATTCGATACGACCCGTATTACACACCATGCAGAGAGAAAACCATCGCTGACATCAAAAGAAATGTCAACATTGAGAAAGGAGACAAAGACAGAGACAAAGACAGAGACAATTAAAAATATTTGTTCCAGATAAACCAAAGAGGGCCGTCTTAACACGTGACGGCGCGAAGAATTAATTCACAACCACGACAGCGGCTGCATGCAGGTCATGTGACTGTTGTTGTTGTTTCTCCCATCAACTGCTGCAGGGGTTTGTTCCTCGAGGGGGTGTCACATGACCTCCAGGTCAGGTCGCGACCTTGAGGTCGGAATGAGCCTGTTAGTGTCCAAGGTGTAAATTATTCCATGTTTAATTTTCTTTCTTTCTTGTTAACTGGATGTCTTCTTCTTTTCTTCTTCTTCTGTTTCTTCTTCTTCTTCTTCTTCTTCTTCTTCTTTTCTTCTTCTTCTTTTGATTCTTGTGTGAATGTTTAGGTGCACACATATAATTCTCTGACTGTCTGAGTGTGTTGTGTGTGTTGTGTAGGTGTCTGTGTGACTTTTATGGGTTTTGTTTGTGTGACTTTTGATGGTTTGTGTATGTCTTTGATGTGTATGTGTTGTACATGTCTTTGATGTGTATATGTGTGTGTATGTAATTCTTTCATGTTGAGTGTGTGTATTTTAAAGACTGTGTTTTGAAGTTATTGTCATAGTTTAAAGATATTCTGTGTGTGTGTGAGTGTGTTTTAAAGATGTAGTTTTTGTGTTTTAAAGCTAGTGTCTTATAGAGACAGTGTGTTGTAGAGACAGAGACAGGTATTTATGTGTGTAATGAAATCTGTGTCTTTAGTGTGTGTGTGTGTGTGTTTTAAAGATGTAGTTTTTGTGTTATAAAGCTAGTGTCTTATAGAGACAGTGTGTGTGTTTTAGAGACAGAGACAGTTAGGTATTTATGTGTGTAATGAAATTTGTGTCTTTAATGTGTGTGTGTGACACATATATGTATAAATGTATGTAAATGTGTTTCCATTTAGAAAGCACAGACATGAATATGTTAATGAATGCACAAAATAATTTTAACGATTTCTTAAAATTCATTTAAAAAAAAAAAAAAAAAAAAAATCTTTTTTTTATAAATTATGTCTGTATCCTGGCACCTGCATCATAAAGAAGCTTTAATCACTTTAATTAGCTCAGATTTTTTTGAAAATGTAGCTCTGAAAAGATTCGGGAGATATTTAAAAAAATAAAAATTGAAAAAAAAAAAAAAAAAAAAAAAAAAGGTTGGTTGGGGGTGGGTTTTTTGAACTTGTGCAAAAATCTTCTTTTGGGGACAATAAATTTCAGTCCCGTTTCCTTTTTTTAAAGAGCTTGTCCAGAAAGAAGCAATCATTTCTGTTTGTTATCTGATCTTGGCAATGGAGCTTCATGTTCATTTATTAAAGTTTTAAGTTAAAAAAAAAAAAATAAAAAAAAAAGTTAAAAAATTTGAAATTTATAATATATAAAGGAGAATGAAGAAGAGCATGAAGCTGAAATTGAAGCCAGGTCTCAGGGACGTCAGACGTCTCTGTTTTATGGGATGTTGTAAAGCAGATAATGGGTGCAATTTCGGGTTAAATTATTTAACGTGACTTTTCTTTCTCTGTGTGTGTGTGTGTGTGTGTGTGTGTGTGTGTGTGTGCTCTGGTTTTCTAAATTGGAAAAAGAGAGAGAGGGGAAGGAGGCAGAAAGGTGTTTGTCTATCTTAGGCAGAGACAGAGAGAGAGAGAGAGAGAGAGAGAGAGAGAGAGAGAGAGAGAGAGAGAAAGAGAGAGAGAGAAAAACAAGAGAGAGAGAGAGAGAGAGAGAGAGAGGAGAAACAGCGAGAGAGAGAGAGAGAAACAACAAGAGAGAGAGAGAGAGAGAGAGAAACAGCGAGAGAGAGAGAGAGAGAGAGAGAAACAACAAGAGAAAGAGAGAGAGAGGATCAATTTAACCATCTATTCCTAACCAGCAAACCAGACAGTGAAGGCAGCACTGTGATTTGACCCCACTAACGATCACTCACAAAGTCTCTTTTACTTAACCGAGGCTTTATAATGAGCTAGTCAGCTGACTCCTCTGTGTCCTGGAACTCGGACAGGTCAGACGTTGGTGATGTAGTAGTTTGCTGACACAGCCGAAGTGAGGTCATAGATCACAGCCCATTTTGTCCAGACTAGCAGGAGTCGTTGCCCATTAAGGAATTCTCCTGTTCAATAAGTCAGAAAAACGCTGGCAATATGGCCGAGACGCTTCTTGCAAATTGCTTCCATTCTGCGAATGCTTTGTGAACTTGATAAAATGCTTTCCAAATGGAAATTGTTTTTATATTTATGGGGGCTGTGGTTGGTGTGAAATATCCTGTCTCCCCCCCCCACAATTCATTCTTCGGAGAATTTGAAAGATAATGTAATATCTTTTTGTGATTTTCTGTTTGTACTGAAATTTTTGTGAGAAATGTTAATCATGAGAAAAAAAAAAAATTTATAAAAAAAAAATTAAAAAATTTGTTTCCTAATAAACAGAACATTTTTATGTGAACTTTTCCCTAAAACAAGTTGACTTTTGTTCTTTTTTAAAAAACTTGTGATGACATTTCTTTATGTTAAATGGAAGGGATGTTGTTTATGCTAGCTGTCATTTTCTTTAGATACTACAGTTGTTGGAAACGTTTTTAAGATCTCTAACTTTCCTTCTTATCTCAACATTCCATCTGTCTGTCTGTCTGTGTGTGTGTGTTTCTGTCACTTTTATTGTCTTTCTGTATTCCTTTCTTCATTCCTGATTTTTTTTTAAATCTTTACATTTTTTTTTTTTTTTTTTTTTTTTTTTTACATTTCTGAATGTTAGGCTTTTACATTTTCTATCATGCATGTTATCCTACTGCCTCTAAATCCTTTCATTTTTATTCTTTTAATTATTTTTCTCTTCCTTCCTTCCTTCCTTCCATTCAGCCCCCACTCTTTCTATGTCCCTCTCCTTTTTCTCCCACTTTCTGTTCTTCCATTTTTGCTTTCTTACCATCTCTTGCTCTTTTTTTTTTTTTTTTTTAAATTTTTATTTCTTCCTTTTCTCATTAGTTTTGTTTCATCCTTCTGTTTTTCTATTTCTATCTCACTCTCATTTATTTATTATTCATCTTTCACTCTTTCTTTGCCTTCTTCTTTTTCCTGAATATTGACTTTCAAAACACATCCACTTCAATTCACTTAAAAACTTTCCCCAATTTCTGCCAGCCCCAAGTATCTGCTTATCATTCTTACCCCCGGCGGCCTATCACCCCACCCCTTTTTGCAGCACCACCCCCTGCCTATCAAAACAGCACCCACAGTTTAACTCTCCCACACCCTCACCCTTTGTAACATCTCCACCCCCTTAATAAAAAAAAATAAAAAATAAAAAATAAAAAAAACTTTCATTTCTTCCATTGTTTACAGACAGGCCTACATCTAATACTATTGATCTTTCAGGATATGTTTTTTTTTTTTACACACACCCACAATCATATCAGAGGAAGGCTCCTCCCCCTCCTCCCCCCTTAGATCCCATGGGCAGTTTTAGTACAGGTTCTTGTCACACCAGCAGGGTTTTTTTTTTTCTTTTTTTCAAACACCTTATTTTTTTTTAATTCCCACCCAAGGTAAAACTTTTATAATTTATCGCCTCTAGAATCACAAACTGTATCCAGAGTTAAGAAATGCTTTAAAAAAATAAAAAATAACAGAGAAAGCTAAAATTTGCTTCTGTTCAGGTTTACCTACCATATGTCAGAGAAAAAAAAAAAGACAAAAAAAAAAAACAATTAAAAATTAAAAAATTAAACTGTTAACCTAGTCTAATTATTTTCCAATGTTCTTATTCTCTTATTTTGCCATTTATGATATCAGGTCTAATTGTTAATTGGATGCAGCTGAAAGGAAGAAAAAAACCAAAAAAAAAAGAAAAAAAACCCAACAGTTTCTGAAATTTGTTTCCTATTTGTTTTGGATAGTGTTTCCATCTGACATCATTTGAAACGTTAGGAATTGGTTTTAGAGTATTTTTTGATTGTCTGTGTGTGTGTGTGTGTGTGCGGTATGAGAGATATTAGATGCGTAATGATGCAGTAAACTCGTGAGTTTGTGATATTTAGCATCAAGGTGTCTTTTACATGCATTTTAAAAGCATACACAATGCTGCAGATGAATCAGGTATGGGTAACTTAATCAGTCAGCAGCAAGGAATCTTTTACAAAGAAAAGCACACACAATGCTGTTGATATACAAGTAACAGTTCATTGATTAAAGCAAGAAACAGCACAAACAACAGCAAGGAATCTTTTACTAAGAAAAGCACACACAATGCTGTTGATATACAAGTTACAGTTCATTGACTAAAGCAAGAAACAGCACAAACAACAGCAAGGAATCTTTTACAAAGAAAAGCACACACAATGCTGTTGATATACAAGTTACAGTTCATTGACTAAAGCAAGAAACAGCACAAACAACAGCAAGGAATCTTTTACTAAGAAAAGCACACTACAATGCTAACAGTTCATTATAAAGTAAGAAGAAGTCACAAACAACAGCAAGGAATCTTTTACTAAGAAAAGCATACACAATGCTGTTGATATATACAGAAGTCAGAAACAGCACAAACAACAGTAAGGAATCTTTTACTAAGAAAAGCACACACAATGCTGTTGATGTGCAAGTTACAGGTCACTCTAGCTGAAGTAAGAACTGGCCCAGTGAAACATCTTCCAGGTAAATATCTTCATATTTCACTGAGCAGTAAATAACCGACAGAAACATTTCACACAATCCTACATGTCACTGAGCAGTAAATAACCGACAGAAACAATGAAGGTGTGGAGAAAAACACATCAACTTTTGTGAGTACAAACCACAGAGAGAGAGAGAGAGAGAGAGAGAGAGAGAGAGAGAGAGAGAGAGAGAGAGAGAGAGAGAGAGAGAGAGAGAGAGACCATTATGAACTAACTTTACATGATGAAGACTGAATTATTGTAATAGAATTTCACAGTTGTAATAAAATTAGAGATCTGAAATTAAATAAAGAAATTCTTACAAAGTAAGATGGCAGAAAGAGAGAGAGACTGTTACATGATGAAGACTGAAAGATTGATAGAGATGATAAAATGAGGTTTAAAAATAAATAAAGAATTTTTCAATAATGAGCTGTTACAAAGAATCTTTGAAAGTTATAATAAAATCTGTTACAAAGATCTTTGAAGTTATAATAAAATCTGAGATTTTGAAAATAAATTTTGTGTAACAGTAACTACAAGTATGTGGCAGAAACAGACTGACCATTACGTTCAAAAACACATATTATGTATGGCCTCTCATAATCCAGTCATGATGCATTGGTTTGATTGGGAAAAAATAATCAAAATACATTCCATTATTTGATTATAAGCATTACCTCCCTACCTGTGAACTGAGTTTATTTTATTTTATTTAAATTTTTATATTATTATATGTATATACACACACACATATATATAGATAGATAGATACATTAATATAAAAATTTAAATAATATATATATATTTTTCTCCCCATAGTTTTTGTCAAGTGAAAGGCCTGTTGACACAGTTTGTTACATTTGTGAGAATGAGACAAAGAAAAACACTACATGATGACACTCATAACCAGATCACACAATACTAATATTCCAAACATGTTCCTGGTTTTTGTTGTTTTTGTGTTGTTGTGTTTTTTTTTCCTGTAATGAAATCATGAGATAGCCATCTTACAGAATTCCCCTCACTTTCTGGGACCATCTCATTATGTCTGTTACCAGCAACGTCAGTTTGAATTTAGATAACTCGTCTGCTAGTTCAGTTCTCGCCCAGGCCATTTGTTTTTATCTCGAGTTCAGCCCCACCATTGGAGCCAGTTCTGTTGTTATCTGTGAGGTTTATGTGTTGTTATTTTTTTTTATTTTTTTTTTTAAAAGAACCAAATTTGAAATAATTGCTGGAGAAAAACTATTAAAAGAATAGGTTAGAAGTTGGTCAGATGTATGATGTACAGAGACCCTTGAATCGTTTATCATTTTTGTCTTTGTCTGTGTCTGCTTTATTTGGATTGAGGTGTGCAAAAAGATGCCTGGCTTATGACTAATTAAGAGAAGGAAAAGTCTGTCTGTTTGTTTGTTTGTTTTCTTTTCTTTCTTGTTTAAGTCACAGATTCATAATTTATTTAGCTGTGGTATGTGTTTTGCTTTCTATGGGAAGGTGCAACGTAACCGATTCCTTGCTGCTGAATGAAAAAGAATGGTTACGGTAGGTTTCTTTTCTCTCACAATTGACACCCCAGACCACTGTTAACAGATAGGAATGTGTGTGTGTGTTTTTGTATATATATATATATATATATATATACACACACAGTGGTTTTTTGTGTATAAGTCATTGAATATTGGTTTGGCAAAGAAAATTTATGTGATGAAGACAACAGCAAGGATTGATCCCAGAACCAGTGACACCCCAGGCTTGTAATTTATAACAGAGCTATGGCCTTGTTCAAGAAAAAAACACTCTTCAGGTAAAAGGTTTTTGAACAAAGACTGTTCTGAAAATCCAAATAAAGGTTAACTATAGAAAGTGATATCTGACAGTAAGAAGCGAAGATCGACTGGTGAACAGTAACGCAGATGTTTGTAAACATTTTGTTGTTATTTTCAGTGTGTTTATGTCCTCACTCGAACCAATGATACTCCATCAAGTTTGAACTGTATGTACGTTTTGCCGTTTTAGTTTTTTAGTGGTTTTTTTGTGTTTTTCACCTTTTCTTCTTGTGTGGTTGTTAGCGGGTTTTTTGCTGCAATTTGCTGGTAGTTAGTGTGACCTCCAGTGCATTTTGCAGGTGTCCAACTCATTGTGGAATGTAATCAGGCAGCAACCACTGAAGAATTGTTGTTTTTTTTTTTTTTTTAAGATCTTTCTTGCAATGTGATCAGTAATGATGTAGGTTTTTCGTCTTTTTCTTCTTCTTCGTATCCGAAAATGTTAGAAGATTTTGATGTTCTGAATGTGTGTGGCTGGTTTAGAGAATATGAGTGAGTGAGTGAGTGAGCCAGAGAGAGAGAGAGAGAGAGAAAAAGAAAGACAGAGAGAGAGAGAGAGAGAATGATAGAAATGAGAATGAGAGAGAATGAGAGAAAGAAAGAGATTATGATAGACTCAGGGAAAGAATGATAGAGAGAAAGAAAGAAAGAAAGAAAGACAAAGAAAATGAGAAGAAGAAAGACCCAGAGAATGAGAGATAGAGAGCAAGAGACAGAATGGGAAAAAACAGAAAGAAAGAATCAGAGAGGCAGAGAGAGTGAATATACATATATATGTATACAATATGTGTTTATGTGTGTACTGTATATATACATATGCATGTATGTATGTATGTATTTATTTGTGTGAGTGTCATATTTGTATGTGTACATGTTTGCATATACATATGTATGTCTGTGTGTTTGTATAGAATGTATCGAATAATAGATGAATGTGTATGTTAAAATACATTCCTTATTATAAATATCTCTATTCAGAACAATGCCTCTTTCTACAATGACTTGAGGAAACAATGTATACATGTGTGTGTGTTTGAATATATATGTGTCAATGACCATGATATAAAAAGCTATATACAGGTTGATTTATGGAAATGTCAGAAAAGTGAGATGGCTATATAAATATATATTTATTTATATATAAATATATATATATATAAATGGCTGTTATATATAAAACCAAAATTTAAATTATTGTTACTTTGTTTTCTGGAGGGCTGATATTTTTTTAGTATTTCAAAGTTCAACATGTAATTTTTTAAAATAATTCTATAGTCTTATGAGTTCAAGATATTTTTTTTTATATAAATTTCTAAAATTTCAGTTTTCTAGATAACAGCAAAATGGATTTGTTGGAAACCTGTTAATATAAATATGTTAAATAAATAAATAAATAAATAAATAAATAAATAAATTTGAATGGAAAAATAAATTAATAGCAGTTAATGGTTGTTGGTTACATTTTTATTTTTTGTTTTTTAATTTGTTCTTTCTTTTTTATTTTTTATTTTTATTTTTTTTATTTTTTTGTCTGTTCCTTTAGTTACTTTTTCTTTTATTCTTTCTTTCTCTTTTTTCATACTTTTCTTCCTTTTAATGATTCTATTTTTAAATATTTCTTTTTATTCATTCTTCTTTCTCTTTTTATTTTCCTGTTTTCTTTCTCCATTTTTCTCTCCACCTTCCATTCATTATCTTTCTTTTATTCCTTTTTTTTTTCTTCATTATTTCCTCATACATTTCTTCTTGCATTCCTTTTTTTCTTTTTTTTTTTTCTTTTTTTTTTAAATTCAAACCATATTTTTTTCTCTCTCTCTCCCTTTTTCCTTTGATTTCAACTTTCTTGGACATTTTGGCAAATTTACAGTGTTATAAAAATAAGGATTTCAGGCTATTAAGAACATTTCAGTTTTTCTTTCAGTTTTCTCTTTCTTTTTTTTTCTCTTTTTTTTCACTTTCTTTTTTCTTGTTCTTGTTTTATCTTCTTGTTCTTTTGTTTTTCTTCTTTGAATAAAACCTTTTCTTCTTATTCTTTTTCTTCTAATGGGGTACATTCATTCTAATTTCCTTCTTTTTTTTTTTTTTTTTTTTTTTTTTTTTTTTAAATGTTTTTGAGGGATAATTTTATTTCATACCCTTGTATCAGTGACACTTAACTATTTAAGAGGGTATGTCATTGAAAAACTGTATTTTTAAATAACTGATGAATTTAATTTCATTTCTATATATAGGCATTTGATGTTACATAACCTATGCAATACCGAACTTAGTCATTTCATGTTGCTTACAGTAACCTACATAATACCAATCTTAGTCAATGCCATTAAAATACCATTTTTTAAAATAACTAATATATTTTATTGGGCTTCATACAGGAATATGATTTTGCTTATATTAACCTATACAAAATCAAAACTATTAAAATACAGTTGTTTTAAATAAATAATATATTTAATTGGGCTCCATGATATATACGCAATAATATGATTTTACTTACATTAACTCATACAAAGTCAATACCATTAAAATACCATTATTTTAAGTAATTAATATATATAATTGAGCCTCATTATATATATAGGAATATGATTTTTACCTATATTAACTCATACAAAGCCAATACCATTAAAATACCATTATTTTAAATAATTAATATATTTAATTGGGTTTCATGATGTATATACAATAATATGATTTTTTACTTACATTAACTCATACAAAGTCATTACCATTAAAATACCATTATTTTAAGTAATTAATATATTTAATTGGGCTTCATGATATATATACAATAACATGATTTTTACTTACATTATCCCATACAAAGTCAATACCATTAAAATACCATTATTTTAAATAATTAATATATTTTATTGGGCTCCATAATATAAATAAGAATATGATTTTTACTTAGATTAAGCTATACAAAATCAAAACTATTAAAATACAGTTGTTTTAAATAAATAATATATTTAATTGGGCTCCATGATATATACGCAATAATATGATTTTACTTACATTAACTCATACAAAGTCAATACCATTAAAATACCATTATTTTAAGTAATTAATATATATAATTGAGCCTCATTATATATATAGGAATATGATTTTTACCTATATTAACTCATACAAAGCCAATACCATTGTATTAAATAATTAATATATTTAATTGGGCTTCATGATATATATATAATAATATGATTTTACTTACATTAACCCATACAAAGCCAATACCATTAAAATACCATTATTTCAAATAATTAATATATTTTATTGGGCCCTATGATATACATACGATAATATAGTTTTACTTACAATAACCTACACAAAAATAAGACTAATAAAATATCATTATTTAAATTAATCAATATAATTAATTGGGTTCTATGATATATATATACACATATAGGGACATGATTCTTACTTAGATTAACCCATACAAAATCAAGACCATTATTTTAAATAATTAATATATTTTATTGGGCTCTATGATATACATACAATAATATAATTTTAGTTACAATAACCTACACAAAGATTAGACTAATAAAATATCATTATTTAAAATAATCAATATGATGAATTGGGTTCTGTGATATATATATATAGGGATATGATTCTTACTTAGATTAACCCTTTTAAAGTCAATACCATTAAAATACCATTATTTTAAATAATTAATATATTTTATTGGGCTCTTTGATATACATACAATAATATAATTTTACTTACAATAACCTACACAAAGATTAGACTAATAAAATATCATTATTTAAATTAATCAATATGATTAATTGGGTTCTATGATATATATATATATATATATATATATATATAGGGATATGATTGTTACTTAGATTAACCCATACAATGTCTAGACCATTAAAATACCATTATTTAAAATAATCAATATGATTAATTGGGTTCTATGATCATATATATAGGGATATGATTGTTACTTAGATTAACCCTTTCAAAGTCAAGACCATTAAAATACCATTACTTCCCATTGCTAACAACATTTGCTCATATTTACATGTACACATGTTAGCTTTTGCTTTGGTCTATTCCTGTTTATATTTATGTACATTAGTTGCAGTAAACTATGTCTGTGACACACACGGTTGTCAGGGGTGACAGTCACATGACAGAACACATTATGGGGTGACTTTGATGTGACAAAGTTGCTTTGTTCAAGTCCTTTTTGCGTGACAGTTTTTTTTATCCTCAGAACATGACCCTATTTGTTACTACACGTCTAACCGTTATTGGTTGTTTGGAAGATATTATTTTTATTTTTGTGGTTGTTTGTTTTTTTTGTTGTTTTTTTGAGAAAAAAAAAATTAGAAAAAAATAAGAAGAGAAATGAAATTGTTTAATCGTTCTACAAGTTTTATGTGTGTTTTCGTTTTTCTTATTTATTTCTTACTTAATTTTTGTTTTATTTTTGTGTCGGATTTTTATTTATTTATTTTATCAGTTTATGTTTTTTTGTTGTTTTTTTAAATTATATGTGTTTTTCCTATTTTTTTAAATTTTATTTGCTTTTTGTTAAAAAAATTTTTTATTGAATTTATTCGTTTTATTTTATTTTGTTTACTGAATTCATTTTTTGTTTAATTTTATTTAATTTAATTTTATTTAATTTATTTTATTTTATTGTTTCATTTCATTTATTTATTTATTTATTTATTTATTTATTTATTTATTGTATCAATATATTTATTTATTTTCATAAATTATATATTTATTTATTTCATTTTATATTATTTATTTATTTTTTATTTATTTGTTTGTTTATTTGTCTCTAGATTTTGTTTCTGACTAAATATCTTATTACAGCCTTTCCTGTCATATCTTTTTCTTCTTCTTTCTTTCTTTCTTTCTTTCCTTTAACTTCACAGCATAATAACTTATTACCTGTATATTTATATTTTCTTGTTTTTTCTTCTTCCTCATTTTTCTTGTTTTTCTTATCTTTTCTCTCCCTTCCTTACAACAAAAACTCATGGCATAATTTGTTATCTGTTTACTATCTGTTACATTGAAAAAAAAAAAAAGAAGAAGAAGAAGAAGAAGAAGAAAAAAAACAATAATTACTTCTAAACTAATTTGCTGGTAATATTTTCTTTACAACAAGTAGCACTAATGCCTATTTCCCAGCCTGATAATAAGCTAATATTTGCATGGTTGTTTAGCAAACGGTATTTTAAATAATTTTTCCATTTGGTGTGTGTCACAAGAAATTATAGCAACTGCAGATAATATTATCTTTACTACTTTTATCTATAATGCAAGAGTACAGCTAGTCATAAGCTTATATTTATTTATTTGTTTACGTATTCATTTATTTAATTATTTATTTATTTATTTATTTATTCATTTATTTATTTAATTATTTATTTATTTAACTATTCATTTATTTATAAATTAATTTTTTAATATCTGTTTTGAACTGGAGACATTCAAAACAAAAATTTTAAAACTAATTTTTATAAAGTGTTCATAGTTGTTTTGTAAGCAGTATAGTTTACTTCACTAAATCTATTATTAATTCGGCCATGTTTGTTGTGTCACCATTTTTTGTTTCGTTTATCTACAGTTTTTTTTTTTCATCATTAGCTTTGGATGTGGTCCCATTCTGTAATCTATACTTAGATATTTAGCAAGTAACATAGTTATTTTAATTGCTCTAACTATTTTTTTTCCCCGTTTATTTCTGTGTTAAAGATTTATAAAAAAAAAAAGGGTAGCCATTTGCAATGGATGTAATCCAGTGATTGCTGGTTTTATAACTAATTGTACATAGTTTTTAGCAAATAGTACAGCTACTTTACTGATTTAGTTAATTTATATTCAGTCTTTCATATTTTTTTTGATTTTTTTTTTTGTTCTTGTTTTTATTTCTGTTTTTCCAATTGTCTGGCTGCTGTTTTTGTTTTTTTTCCCGATTTGTACTGGACGCAATCCAAAGATTTCAGACAAACTATTTATAAAGTGTAGACAGTTTTCTTGTAAGTAGTATAGTTGAGTTTACTCATTTAGCTAATTCTGCAAAATTTATTTATCTATTTTTTAAATTTATTTATTTATTTATTTTTAATTTAAAAAAATTTCTTTAACCAATTTTTGTTTTCAGTATCTGTGGGTATCTTTTGGTGTTTTTTTTTTTTTTTTTTAGATATAATCAAAATCTTTTCAGACTTCATAAAAACTATATGTTTTGATAATAGTACATTACATAATTCATAATTCAATTAATTCAGCTGTATCGGTTTTCCTATTGTTTTTCCTATTTATTATTATTTTTTTTTATTTTTTTTTTTTTTCTATTTATATTTGATACAAGCCGAACATTGTCAGTTCAGCCATTTTTTTTTCTTTCAAACTTTTGTGTACAGATAATGATTTTCTGTTTACATTGTGAAAAAGATCTCTTAATACTAAATTGGTTCTTACTGTTTTGTTTTAGATTGTACAGAAAATATGTGTAGTGATTTCTGTACAAATCACAATGTTAGTTTGTAATTGTTAACTAGTTAGTTAGTAAATAGTATTAAATACACAGATATGCTGCATACATACATACATACATTTACACATTTGCAGAGAGATATACATATATACAAAAATGTATACATACATAAATACATACACATATTCACATATACACACATACATACATATATACATATATACATGTATACACACATATACTTTTATATATACATACATATATATACATACATACACACATACACACATACATACATACTAATATACAATCAAAACCACCTACAACATTACAAACGAATCTTCAATCTCTTTAACCCACAACACTTTCAACCATTATTTTACAACAACCTATTATTTACCCAGAACACAATCAATCAAAAAATAAAAATACAAAAAAACAAAAAAAAATTATTTTATTTTAATTATATTTTACACCAGATAATAATATTTTTTTCCCAATCAACCCAACCAAAACCTCATCTAACTCAATCGAGACCCCCCCCCCCCCCCCTGCCCTCCCCCCACGCGTTTTATTAGCAAAATCTAAAAAAACTGGCTGTTTTAGAAGAGACGACGACGACGGCACACTACGTACCTCTTTAATAAACAAAGTCAATCATCATGCAGTTTCAATCATCATTCATCAAGCGTGGAGACATTACAGCAACCTGAGATGAATAAAGAGTCGTTTTTCAGTGGCTTGTGCTTAGTTTAGTTTAGTTTAGTCCTTGCTGTGCTGTGTTGGAGAAGAAACTAAATGGTTGGTGGTGGAGAGGGTTTTTTAATGTCTGTTTTACTACGGGCTGGAAGATTCAGAGCCAGTGTTTTCCCATCAGTGCTTGGAAGAAGTCTTGCCGAATAACACAGTTAATTGTGTAGAGAGATAGTGTGATAGGTTGTGATTACAAATTGCTGTAGTAGAGAGAGTGTGTGTGTGTGTGTGTGTGTGTGTGGAGAAGAAATGAGATGAGATGAGATGGATTGTGGGGTCCAATCCTTGTTGTGGTATTTATTGTGATAGTGGGTTTTAGGGGTATTGTGTGTATATGGGTTTTGGTTTATTGGTGATTTTCTGTGAATTGTTTAGTGTTTGGTTCTCTGTGTGTGTGTGTGTGTGTGTGTGTATATATGTATATATATATATATATATATATATATATATATGTATATATATATATGTATGTATGTATGTGTATATATATATATATATATATATATATATATATGTATATATATATATATATATATATGTATGTATGTGTATGTATATATATATATATATATATATATATATGTATATATATATATATCTATGTATATATGTTTATGTAAGTGTATATATACACAAATACACATATACACTTATACATACACATAAAAGTAATATATTACATGCATAGACAAACAATACATAGTCATACATACATAAATATATTACACAGATGCACACATTCAAAGAGATTAGGAAAATTCAGAAAGAAATATTCAAACAAGAGAGAGCGAGAGAGAAGGAGAGAGAGACAGAAAGAAAGAGATAGCTAGAGAGAGAGAGAGAGAGTGAGAAATGGCTAGAGAGAGAGACCAATTAAACACTGAAAGAAACAGACTGAGGTTCTGAAAAAGACTGAGAAAGAAGTCAATGAAAAAGCACCTACTAATAACACTAGAGAGAGAGAGAGATAGGTCTGTGTTGTGTATATTAAGGATGTGATATACTGTTAGTGATGAAGTTGATGGCCCCACGTGTTAAACCCAGGGCTTAGTGCGAAGAATAAAGGCTCTGTCACACTAGATAATAAATTGAGATGCTGACTAAACCGAGACCAGGTCGTGTTACAGCTGAACAGAGGGGTGATTGTCATCGTAAACAGTTTATTTATTGGTCATCATTTGTAGCTCCTTACAGCCTGGCAGCTCAGCTTAGGAGCTGGCTCCTAGATCTGTGATAAAAGTGAAGCAATCAGTATCTCTGCATACGTAATGTGAGATTTTGTTTTTTAAATCCATAAATACATCATTATATCTCTGTTTCACACACACACACACACACATACATGGACTTTGTCATTATTATTCCAATTTCAGTTATTTTCATTTTCCCTTTCTTCGTTTGATTTTCCCCATTTTCCCTGTGTTATTTACCCATTATATTATCCCTTTTCACACAAAAACACACACACACACACACACATACACAAACACACACACACAGACACACACACACACACTTGTAAAACCACAGCATTTATACGTGTGTATGATTGTGTGTGTCTATATACATACATACATACGCACACACACATATGTATAAATTATGTGATTTTTATCTTCTGTTTCATGCGTATCCTATGTTATGCTATGCAATACTATGCCGTGTTATATCATGTTATTCTATGCTATGCCATGCTATGTTTGTATTATGCTATTGTTAACCTTGGGGAGCCATTCCATGCAGTACTGTACTCTGCTTTTAGTGTGCCATGCTTTTGATATGCCATCCTTAGTTAAGTCAGTATCTTGGTATGTTTTTTGTTGTGTTTTTTTTTTGATTTTGTAATTGTGGCAACATACTCTGAAGTTTGGGGTTTCTTTGCTGTTTTACAAAAACTTTTCTGTGCCAAGGTTCTAAACACAAGGATGTCATCAGAATTTAAGTTAAATCAAAATAAAAAATTATTATTACACCTTTAACTTACAAACAGAGGTCATGGTGATAATCAAGGTCATAATATTTTTTTTTTTTATAATATAAAAAATAAAAAGAGAGTTAAAGCTGAAGAGACAAATGACATATTAAACCCTTGTTCAGCCATGTTTGTTTCAGAGTGTTTGATACAAGCTGTTAGCTCCCCACACACTGCAATTATATCAACATTATCTGATTCCTGGGACAAAAAAAAACTTAATTTCACCAATCCCTAGTCAGACACGATTTTCCTTTGACTTTCATCCCAGATGACAACAAAAGTTCTAATTGATGCACCTTGTAATCCCCTTCCTAATCCCTATCACAACAGGTGGTGGTGGTGTGGGGGGGTCTTAAGCAGCGCTTAACTCCTCTTATACGAACTCTTCATGATTGGAGGTCAGAAAACGGCCCATAGCAACGGTTTCCGTCTTTTTGACTGAAAGTAAAATATTATTGTAATTCAGTATGATAGTTTTATTAATTCTTTTTTTTTTTTTTTTTTTTAAATAAAAATATCTCAAGGCTTGTTTTTTTTTTTTTTCCCCAAAAAGGGGAATATTTGTGTTTTTAAAAATCTCCTTATATCTTGTTTAAAGTTGAAACAAAAGTTTTGTCGAAGAGGAATGTGGAAAGTAATTTAAGCAGACATTTTGTATTTTTTGGGGGGGAAAAAAACCAGAAAGGTAGTATTGCATTATAATGAGAGTTTTAAAATCTGCTTAAATATAATAATCATAAAGTGAAAACAAATAAACGGGCTTAGAGAAACCATTAGTTCAGTGAACCCTGGGGGAAAACATTGACTGAAGGTTCAAGCACGGTTGTTATGGGTTCATGAAACTGGGGAGAGAGAGGTGAATTCAAAAATAGCTTCAGTGTAAGGAAACTTGGGTTGAGAGAAAAAAAATAATGTTTTTTGGGGTAAAAGGGATAAAAGTAAAGAAAATAATGAATAGGAAACAAAAATATAAATGTTTTATGTTCTGTAGGAAGAGAATAACAATAATAATAATGATTATGATGATGATGATGATAACAGTAATAATAATAGTAGCAATAATAATAACAGTAACTGTAACAATAACAATAACAATAACATGCTGCTGCTACTGCTATTTCTGTATATAACAATTATAATAATATGATATAATGGTAATAATAATGGTGGTATAAAAGTAATAAAAATAGTAATAAAGGTAATAATGATGATAGTACTAGTAGTAATAATAGTATATAATAATAAAAGTACAATAATAATAAAAATAATAATAATAATAATAATAATAATAATAACAGTAATAGCAATAATAGAGATGATGATGATGATGATGATGTTTAAGCTTTGGAATTGGGGACAATTATTATAGAAAAATTATTTTATGTGGGGAATCATGATTAATTATTAATGAAGAAAGTGAATTTATTTTTTCTTGGGGAAGAAGGTAAATTATTTTTCCAAGGGGGTGGAGATATTTGTGAATGGGGCAAAAATTAGTGTTCCTGGGGTGAAGGGGGATTATGAATGGACAGAAAAATTTAAAATAAATTTTAAAACAGATATCATTAAATTTGAATTTTTAAAACATTTTGTATTTGATTAATGAAAGGTTTAAAAATGTGACATAGTTTTGAAATGTTATTTTTTTTTTTTAAATGATTTTAATTAAAGATTTTTGTTTTCTATTATTATTTCACATTTAATAATTTTTATTTTAGTATGAATAAAATTTTAAAATAAATTTTAAAAAAGCTCATTAATTTTTTTTTAAAACATTTTTAATTAATCTTTAAAAGGTTTTATTATTAAATTGTTTTCATTTTGGTTCAATGTCACATTTAATAATTTTATTTTAGTTTTTTTTTTTCAGTTTTAATTTCAAATTGTTTTGGTTTTATTCAAAATCAAATTTTATTTTTTTTTTTAGTTTAATTGAAATTTTAAAATTCATGTCATCATTTTTCATTATGTACCTCAAATATTTTTATAAATTTTTCTTTTAATTTAATTTAATGTTTTAAATTCAAGTCTTTTTATATTTTTATTATTAACTTTTTCAAACTTTTCTTTTAATTGATGTTTCAGTATTTAACTGATGTTTTTTTTATTATCACCATCATTACTATTATCATCATCATCATCATCATCATTACTATCATCATAGAAATAGCAATAGTAGTAATAACAAAAAACAGACATGCAATAACTTAATCAATCAATCATAATCTATAACAATAATAATCTATTATGACCTTAGAAAAGAAATTACCTATACATTAATAACAACAGTGACCTAAGTATTAACAAAAATGACCTATCTATTTAATAACAAAAGTCACCTATCTATTAATAATAAAAATCTATTAAGGTATATATCCGTTTACAACAGTAAACCATTTATTAACAAAAGAAATCATTTATTAACAAAAGAAACCTATCTATTGACAACACAATAACATAATTTATGTTTTAATAACAATAACCTATGCACTGGTAACAACATAAATGACCTTTCCACAAAACAACACTAATGACCTATCTATCAGGACTCACCAGAAACAACAACAACAACAACAACAACAACACCAACACCGACAACCCATCTATTAACAGCTGTTGACACAATCTCAGTTCCTCTCACTCAACTTATGACGTAACCGAAAGATAATTCAGTCCATTTTTATGGCCTCGCTGACACCAGAGGGCGCCACTTACTTCCTCTTTTTTTTTTTTTTTTTTTTTTTGTGTGTGTGTCAGTAACCTGCCAGTTTCCAGTGTCTGGTGGAACATTTAAAAATGTCTGATACTACATGGGCAACAAAAAGATGTGTTGTAATTTCTAACACCACACACCCCCTCCCCATCTGGTAAATGGTCAATAGATCCACTTTAATGACCGGTGAAATGACCAGTGAAATGACCCATTCATAAAGCCGTTTGGCATTTAGCAGGTTGTAAAAGTTACTGTGGAGGAATTCAAGTAGCCACTGGGAATAAATTAACATAAATTAAACATAAATTAAACATAAATTAAAACAGTGGGTTAGATTGACAGCAGTCTGAAAGTGAATTTGGCGTTTGACAGATTACAGTGTTAAGTTGCTTCTGATGCTGTTTTCTCATTTTGATTGTTATTTGTTATTTGAGATTATTAGTTTTATTGGTGGTAGTGGTGGTAGTTGTGGTGGTTGTAGTAGTAGAAGCAGGAGTAGTAGTAGTAGTAGAAGTTAATAATGTTATTTGTATTAATTACTGCCACTGTTTTTGTTACCGTTCTTGGTGTCATTACTACTACTACTACTACTACAACTATTATCATTATACTACTATTGCTATTGCTAATACTACTACTATTCCTATGGTTGTTATTGTTGTAATTATTATTATTGTCACTACTGTTACTATTGTTATTGTTATGGCTACTATTATTATTATAGCTGTAACCATTAATATATCTACTATTACTGCTGCTACTACTACTACTACTACTGCTGCTGATGCTTATTTTTTTACTGTAATTTGTTATTGTTACTATAATTTGTTATTATTATTATTGTTATTTTGTCAAAGAATGAGCATAAAAGAACAAATAATTACTGAGAGAGAGAGAGAGAGAGAGAGAGAGAGAGTAGAAAAGAAATAATTTTATAACAAAATCAATTACCAAGATGGAATGAAAGAATATAATCAGAGAAAGAAAAAAGAGAGAAAAAAACAAGCAAAAAAAACCTCTTCAAGACACTGACAGAAAGAATGACATACTCAAAGACAGAAAGAATGACAGACAGACACACACACCACACACACACGGAATCAGAGTCAAAATTAGCGACCCACTGACGAATCAACATCACACCTTTACGACACCTGGGTGAAAAAGTCATTTGTTAAAGAAAAACAAACAGTTGCAGATCAGAGACACAAAGTCGAATCAACAGACTGTGTCGTCAAAATAACCGTTTTCACTCGAACTTCACACAGGACAGCAAACAGCGACAGGGTCCACACTGGGGGGGATCAGCGAGGGAGTCCACACAGGGGAGGGGGGAACAGAAAGGACGAGCTCTGAAGACTTACAAAAAAAAAGTCTGGCGGAGTTAAGCTATGAAAAAATGTCTGAGATGTGTCGTAGCGACAGTTATCGGTGTTGACCGATGTTTGAAAAATGTTTTTCGAAATTAAATTTGTGTTAACTTTTCTAAAGTGCTCTGTAAACAAGGAGACGTGGTGGTTGGCGGTGTTAGCGTGGGGACAGCATCATCCTGGCGAGACACTTGTCGCCAGTTTGTGGACTCGCATGAGTCGAGAGGAAACCTGCGACAGACCGGCGAGTTAAAACTAAAACATGTCCGTGCGTACATACATACATACATACATACATACATACATACATACATTACATACACACACAGAGCCTGTTTCTGTTCTGGTAAATGTCATTTCTGAAAATGTAATTGTTCTGATTCGTGCTGTTGAATTAATAAACAAAAATTCTCACTCCCATTTTTATTAAAAAAAAAATATTTTTAAAGTTTTGAAATAGTTCTTACTCCTCTAACTTTTGGTTTTCTTTCTCTCTGTTTTTCATTCTCTGTGTCCTTTTTTCATTATCTTTCCCATGTTTTTCTGTGTCCTTTTATTTATCTTTCTCTCTCTCTCTCTCTCTCTCTCTCTCTCTCTCTCTCTCTCTCTCATCTCTACATCACTTTGTCTACAGCTCTTCCCTCTCACCTCATCAACACTTCTCAAGGCGTGTCTTCAACCCTGCAGCCACCCCTCAGGCAAAACCAGCTTTTCACAGCTTCCCTGTGTGTCAAATTACATTCCTTTCTCCACAGGGGATAATCCTTTTATGTTGTTCTCTCTTTCTGTCTGTCTCTTTCTCTTGATCTCTGTCTATCTCTCTCTGACTGTCTGTCTGTGTGTGTGTGTGTGTGTGTGTGTGTGTGTGTGTGTGTGTGTGTGTGTGAGGACTTCCTCTATTTTACCCTCTCTCTCTTTCTCTCTTCTCCTTTCAGTACTTTCAGCCCCTCTTTCAAATCCCTACAACAACTGTAACCGAGTCAAAACCCTTTCATGTTATTTCTGTTTCTCTCTCTCTCTCTCTCTCTCTCTCTCTCTCTCTCTCTCTCTCTCTCTCTCTCTCTCTCTCTCTCTCATATCTCTATCCTCTATTTTACCCCTATTTTTCACTTTACTCCTCTCAGTCACGTCCCCACCCCTGGGGCAAAAACCAGCTTTCCACAAATTCCTTTGTATCAAAATACACTAGGTCCCACCCCCATGCCCCCCCCCCATCCTGTCAGTTGATAACAATTCACACCAGAGAGAGAGAGAGAGAGAGTCCTCTTCTTTTATTGTTATTTAAGTCTTCAATTTATCTTCGGACTTTTTCTTCCTTATCTTCTTCTGTTTGTCTTCAGTAAACCTCATTACGTAATCTAACAGAGTGTTGCATTGTCAGCTCCGATGCTGGTGGGAAAATTTTGGCGTCTGCCTGTTTGTTCAAATAGCAGAGGATTAACGGTATACTGCTTTCTACACAAATTGTTTCGTGTCTGACCTTCTATAAGCCTCAAATGATTATAACTTCCAAGTAAGTCCTGTTACGTAACTTTGTGGTTTTAACACTGTTTAGACAAACAGTTACTAGATAATTCCTCTATTTGGATATTTAATTGAAATTACACTACTTTCTGTACAAAGTGCTTTTTTATTTAACCTTTAAGGATAAAATGATTAACTTCTAGTGGGTTTTATTGTGTATCTTTGTGTGGGAAGATTGTTTAAACAAATATTTCTAGAAAATTCCTCTATTTGTATGTTTGATTAAAATTTGTACTATTTTCTACACAACTTGTTTTGTATTTAAACATCTATCAGCATCAAATGATTGACTTTTAGTAAGACTTATTTTGTAAGTTTAGTAGGATAATACTACTTGCACAAACATTTCCAGAAAATTCCTCTAACTGTATACTTCATTAAAATTATACTATTTTCTAAGCAAAATGTTCTGCTTTTAATATTTTATAACCCTCAAATGATTAACTAAGAGATATTAGTTGTGTAACTTTGTAGGGTAAGACTGTTGAAACAATTATTACCAGAACTTTTCTCTATAATTTAAATTATACTATTTATATATGCAGATTGTTTTGTATTTATTTCCCCCCTCTCTTTCTCAAAAACAACAGTTTCAAAATAAATACACATTTACAAACACACTTTCATAAACAAATATAATTAATTATAACCTAAGCACTCAGTTAAAAAAAAAAAATGCTACTTTCTATACTGACATAATTAATTACATTCTAGAAAAACTCAAACCCCAAAAGAGTCTGAAGTTACAAAATAATTTAAATATCAGTTTAAAAATGTATTGCTTCCTACACAAATATGATTGCTTATAATCTAATTTTTTTTTTTTTTTTTTTTTTTAAATACAAAAATGCTATTTTCTACATGACCATTATTAATTGCATTTTAAAAGTCAGATCCCCAAAGACTAGATTTTATCAAAATGATTGGAATACCGACTTAACAAATGTGAAAAATTATGACGTAAATACTACTTTCTGTACAGTTTTAATTAATAACATTTTTAAAAAAAACGGACCTCAAGGGAACACTATATATCCAGACCAGACCACTGCATTAAAAATCTTTCCTCCTATTTATTTATTTTAATCTTCTTCGCTTTCCTTTCTGTTTAAAAAAGAAATTTATTTTATTGTTTTGTGGTCCTTCTGTGGACTCTAATGGTTCTGGGATTGCCTGTTTGGATATATCTGTTTTGTTTCAGATGGCAATCTGACATTCTGGCATGGGTAATACTTTCTTGACAAATTTGGTTTATTGTTGTGTTTTGTTTTTGTATCTTTTTATTTTTTTTATTTTTTTTTTTTTCTCTTATCTTTTCATAACTTCTTATAGGATTAGAGAAAAAGATGAATGTCTTTTGGTTGTTTATTTTTATCTTATTTTATTTTATTTTATTAAAAAAAAAAAATTCATTTTTTCAATTTTTTAAAATTTATTTCATTTTAATTTTTAAAATTTAATTTAATTCAATTTTAATTTAATTTATTTATTTAGTTAGTTATTTTAATTATTTGTTATTTTATTTTATTTATTTAGTTAGTTATTTTAATTATTTGTTATTTTATTTTATTTATTTAGTTAGTTATTTTAATTATTTGTTATTTTTATTTTATTTTATTCTATTTATTTATTTTTTTATTTTGTCTTGTTTGTTTTTATTTGTTTTTATTTATGAAACTGAGGGATTATTATTTGTATTTTTTGTTTTTTTAATTTAAAAAAATTTGGTTAGAATTTACAAAGGTACAGCTAATTCATCCTTACCTTTCATATCTGTGTCCCAGATAAATACCTATAAATACAGGTAAAACAATTATATCTACCTATACTGTTATTATTATTTTTTTAATACAGGTAAAATATATTAGTCTATGCTTTCTATCTATTCAGGTAAATAAATATCTGTGTTAAAGTTTATCAGTATAAATTTAAAATCCACACCTTTCTCTCTACCTGTTCAGGTAAGTTTCTACAAGTAAACCTCTTAATGACTTTTTATTTACCTGTCCAGGAATGCCTGTGTTAACATAATCTAAGGTCTGTCAGAATAAAGACATTGTCCACACCTTTCTATCTACCTGCTCAGGTACATTTCAGAGTAATACAGATAAAGCTTGACATTTAGTGCCTTTTTTTTATTTACCTGTATAGGTAAATGTTTGTGTTAAAATGTGAAAGTAAATAGTGTCCATCTCTCTCTCTCTCTCTCTCTCTCTCTCTCTCTCTCTCTCTCTCTCTCTCTCTCTCTCTCTCTCTCTCTCTCAGGTAACAGACTTCATTAACAAAGGTAAATCTTTTTAATCTGATCAGGTAGATGTCTGTTTTAGCACAGGTAATATTAGAATAAAAATTAATCTCCACCACTTACTGCTGGCTTAATATTCAGGTACATTTCTACAGGTAAATCCTGTCTGTTCATTTTCATTTTCATTTACCTGCTCAGATAAGTGGTTTATTCATTACAGGTAAAAAAAAAAAAAAATCACTCAGAAAACTTGAATATAAGTGAGAAAAAAAAAAAAAATCACATGTTTTTTTTTTCCCAATCTAAACCATTCCTCCTCTTCCCACCTATCATACACACAGGTTTCATTTATTTAAAACAATTATGTAACCAGATTCCAACAATAAAACCTTGTACCAAGTGGACAGCACCTGGGTATGACCGATTCGGCTGACCGATCAAGTGGAAACCAACGCTGACCACATGTTCCGCAATGCTCGGTCACGCGCGAACGGCGATTTCGCGCTCGGACGAGCGGTGATCAAAACGTGTATCGCGTTGTGTGTTTAGCTGTGTCAACATGTGTAATACACAGACGTATGTTACGGATATCGGAATTTCCATTATTTTTCCACTGCGTACAATAAACGAGTGACAATGTTTTGATGGGTCTTTATAGCTTATTTAAAGGGTTTGTCACCTGCAGAAATGAAAGGATTTTCTGCGAAGGTAAGGAATGCTGCCCGAAGTCACTTTACCTACTACTACTTATTACCTGTGCACGCTTCAGGTGTGTCGAAGGATAAAAAGGTTAAGCAGAAATGAACGAAAGAAGAATCGCCCAACCGTGATGGACATTAAAATAATTATTTTTAATTTCCCTGTGTGTGTGTGTGTGTGTGTGTGTTTTTAATGTACAGAAGAATTAAAGTAAAATAAAATAATAATAATAATTAAAAAAACAAAACAACACCTTTGTTTGTTATGACGACAACAAAGACACAGAGATGAAAACAGATGTCGTATGATCATCCTAGTTGCCATGACAATGGTAGAAAAGCAGACTGAATGGATTTTTGTTTTTCGTGTAGATGCGTGTGCAAGCATGCATGCAAGTGCGTGCACGCGAGTTTTCGGACAAAGAGAGAGACGATGCTGTCACGAAATGTTCGATGAGGGAATAGCTCGGCTGTGGTTCAATGTCTGAGAGAGAGAGAGAGAGAGAGAGAGAGAGAGAGAGAGAGACAGAGAGAGAGACAGAGAGAGAGAGAGAGAGAGAGTCAGATAGAGAGAGAGACAGACAGACAGAGAGAGAGAGAGAGAGAGAGAGAGAGAGAGAGAGACAGACAGACAGAGAGAGAGAGAGAGAGTCAGAGAGAGAGAGAGAGAGAGAGAGAGAGAGAGAGAGAGAGAGAGTCAGATAGAGAGAGAGAGAGAGAGAGAGAGAGAGAGAGAGAGAGAGAGAGAGAGAGAGAGAGAGAGGATTAATACAGGAGAGAAACTTTCAGTTTATTGATCAGAATACTGTTTTTAAATTAGTGATAATAAGAATAGAACATTAATCTGTTATTAAACACATTTTTAAAAATTTCAAACTAGCAAAATAAATGAATTTTAAATTACTAATAACCACAGAAATAAATATTTTTTTTTTACCCAAAAAAAACAGAACATAATTTCAAATTAATAACAACCACAATAAAAAATAAATTTTTACTGAAAAACTTTGTTCATTTAAATTATTATTTTTTTTTTTTCAAAATTTACTTATAAAAAGCTCAGTCAATAAAGAATCCTGGATCACATCCACACCTTTGATTACAAACCCATCCATCACATTGCGTCACACACACCTTGTCCCCACCCCTTTCAATCACTCCTGTCCCCCCCCTCCCACTGTCGCCAGCTGTCACTCACAACCATAATGCAGTCTGCACTGACGATGCTATCACAGCAGCTTGCTGACAGCATCATTACAGGTCGGTTGTGTAAGCCAGCAATCAGCCTGGAGGCATTTCGAAAAAAAGGTCCACAAAAGTCTGTGAGGCATTTTCAGGTGCAAGGCTTGGTCCTGAGGCAGGTTTTGGTGGCAAATACTTTGGGGCTTCCCTTGATTGATGGCTTAAATGCTGGTGTGAATTTTCACTGCAGGCTTGTATCAATTATAATGCATTCAGGTTGTCTGGGTGATAGTTATTTATGTGTGGGATTTTTTTTTTTTTTAGGATTAATGCATGAAAAATCTGGGACAAAATGTCGCGTCAGCACATACCACAGTTTTTTTTTTTTTTTTTTTTGGTGTAAAAGTTTCGTTGAGGTCGGAGTGTGAAATAGTTTGACGTTTTTTTTTTTTTACTTGAATTTTAAATAGTTTTGTGAGATTTCAAAAATGATGTAATAGAGAGATGTTTAAGTATATATGGTTTTCTCTGCCTTTCTTGGTACTGTCTAGAATGGGAAATTATATTTATAAATATACGTACGTTTGAGACAATAGTAGAGTAACATAGCTCTTGATTATAACATTTACTCCTATCAGACTTTCTCTTTAATATTTATTACATTTGCAGATAATAGTATCAGATTGTCTTTTACTACTATATTTTTCTATATTTAGTGTCAAACATTTTCTTTAATACTGTTGCATTTTCTATTTATAGTATGAGATCATTTCTATAACACTCTCCATTATATTTATTTTTATTACTTCCAGATGCTGTAACATAGTTACATTCTCTACTCTCTCTCTCTCTCTGTAACAATTGTCACCACTGCCAGACTGTTACAGTATGTTACATTCATGTTACAACACTGTTAGGTTTGGTTAACAGCACTGTTACTAACGATATAACGGTAACTATAAAAACAAACACTTTTAAAAATCAATGATTCATTGTTACATCCTCTTGAAGGGAAATGTTTCGCTCTTAGGTGTTCTGTTTTTATATCAAATATGACACACAGGACTTTAATTCTATCTCGTTATGTTAGATACAGCCGTCACCTGGGTAGATATCAGTTTTAATTCGCAGTCAGTGAGTTTATACAGGTTTTTAAGTATCAAAATTTATATGTGTGTGTGTGTGTGTGTGTGTGTTTTAAATACAGTAGTGATATTCAAATGATAATAAATAATGGTTTAAATTTAGTAGTTATTTCATTACATATTGGTGTCTGCTCTCTCTCTCTTATTCTCTCTCTCTCTCTCTCTCTCTCTCTCTCTCTCTCTCTCTCTCTCTCTCTCTCTCTCTCATTCTACAAATATACCATTATAATAGTAGTAACAGTAGTAGTTTCATTGAGGTCGGAGTATGAAATGTTTTGTTGTTTTTATTGACTTCAATTTTAAATAGATTTTGAGAGTAAAAAATAATATAATAGAGACATATTTAAGTATATGGTTTTAAGTGATAGTAATAGCAGTAATAGTATTAGCGGTAGTAGTGTTAGTACAGTAGTAGTAGTGGTAATAGTAATAGCAGTAGCAGTAGTTGCAATAGTATGAACTGTAGTAGTAATAATAACAAAACCATGACAAAAACACCAAAAAACAAAAACCAGCTACAGAATTAAAAAAAAAAAATAATAATAATAATAATAATAATAATAAAAAAATTATCAGTAAAGAAAACAAAGAGAAAAAGAGTATAAAAATAGGGGGAAAAAACAAAATTAAAAAATGTCTCGTGGAGACTCAACCTGTGTAGACTCTTATCGGACAATTATGTGTTATTCCTCTTGTCCTGCTTTCACAATTGATTTCTTGAAAGCTTTTCACGTTTTTCCTCGTCGAGTTCTCGCTGTTGAGAGGCAGGGAGGTGGTGGGGGGGGGATTTCGCCTGGATCGACTGGTTGCTGTTGTTTGAGAAACGAAGCTGGCTGGGAAAACACTGACATGGTGCCCAGTCTACTTTCGGTCACTTGTTGTTTGTTTGTTAGTTAGCTAGTTAGTGTGGTGCTCACAAATGGTGTGAGGAATTTAAGTGCTTGTATTTTTTTAAATTTTTTAAAAATTTTTTATTTTTTTTTTTTTTTAAATTTGTTTCTCTTGTGGAGTAGAGAAGAAAGATAAACACATTTTTTTAATTTTTTTTTTTTTTTTTTTTAAAGTTTGGACCGTTTTTGTGTTGTTTTGTTCAAGGATAATTATTTTAGGAAAATGCTTTTAGTTTGGTTGTTGTTGCTTCTTTTTTTTTTGTTCTTTTTTGTTTTGTTTTTTTTGTATTTGCACCTTTGAAGAGAAAAGCAATCAGTGTGTGTGTATGTACATGCTTGTGATGTCAGCGTGCATGCATGCATGCTGAAGAGGATGATGTGTGCATGTGTGCACATTCGTGAAAAATGATCTGAATGTGCACAGCCCAATAAAAATACACAGAATTGTGAAGTAGTCACCTGAAATATGCAACACGCACGTGCTTTCTCTCTGTCTGTACTCTCATTCTCACTGTTTTTCATTCTGTGTGTGTGTCTGTGTGTGTGTGTGTCTTCCTCTCTCTCAACATACAGAAAACGCACAGTTACTAATGTTTAATATGTGTTCAAATAAAAGATATATAAACACATACAGAAGAGGCATATACTGAAGTTTGTACAGAGAGAAGTCTGTTCTGAAGCATATACTGAAGTTTGTACATATAGTGAAGTCTGTACAGAAGTTTGTAAATATGTAAACAAACAGTTACTACTATTATAAGGGAAAAGAAACACACACACACACAAAGATCAAACACCTAAAATATATACACACACAGACACACAACACACACACACATTCCCAGACACATAGGTCTTTTTAATACCTGTGTAATTTCAGTGCTGTGTTTGTATGTTTGTCTTTTAGTATGTTTGTATGACTGACATATGTTTGTATGTCTGTCTATTAGTATGTTTGTATGTCTGTCTATTAGTATGTTTGTATGTCTGTCTGTTAGTATGTTTGTATGTCTATTAGTATGTTTGTATGTCTGTCTGTTAATATGTTTGTATGTCTGTCTATTAGTATGTTTGTATGTCTGTCTGTTAATATTTTTATGTCTGTATGACGTGTATGTTTGTATGACTGTCTGTTTGTCTGTTAGTATGTTTGTATGTATTAGTATGTCTGTTAGTCTGTTTGTATGACTGTCTGTTAGTATGTTTGTATGTCTGTCTATTTATGTTTGTATGACTGTGTTTTAGTATGTTTTTATGTCTGTCTGTTAGTATGTTTGTCTGTCAGTCCATACTGTATGTTTATGACTGTCTATTTATGACTGTCCATGTCTATTATTATGTTTGTATGTCTGGCTGTTAGTCCACGTATGTTAAAGTTTATCAAACCCATGACACTGGTTGTTCTGCCGTTCTGCCTGTGTTTTCTTTTCCCGAGTAATGTTTCAGAAAAGACAGAGTAATTTGAAACATTTTATCACCTAAGTCGTCTCAACTGAATCAATTTTGCTTTCTGCAGCAGTCTCCAGATTCTGTGAGTTGTAACTGAAACCCACTTTAACAAGTCTGAAAGCAAAATAAAAGCTTGGTAATGTGGCAAAGGTTGTTTGTTTGTTTGTTTGTGTGTTTGTTTTGTTTGTTTTTGTATTTTTTTCTAATTTGATGATGTGGTCCTGAATGTTTTTGTTTGTGCTGTTGTTGTTTTTATTAGTGTGATAGTAATAGTAGTAACAGTAGTAGCAGTAGTCGTAGTAGTAGTAGTTGTAACAGTAATAGCAGTAGTAGTAATAGTTGTAGTAGTTGTAGTAGTAGTAGTAGTAGTTGTTGTAGTAGCAACAGCAGCAGTTGTAGTAATTTTCTTGCTGTTTATATAATAATTTACTATTTTTGCATTTGTATCATCATCATCATCATTACTACTACTACTACTACTACTACTACTACCACTTCTATATTTACTATTATTTTTAATACTATCACTATATTATTATTACAGTTACTACTACTACTACTACTACTACTACTACTACTAATAATAATAATAATAATAATAATAATAAAAATAATCATCATCATTATCACCATAACATTCAGATCTGTGTGTGTATGTATGAGTGTGTGTGTTTATGTGCTTGTGTGTGTGTGTGTATATATATATACATACATACACACACACACACACACACACACATATATATATATATTTCTATATTACATACATATGTATGTTACATACATTAAATGCTACTAGATGTTTTCTTTCACAACAGAATCGGCCAGGTAAAGTTGTTCTGTGTTAAACGAACTAACTCGACACATCAAAAACAAAATAATATCCAAAAAAACAAAACACAAAAAAAACCTGATGCAAAACCAAACACAGATGACAAAGCAATACAATACAAACAGGCTGTGGTTAAAAATACATTGCGATTAATTTGTTAGGAAGGTTGCAGAAACAAACACATGATGAGGAAACCATTAATGATAATAATAATAAATGATGATGATGATGATGACGATGACGATCATGGTGATACTGCTACCTCCGGTGTTATAAAAACAACTACTACTACTACTTCCAATACTGCAGCAGCTACCGTTTTTGTAATGATGATAAAGTAATAATAACAATAACAATAACAATATGATGATGATGGTAATAATAATAATAATAAGAATAATAATATGATAATAATAATTATAATAATGATACCATTCTAACTGTAATTGCAACTATTACTATTACTATCACTACTGCCACTAGTATTACTATTACTACTATTATTACTACTACTGCTGTTACTATTATTTCTGTTATTACTATTACTGCTGCCACTATTACTATTATTACTACTATTACTATTACTTCTGCAACTATTGTTATTACAATTACTGTTACTACTGCTGTTATTACTATTACTGCTACTACAACTGCTATTACTGCTATTACTATTAATGTTGAAACTATACTGTAACCTTTAATAACGATAAAAACAAGTTTTACAAAAGTTTTAACAAACTACATACAATAACAACAGCATCAGCAACGACAATAAAAACAAAAGCAAACATTTAAATTAAAAAAACAACCCTACAACATCAAAAACTACCTTCAACCTTTTTGGGGGATCAAAAGATCTCTTTCCTAGGTAACTCCAGGTGAAAAAAAAAAAAAAAAAAAAAAAAAACATCAATGCTCACCTGCACTCAAACCATTGTATGTTAATCTTTGTGAAAAGGTATTTCACACAGGTAAGACTGTTGACACAAAAGATTACACCAAGCCAACACTTACTACTACTACAACAGTGACAATCAACTTCTCAACGTCAACAGCAGAAAGTGTTGCCCAGACAGTTAAAATAAACTGAGATTCGTTGTTAGTGTAAGGAAATAAGAATATGTAAGTTTTTGAGAAAAAACACGAAAATGTTGATAGATTTGTTGGTCTGAATAAATATGTATGCATGTAGGTATGCATTTGTGTATGTGTTATGTGTATTTACATATAAACAGATGAGAGGGAGAGAATGAGAGAGAGAGAGAGAGAGAGAGAGAGAGAGAGAGAGAGAGAGAGAGAGAGAGAGAGAGAGAGAGAGTATTTGTTTGTAAATAATGATGCAGGCCATTACAAAGACACACACATACATACATACATACATACATGTATACATACTTGCACAGGTATGAATGTGCATGCACATGCATTCATACAAATAAACACTGACTCATTTCCTCTCTCTCTCTCTCTCTCTCTCTCTCTCTCTCTCTCTCTCTCTCTCTCTCTCTCTCTCTCTCTCTCACACACACACACACATACACACAGAAAGAACCCAGTTATCATGTTGTTTGTACAACACATTATATAAGTCGACTAAAGATACACTGATATAAAAAAAACTATACTCATTTCTGGATTTTGTGTCTCTTTGTTTGTATATCTCCATGTCTCTCTTTGTTTATAAAAAAAAAACACATACACACACAAATTATAATGCCAAAGACATATTCACACATACTGCAACAATAAACCTTTACACACATAAATACCTGTCTCTGTATCTCTAAGACCTATAAACACCTAAAGCACCAGTCACATTCTAGCATATTAAGATCTGTGTTTCTAAATCTCGTGATATATCTATAAAACACACAAACACTTTGTCTCTAAAGCACAAACATTATTATCTGTAGCTCTCAAGCATATACATTGTCTCTATAGGACACTAGCTCTCAAAAAAACTATGTCTTTAAAACAAAGTGTCTCTAAAACAGTGTCTTAAACTGCAAATAAGTCTGAAACAGTGTCTTTAAAGATCAAAGATCAAAGATTCACAAACAAACAGTACATCAAAACACACACACATCAAAAATACCACACAAATCAAATTTACACACACACACACACACACAAGCATCTCTGTCTGTCACAAAGATTCACACCCACACACTTACAACACATCAAATATCTACTCATTATAAAGATACACACACACATATCAAAGATCTACACATCTACACACATAAACACACACACAAAGACACTTCTCTCTCTATCTCAAAAGATTCATACATACATATACAGCACATCAAATGTCTACATATTATAAAGATACACACACACACACATATCAAAGATAACACATCTACACACACAGAGTAATAAATCTACAAATCTACACACCCCCTCTCTCTTTCTCTCTCTCTATCTCTCACACACACACACACACACACACACAGAATATTAATAAACCTTCACACACTCAAACACCTCTCTCTCTCTCTCTCTCTCCCTCTCTCTCTCTCTCTCTCTCTCTCTCTCTCTCTCTCTCACACACTTTCTCTCTCACACACATGTCTGTCCATGTGGACGCTTTTCTCACAACTGTGACTGTTTCTACAGTCTATCCTGATTGCCTGCCTGCCTGCCTGCACTGCACTGCATTCCAGTCCTCTCATTGGCTGGCCCTTTCATCAGAGCCAGCCAGACAAACTGGCTGTGTGTGAGCTGGTTCAGTCAGTGTGAGAGAGAGCGAGAGAGAAAGAGAGAGAGCCAGCACAGCTCCGTAGACAACGAAACACTGTTATACCTCTGTGTGCGATACCAGCCGTATTTCATCTCCAGTGACAAACGGCAGTTTTTGTTTTCCGTGATTTTTCTGTTTTTGGGGCCGTTTCTCGCTTTTTTTAAACCAGTCTGTTTTGTTTTGTTTTAGTTTTTTTTTGTTATTATTATTATTCTGTTACTGGATACATTTTTGTGTTTTTTTTTTAATGATTATATTTTTTTAATTATTTTTTTTTTTATGAAATTTTTTTTTTTTTTTTTTTGGAGATTATTGAACGAAAAGTGGAAGAATTATTATTATTAATTTTTTATTTTTTTAATTTTTGTATGTGAAAAAAAAAAAAGGAAAGAAAAAGAAAAAGAAGCTATATTTGTATAATGATTAACAGTGGATTTGTGTTTGGATATATACACTTCAGTGAATGACGAATCTACTCATGGATATATATATATATGTGTGTTTGGTTTTTACTTAAAAGCTGGAGATTACACTGTACATCCACTGTACCTAGCCCTATCGGCGATACATTACATCAGTAAACAGAAATAATCGTTAACCGTTTCATTTACGTTTACACAAAAAGAAGAAGAAGAAGGAAAGAATTTCTTGCTCTGGAATAATAATAATAATAATAATAATAATACACTGAGATCATTTTGAATAGTCAGTTTCCCAAATTCGGATGAATTTACCAAAAGTGTTTTAGTATTTTTTAATCTCAAGTAACTGTGATATTGTTTGTTATATTTGTGATCGCTTGTTTGGATAACTGCTCTTGGATTTACAAACGCTTGCTACGAGTTGAATATTCTGGTTCTAAGTGAGGTGAGTGGAA
>CM022676.1:5947218-5949718 GCA_012295275.1 Chrysomallon squamiferum
AGGATTAAGAAAACATATGTATGCAAAGAAAGGTACGTCTGCAGAAGGTTTAAATAACAAAGTATTGAAGATGTATAGAAATTGTTTTTTTTTTATTTGACAACATATTTTTAATCTATGGTCATGCTTGAACTTAGGAACTTTCCATGTAAAGGGAAAGGAAATGGGATATCTATAGTCAGTAGGTTCCTTTTTTGTCTGTATTAGCAGCAAGGAATCTTTTTTTATGTGCCGTCCCATAGGCAGGAAAATATACTCTGAGTGTTTGTGTGTTTGTGTGAGTTTTCTGTGTTAATATCTATTTTATACACTGTGTGAGTGTGTGTGTGTGTGTGTTAAACATTTTTATACACACACATTTATCTCTTTCATTCTCCATTGCTTACACAAACTCTCTCTCTCTCTCTCTCTCTCTCTCTCTCTCTCTCTCTCTCTCTCTCTCTCTCTCTCATATCCTCTCCTTCTCTACCAAACCATCTCACACTCATTTTTTTTGCACATCGCTTCAAAAACAAGGAGACTCAGTATGTGTAGACGCTGTTTCTAACAGTGGACTGTGTAAAAATGTCTGACTGTGGATAAAGAAAGCTGGAGTGAAATTTTTTTTTTTTTTTTTTTTTTTCTTTCTGTCTCTTTTACTCCCCCTCAGCTTGTTTCAAACCAATCTCTCGATTTAGCCATGTAGGTGTTAAACTGATTTATCTTCCCTTAGTCTCTTTTCTCTTTGTCCTTCGCACAATAAGTGATTTGCTTTTTGTACACTTAGTGATTTTTCCATTTGACACAATTTGTCTGCTGTACATTTTTTTTTTTTTTTTTTTTTTTTTTTTCTTCGCTTTCTCTTAGTGATTAACTTGTATGGTTAGGGATTCTGTATTTAAAAAAAATATAAAAAAATGTTATTAGTATATTTTTGGTTTGTTCTGTAAGAAATAGTGATTGCCAATGATTTTTCACTTAACGGAAAATTGTCATTAGTAAATATGGTAAATATTTTTCCTATAAGAAATAGTGATTGTCAATGATTTTTCAGTTAACAAAAAAACTGCCACTAATAACTGTGGAAGAAGATAATGAATTATCATCTGTGATGATGATGATGATGATAAAAGATCATTTATTGATCATTATATGAAGGCACTTATGATGATAATTATTTGAAGATGATAATGGTGATGATTATTATTATTTGTGATGAGAACGATAATATTAATTGGTAAAAATAACTTTCATGATGATGATGAAACAAAGACAACAATGATAATAATAATAATGATGATCCAGGATTGATTATGATGATGATGATGAACTCAAATTATAATACTAACACCACACATTGATACAGTCAACCTATAATTAAAGCCATCTTTGACAAATGGACAAAGCACTCCATTTTTGCACAATTAGAATTCCTGCAGTGAACAATTGTTCCAAAAAAAAAATTAAAAAAAAAAATTCCAAATTCCAAAATCAAACTTGATGATTCGAAAATTAAAAAAAAAAAAGAAGAAGAAATTAAAATTGCCATGCATATTTGAACTGCCGGCTGGCTAATCCCACAATCCTCACAGCTGATCCCATTTAGCCTAATTAACATAATGTTTTCTCGTGAAATTATTTCCAAGACCCCTTTATTTTTATTTTTTTTACCAGTTCTGCTTTGTACAACGAATTCCTAATCCCGTTTTTTTTCAATAAGACCCCTATTTTCTGTAATATTGTTATCATTGAAACCACTCAGCTGTCCGTCGCAGCTTGTATGAAGAGAAACTTGCGCTGCTGTTGCTGCTGCTGCTGCCATCGTGGCCGATGATGACGATGATGTATTGATTAGGGAAGGTTAATTTGCATCGTCAGCCCTGATGATTTGCGTAACGGAAAAATTAATAATTGCCATACTGATGAGTAATTGGGTTTTTCTGTGTGTGTGTGGACATGTGTTAACTGGGGTTTTGTCTCTTCTGCAGTTCTAGAAATTTTTGTGTTTTTAAAAGATAGGTGAGTTCGTCCAAGGGAGGGAATTAGGAACTGACAAAATTTGGCTTAGGATTGGCAAGTTCTTTTAAGTGTTGAAATTACGTTTGAGAAGAGATTCGTTTTAATGTGTAATAGATTTTTTTTTTTGTGTTTTTAAAAGGTAAGGGGAGTTCTTCAAAGGGAGGGAACTGGGCAGCTGAATTTTTTTGCTTAGATGTTGAGTATAGGATTGGCAGTTTCTTTTAAATTTTGAAATTACATTTGAGAAGAGATGAATTTTAATGTAATAGTGTTTTTAAAAAAATAGGTGAGCTCTTCTCTTAGGAAGGGAATTAAGATTTGTAATTAGTCTTGTATGTGGAGTGCTAGGACTGATGCTATGGGGAAATTCTTACAAGATTTAAAATTACACTTAAGTGGAGGGAGATACATTTTGCAAAATTACAGTCGCAGATTTTTATGTTTCAGAAAGTTAGCCAACTGTTTCTAATGCACAGAACTGGGATTTGAAATTAGGCTTCAG
>CM022676.1:5954718-6042218 GCA_012295275.1 Chrysomallon squamiferum
TGTTTTAAATTTCACACACCTACAATCTCTGTCTGTACCTGTCAGATGATAATCTTTGATCTCTACCTGTTAATTACAATCTAAATTACTTACCTGTGTGTGGGCTGGTGAAAGTTAAATGAAAGGGTTTTTTGTGGGTATTTTTACTAGGTGGACGTTTTCACCTGGGATTATTTTTCAGGTAATTTTTTTTTTACCTGGATTATTATTATCATTATTATTATTATTTTTTTTTTTTTTTTTTTTTTTTTGTTGTTGAAATGTATGAAATGTGATACTGGTTTTAATATAAGCTATTTTAAAAATTTTGTTTGTTAAATATTTTAAATACTTGTTTTGATAAATGTATTATTCTGTTTACCTGTTTGTAATGTTATCTGAATTTAAGAATTTTAAAAACAAAATAATCTTTATCTATTTAAATAAATTAATTAATGCTAGGTTGAAATCTTTATATTTATAATTTGTAAAAAAATTAACTGCAAAAGAAAAAAATATGTTCAACTAGGATTCTTTAATCTGTTGGTTTGTTTTGTGTTTATTTTAAATGTCCAGAAAGAATTTTGCTGTACGATGATGATTAAATTTATGGAAATACTTTAAAAAGATAAAATTTTATAAATTATTTAAATTTCATTATTATGTGAATTTGTTATGTCACTCAATTCTTATCTATATTTATCAAAATAAATAATAAAAATAAATTAAAAAATAAATAAATAAATAAATAACAAAATAATTTTTAAAAAAGAATAGAAAAGAAAAGAAAAGAAATTTCAACATGAGAAAAAATGAAATATAGATAAAAAAGTAAAAAATGATTGATAAAGAAGAAAAAGAAATTTGCCTTTGGCAATAATTTTTATTTTTCAGGGAATGTTTTAGGAAGGCAATGTTTTATAAATTATTCAAATATTAAAGTTTTTATTAATGCCTTATTTTACTTGTCTTCTGTCAATCTTAAGTGAAATATTTAAATTTAAACAACAATTAAAAAAAGATTTTAAAAAAATAATAAAACAGATATACAAAACAGATTAGCCTTTGGCAACTTGTTAATTTTTTTCTGAAATGCTTTAGGAAAGCACAATATCATAAATTATTAAAATATCAATGTTTTATTCATGTCTTACTTTACTGTCAATCTACATTAAAATGATTTTTAAAAAGATTTTTAAAAAAACTAATGAAAGATAAAAACCATGCAAATTAGCCTCTGGCAAAATGATAATTTTTGGGGAATGTTTTAGGAAAGTACAATATTATAAATTCTTTAAATTTCAATGTTTTATTAATGCATTATTTTATTCACCTTCTGACAATCTTCATTAAAACAATTTAAAAAAAAAAAAAAAAAAAAAAAAAGAAATTTATACAAAAAAATAAATAAAAAAATAAGATAGACAAAACACTTTACGTTCATTTTTCAGGAATGCTTTAGAAAATTACAAAATTATAAATTCTCAAAATTTCAATGTTTCATTAATGCATTATTTTACTTGCCTTGCTGTCAATCTGCTTTTAAAATAAATTATAAAAAAAAAATAAAACAACAACATTTAAATTAAAAAAAACAGAGACAAAGCCCTCTGGCAACATGTTAATGTTTTAAGAATCCTTTAGCAAACGACAACATCATAAATTATTTTAAAAAAATTAATGTATTATTTTACTTACTTCCAGTCAATCTACTTTTAAAACAATTAAAAGAAAAAAAAAAAAAAAAAAAAAACACCACTCCTAAACATTTTATATATATATATATAAAAAAATAATAATAACAAGACAGACAAAACACATTAGCTTCTGGCAGAAACTCGTTTTTTTTTTTCAGAAATTTGTGAGGATGTTAAAGACTGTGAGAGTAACTGGTTATCTTCAACAGACATCAGTCTTCCTTTTAACTTACTTTTCTTTTTTTTTTTTCTTTTTTTTTTTTCACCTTTCACCTGTCCTCACTCATTACAAATTTAACTGTTGGAATGTCTCAGTTTGCAGTCTTTTAAGTTATCATCAGTTTTGTTTGACCAGAAAAATGGCCATCAGTTTTACATGTTTTGTTCGTTAGACTCAGACTTTCTCTGAAACAAACGAACAATCTGGCAGCTTCAGCTCATTTAGTATTCATTTATTCAATTATTTACCTAGCTGCTGTTGCTGTTGTTGATGATGATGATGATGATGATGATGACACAGTAGAAATAGAAATGGGAGGGGGAAAAGGGAAAAAAAAATGTTGTATGTATGTAGTGATTGTAGTAGGGTTTTTTTAATTGTTTTTTTTTATGTTTTTGTGTTTAGTGATTAAATTCTTGTTTTTGTGTGTGTGTGTTTGTGTGTGTACATGTGTCTGTATATATACATATATGTACATAAGTATATACACAAATGAATGTTTGTGTTTATGTAAGTATGCGTGTGTATATTTATGGATATATACATATATATTTGTAAGTATGTGTTACCATTCAATTCCTCCATTTGTAAATCAATAACACTATGTTACAAAACTTGTCTGGTAATGTGCAATGTCTGGTTACATTGCCTGGTGCTATAATGTATCTTGTCTAGTAACACAGCATAACTTTAATGGTAACATAGCTTAATGTAGTGTAACTCCTCTTGTAACACAGACTGGTAATGGACTGTGTCTGGTAATGTAGTGTAACAGTGTAACTCCTGTAACACAGTATGGTAATAAAGTATGTCCAGTAATATAGTGTAACATAGCATAACTCTTGTAACACAGTATGGTAATAAAGTGTGACTGGTAATGTAGTGTAACATAGTGTAACTCCTATTGTAACACAGTATAGTAATAAAAATGTGTCTGGTAACACTGCGTAACTCCTACTTGTAACACGTCCAGGTAATAAAGCATGTCTGGTAACACAGCGTAACTTCGTCTGGTAACAGCCGAAGCTGTGAAGAAATGACACAGACAGAGCAGATTGGACTGTTTCATGTCGAGCTATCTCTCTTCCAATCTCTGTTACTTCTTCACCTGAGAGGTTTAAAAAACACTTTGATGTTAATCTCCGGGCAACGCGCAATTTAAAATGAGTTAAAAATCTTGTTCAATGGTAGACTGCTAACGCAAATGACAATGGATCGTGGCTTCAGAATCAGTTAGGTTACCGTGGTAATGGGCGAAAATGAGGCTCGTTCACGAAGGGTTGTTAAGTGAAGGTTTTTTTTTTTTTTTGTTTGTTTGGATAATAGTTTCTTGTAGTATAATGTTGTTGGAGTTGTGTTTGTTTGTTTTTTTGTGTGGGGGTTAAATTGGAAATGGCACTGATAAGGTCTGTTGTTGGTCATTTTATAATACAATAAAAAATATATTTAAAAAAATTATAAATACATAGAATTGTTTTTTTTTTAAATTTTATTTTGTTTATTTTGGTTTTTGAATCGCAGACCAGTTAAACAATGTTTAACAACAAGAAAAATAATAATTAAAAATAAATTAATAACTTTAAAAATTTTAAATTAAAAAAAAAAAATTTTATTTAAAATAAAATAAAATAAAATAAATAAATAAATAAAAATAATAAAAATAAAAAATAAATCCATAAATAAAATAAAATAAAATAAAATAAAATAAAATAAAATAAAATAAAATAAAATAAAAAATAATAAATAAACAAACAAATAAAAATATAAATAAATAAATAAATAAATAAATAAATAAATAAATAAAAATAAATAAATAAATAAATAAATAAATAAATAAATAAAAATAAAAATAAATAAAATAACGTAAAATAAAATAAAAATAAAAACCCCACCCCAAAAACACCCCACCAACACCACCCCATCCCCCACACACACAGTGTGTCTGCTGGTGTCTGTCCTCAGTGACCCGTACTGTGGGTTCATATTCTCCACAATAGCAAGAGGTGAATTAAAAAAAAAAAATTTTTTTTTTTTTTTTTTTTTTTTGTCTAAGCTTCTGAACAAGCAAGCAAATAGCCTCATGCTGATGGTTTCGTAACATGCAAACTCTGAGTTATTTCATCGGGAAAAATCACCGGTAATTTTACAGTAGCTTGATCTCTATCTGTTTAACAAAAAAAAAAAAAAAAAAAAATAAAAAAAAAAAAAAAAAAAAAAGAAAAAGAAGATAGGCCTATTTATCTGGAAATCTAAACACTGTTTGTGCATGAATACCTTTTTCTTCCAAAAAAATAAAAATAAAAAAATAAAAAAAAATAAAAAAATTATATTATAATATCGTTGTTTCCATGGTTATTAAGCTGATCCACTTGGTGTTTTGGGTTGTTTTTTGGGGGGATATTGCACAAATAAAACGATGAAAAATGTATAGATAAGTCAAATAAAGTTAATGAAATGGAAACAGTACAGATTTTATTCAGTGTGTGTGTGATATACACATAGACACAGGTTCTGTTCTTCTAGGTATACCTTTTTATCAATTTTTCCCATTCCTACCAGTGCCCGTTTCTTGTTTATTGAAAATATAACCTTTGCTGTGTATGGGAAGGAGCGTATTTGTGATTTTTTTACTGCTAAATTGATAAAAAGTAGTTGAGAAAATGATAGAAGAGTGTTTCCATTATTGAATCATTACAAAAAAGTAAAAAATAAAAATTTGTGTGATTTAATATCAGTTTTAATAAATATTATTTATTGTGTTAATATTTTATTTTTATTATATTGTTTCATTATTTTGTTTTATTTCTTACATTGAAGGAAATATCTGATAAATTTACCAGAATTTTTGGTGTGTAATGAACTATTCTGAACTTTTTATTAAATTATCTTATTTCAGTAATTCTACCTTCAGTTTTATTAAACATTAGCATGTTATTGAAAATACCTTTTATCTTCAGCTTCAGTTATTAATAACAAGATTTGAACCAGAAAACTCCCTGGTGCTATGTGAGGTAAAAATAATAAATTATGTCATTCAAATAATTACCTTTGTCAGAAGATAAGACATCAAAAATAATGAAAAAAACTAAAAATAAAAATATTCTTTAGGGAATTCAAACCAGAATTATCCTAGATAAAATATGATGGAATGTAAATTAATAACTTGTCAGAAGATAAGAATTAAGAATAAAAAAAAAAAAAAAAAAAAAAAGTTCTTTATGCGATTTGAACCAGAAATCTTCCAGATGTTACTAAATGAAAAACATGTTGATACTATTTTTGGGATTCCAAAAAAAAAAAAAAAGAAAAGAAAAAAAACAAATTAAAAAAAAGTTACAGGATGTGAACTGTAAAACGAGAATAAAAACAGAATTCTCAAAACAAAGTGCAATAATATTATCACCAGGTGCAAAATTATTTATAATTAAGAAAATTTCTCAGAATTCAGCTCTGTTGCTGGACAACCCGTTAAACAATGCTTCTGTTAATTAAAGTCATTATTAATATTTAATAATTCATGCATTTGTTTATTACTCTTGAGAGAGAGAGAGAGAGAGAGAGAGAGAGAGAGAGAGAGAGAGAGAAGGAAGGAGAGAGAGAGAGAGAGAGTGTGAGAGTGTGTCTAGCCAAATTAAAAACATTTGAGAGAGAGAGAGAGAGAGTGTGTGTCTAGCCAAATTAAAAACATTTTTTACTCTCACCTGATGTAATTATTCTGTTACCTAACTTTGGTAAGCAATAAAAACACAGGAAAAAAAAAAGAGGACAAAATTGGGAAAATCTGGGAAACTTTTAGTGTTCCTTCCAGGAGGTTTTAATTTTGTTTTGGGAAGACATGGAACATCACCATGTGTTAAAATCTACGTTTATTTTTACAAAACCACGGTTGTGTTGTTTTGAACGAGCTATCCAGGTAGGTTCGTCTCTGTTTTTAATTAACCTGGCTCGTTACAGGCCAGGTGCCAAATCTCATTATGTAATATAATTAATTACATAATGTGCTGGAGTTCGGAAGTTTAAAGTAATCAATTTAAAAGCTGAGTTTGAAAGTTTAAAATCGACGCTAATTAATTGAATAATATGAAAGTTTAGAATTTTGAAATTCTTGTTATGTATTGCACTAGATAACATTACATCCATACATACATGGATAAATGTATACATACATTTATATGTACATACAGGTACACATGCATACTTATGTACATAAATACTCATACATATATACATATATATATGTTATTGGTATTGTTATTGCAGTTGATATTTTTATTTATTTATTTATTTATTTATTTATTTATTTATTTATTTATTTATTTTTAATTAGTCTCACTTTAAATTCTGAAACACAACTAAGAAAAAAATGTATTTATTTCTTAATATTTTATTCTTAACTGTTATTTTTGCAATCTCATATTCTATCTCAGTTCAATATCATCATCATCAAAATTTATTATTATTATTATTATTATTATTATTATTATTATTATTATTATTATTATTATTATTATTATTTATCATTATTATTATTATTATTATTATTATTATTATTATTATTATTATTATTTTCTGATTATATTAGCAAAATCATTTCCAAATCAGAATTCATATCATCACCATCCATTTCAAAACTTCATGATGACATACACCTCATATTACTCACCCATCGATAAAATAATTAACTTACTTAATATACATCAGATCTGTCAAAACTGCCAACCCCTGGAAACATCCGATTTCCTTTGTTTCACACCCTAACAATTTGTTACGCTTGACCGACTCTCATCTTGTGTAATACCCCCATCCGGTGGTCCATTGATGCATGCACATGTTCCTCATGAATATTAATGAGCTGGTATTGTCAGACTGTTGAATATTTGATTCGAGGATCTGATTGTTTTCCAGTTATGTCATTGTGCTGGATTTGAAAGATGTTTGTGTTAACAAGTGGGTTTTGTTATTATTATTGTTATGAATTATTATTATGAAAAGTGAAACTTTGTTAAGTTAAAAAAATAATAATTGAAAAAAAGGTGGTATTCTGTTTAGACTCAATCTGACTTAATCTACTTGTGCAAAGTGTGTGGTATGTATTGCTTTTTTTTTTTTTTTTTTGACAAAATTTTATGAATATAATTCTTTTCATTATAACGTTATTTCCAATTCTAACCTTAAGAAGGTGTAAGTAAAATTTATGCTGTTTAGATAAGTATATGGTATGTATTGCCTTCTTTTTTTTGAGACGAGATTATTATTAATATTTTTCTTTTTGTTATAACGTTATTTCCAATTCTAACCTTAAGATATGTAAGTAAAATTTATGCTCTTTAGATAAAGTATAAATTATGTATTGCCTTGTATTTGAGATAAAACGTGTTAATATTCTCATATATATATATTTTGGTATCCATGATCAATCTGGCAATATATTTTTAATAATGTACCAGGCAGGATTTGATCTCATTATCCTACAAACCGCAGTCACTGTGCGCTGCACTTTACAACAAACAAAAAATGGTCTGGCCTAACTCGAGAGAAAGTGGTTTGAAAATGAAATTAGCAAACAATTTATGGTCCGATCATATCTGGTCTTCAGCCCTAATGAAAGCTGGCCGAGATTTGATAAAAATCGGCAGGCTTTCTTCATCACCTTTCAATTTACCTGTCCAATTCTGACCACATAGCCTGGGCAAATCTGTCACCGATACCAAGCTTTATAGGTACTGTTACTTCCCCACTGTGAACTGGAGCCTAAGGACAGACGTCAGTTTGTAGTAGTATTTTTTTTACCAGGCTAGACAGGAATGCTGTACAGGCATATGGAGAATATTATGTTGGCACATGGTTTCTTTAACTGTGTGATGTGTGTTTATGTGAGAAAAGACAGGAGAATCTAAAAATTCCAGCTGAAAGTAAATATATGGCTTGTTTCGTCCCTGTCTGTGTGTTGTTTTATTTGATAATAAAAGTGTTGGTTTCTTGAAATATTTGGTTTTTAAAGAGGGAGAGAGAGAGAGAGAGAGAGAGAGAGAGAGAGAGAGAGAGAGAGAGAGAGAGAGAGAGAGAGAGAGAGAGAGAGAGAGAGAGAGTACAACATGCATACATTTATTCACAATCTCTCTCTCTCTCAGATTCTTTCTTTCTTTCTCTCCTTTTCTCTGTCTTTCTTTATATCTCTCTCTATCTTGATGTCTTTCTCATCACACACACACACACACACAAACACACATTCATGAACTGACACATACAAACATAAATACATACAAAGTATATTTATAAAAACCATATGTGCATCTGTAGAACTGTCATCAAAAATGGCAGGTTTAAAAAAAAAAAAAAAAAGATAAATAAACATCTAAGTAAAAAAAGAAAAAGAAAATACAGGTGTAAAAACACACACACACACACACACACACACACACACACACACACACACAGACACACAGACATGTGTTTGTGTGGAAATGCATACTGACAAGCAGTAAAATCATTCTTCGTTTATCTCTGACACAGGACCAGAATTTCTACCCTTCTGTCAGTGTCAAATTAATATTCCACTTAGTAACATCTAGATAAGCAAAGTCAAAGCTAGATAAGTTGGTTAGAGACTGGATAAGTCAAGTGGAATCTTGAAAAAGTGAGACGACGTTTAAAACTTGAAAATAACGTTAAGACTAGATAAATAAATTTAAAATGAGCTAGGCTAGATGAAGACTGGATCAATAAAGTTAAGTACAGATAAGCTAGTTTGAGCTAGATAAGTAAAGTTAAGACTAGAAAATATCTTTCAGTCTGCTTAAGTAAAGTTAGAATTAAATAAGTTTGTTTAAGACCAGATAAATAAGATCAGCCTTAGATATGTTAAAGACTAGATAAATTAATACAACACTAGAAAAGTAAGTTTAATAATAGATAAGCTAGTTTCAGTATGTATGAGTAAATTTACGAAAGTAAGTTTAAGACTAGATAAATAAGATTAGCCCTAGATAAGTTGATGACTAGATAAATTAATTTTCAGACTAGAAAAGTAAGCTTAGGACTAGAAAATAAGTTTGAATCTAGAAACGTTATTTTAGTAATAAGGTAAGTAATTTCCTTTATAGAAAAGTAAATGTTTATTTTCAACAGATAAAGCAGGTGTATGATTCATGAAATTCTTAAATTTATTTATCTTATTTGTCTTCTGCCAAAATGTAAAATAAATCTTGTACCAAAATATAACATAAACCTTGTGCCAAAACTGTAACATGATGTCACATTTAAAATGTAAAATATTCTTGTGCTAATAATTGATATAAATACACCAAGTGTTTTGTATTAGAATGGTAATAGGATTAATCCTAAACAGTGTGCCCATTTCATTATTTCCCATTCTAAAAACTGCTCTGAGAATTAAACAAAAATAACAGTTAAAAGAAAAAAAAAAATCTTATTTGAAGGGTATTAATTCCAGTTGGTTGATTCCAGTTTTTATTAGAGTTATTTCATCTTGTGTGGCATATTATTAATAATAATAATAATAATAATAATAATAATAATAATAATAATAATAATTCTGTATCAATAAAATTATGATAATTAAATTGTAATAATCTGTTTTTTAAAGGGATCACCTTAGTTAATGGGAATAAAATGTATTATTATTATTATTATTTTTTTTTTTTTTTACTTATTGCCAAATGCTCTATTGAGAAATAGAATTAATAAAAATGGCCTACAAAACACACAGTCTATAGATGTTAAACATGGTGTAAATTTGTAGTACAAAATGTTATACAAATGCACTGACGTTTCATCCATTCAGAATCGTTGCCATGGAAAAAGCTTTATGTGTAACTAATGGGCATTGTGGGTAAATTGTGTATACCATAATAGTGTTAGGGTGTTAAGTAAAAAAAAATTATATTTAAAATCAACTGCCACCCACATTTTGTTCCACCTGTGTGTGTGGGTATGTGTGTGTGTGTGGGTGGTAGTGATAGACTTTCATCTGGTGGTTTTAATTTATTTATTTGAATTGGGTGGATAGTATGACTGTATGTATGTGCATATAAATACACACACACATGCATGCATGCACACATACACACACAACACACACACACAAACATATATACATCATATAAAGGACATATACATATATACATATACATACAAACCCATTCAGACATAAAAGAAAAACACAACTAATTTTTATTCTATCGTTAGCTATCAAATATCAATGTTTATTTGATATGCCAATGATGTTTGTTACCCCCAGGGAACTGTTGCCCCACCTCTCTGAATTTCAAAACTCACATGCTGTGTTTTTTGGCATCAAAGACATCTGCAATTTTCTTTTATCCTATTTCAGCAGTGTCTTATCATGTTAAATTTTAATTAAAATAAACATTTAATTAAATTTCCTTTTTGACAAAAGGAATTGTAATTTGCATAAAATTAATTTCAGGTGGGAAGGAATACCTGACAGGTAAATTGTTTTGAAAAAAAAAAAAAAAAAGTTTAATTAAAGGTAAATGATTGATTTTGTGATGACTTAGAAATTAATTTAGTTTAGGTAAGAACTTATTTATTAATAGATACAAATTAATTAACAACATTGGTGAAAAAAAAAAAAAAAAAAAAAATTGTAATAAAGTTGTATTAAATATACTGGGAAAAAAAGAAAAGAGGTATATAAATTAATATTAATTATTTTATTGAAAAGCTGTCAGCCAAAAAAAAAAATATATATTACAGGTAAAAATTTATTACAGGTAGAATTTGATCAATTAATTACCTAACTGATAACCTGTCAGTTTTAGGTATAATTAATATATCAAAGGTAAAAATTAAATTATTATAGTTTTTAGAAATCTGTCATTTAAAATATTTGTAAAAAGTCTTTGTGTATATATATATAAACACACACACACACACACACACAAAAAAAAAAAATATATATATATAGAGAGAGAGAGAGAGAGAGAGAGAGAGAGAGATTGATTGGGTATGTGTGTACAAGACAGAAAAGAGAGAAAACCTAATCAATTCTAGTTACAAATCAATTTATTACAGGTAAAAATTAATACATTATAGGTAATAAATAATGAAAAATAATAATAACAACTAAAAAAAAAATTATTTTTAATAAATGCAGTTACTGAAAACATATCGTGTTATCAAGTCTAGTTAAAGATTAATATATATGTTTGTATGTATGTGTATATATATATATATATATAAACTTCAATTAATTATGTTATTGAAAACCTGTCAACTCACCTGGCTGGGCAGGTCGTTACAGGTGCGTTGGGGCTTTGTCAGAACACCTGTATTACGGACAAATCACCTTTTCACACCTGTACATTGATCTGAGACCAGCTTTGACATTGTCTTTCTTCATCTCTCCTACTAGGGGCTCTTTCACAGCTCACTCACTACCCAGGACTCCTCGGCTCCTTCAGAATTCTGCTCCTACAGCAGAACTACCTTTTATATAGGGTCATGAACTGTACATGTTTAAAAATGTGTCGAGATTTTAGTAAAAAGAGATTTTCTCTTGTTCGGAGTTAATATATATTTTTTTTTCTTGTTGGACATTGTCAATGAAATTCAGTATATGTGTTGTTTTTTTAGGGGCTGGAGCATTTTTTGGGGTTTCATTTTTCAACATAATTATTTGTTTTCTGGTCATGGTATTCGAATTATTTTTAGTGGGATGTGAATTTGAAATTTAGCAGAGCATTTCTGGAGTTAATTTTTCAAGATCAATATATATATATTTTTTATTTCTGTCATATATAATTTTTCATTAATTTGAAATCACTTACAAAACTTTACATAACAATATTGCTGATTGTAATGGATAAATATCATTTATTAAAATATTAGGTTTGTAATATATTTGTTTATGAAAACTTGGTTGCTAGATATAACTTGATACTTCTTGATATTACTTAACGTAATTTAATATTTTGATTTCTTTACAAAAATATTACTTGACATACATGAACACATTTGATATAAACTGAATAATGCTTGATATATTTAATATTACTTGATATTACTTGATGCAATGATAAAATTCAATATTGCTTGATCAATTTTAATATAGCTTGAAATATATATATATATATATATATATATATATATATGATATTACTTTTTATCACTTAATCCAAAATGATGTAGATAGATATTAAATTTGATACAAAAATATATAATTTAATATTATTTAATACAACCTTTAAATAAGTTGTCAGAACTGGTCAAATGTATGTAACTTGAGACAACTTTATATGATTTAAATCAACTTGATATCACTTGACAAAACATCATACAATTCAGCATTACTTGATGGAACTTGATTTGACTTGACAATTATTCAGTCAGTGATGTTAATTTGTTTTTTTTTTCTGTTTTGTCCTGCAACTTAACTCTGTTAATCGCAATCTTCAACCTTTGAAAAGGTGAAGCTCAGGTCATCCATTTTTTATTTTATTTTTTTTTATTTTATCTCTAGCCCCTGTCAAACTGAAAACATTCGGGGTTTTTTTTGTTAACGGAAAATGTTGTTGTTGTTTTTTTTCTTTCTGTCTGTCTGTCTTCAAGACTATTGTTCAGAGAGTTTTCTAACAGGTGCTTACAGTTTATCAGGATTAAGAATCGTTAGAAAGGAGTTTGTTGATAAATTACTCTGTTTGTTTTCTCCTGTTTCTTTTTTCTATTTTTTTTTTTTTTTTTAAGTTTGTGTGTATTAAAAAGATAAAAGAAAAATAAACACAGAGTTGAGATGTTTTGAAATCTTTGTTTGTCTTTCATCTCTCTTTCTCCCTACCCCTCTCTCTATCTCTCTTATTCTTACTCTTTCTGTCTTCTTTTTCTCCTCTCTCTTTCTATCTCTCTCTTCTCACTTCTCTGTTTCTTTGTCTTTCTTTCTTGTTCTTTCTTTCTTTATCCTATAATGTTCAGTTTTCATCCTCTCTCTCCCCTTTTTCAATTTCTCTTATTTTTTCATCTTTTACTCTCTCTCAATCTGTCTGTCTGCCCATCTCTCTCCCCTGTGTTTTACTCTTTGTGTCTCACACACACACACACACACACACACAAAACACACACACACACACACACACACACACTAAGTACATTTAATGAACAAAACCAACAGACACCCACGCGCTGGTTTGTACAAATGTCAGAAAGCTGCAAGATATCCATAGATACCTCACACCTGTTTATCTACCCCATTCTTTACAGTCCTGTTTTTTTTTTTTTCATCACAGTTTCACACCTATTTAAACTGTCATCTAGATCAAACTTTAGACCACATTCTTAAAGCATCAACCAAACTGTGGATCTACGACAGTTTACAAACCAGCAGATCAAATAAGTACCCATCATAATTCTTAACCACTAACAATAATAATAAAGTGCCCATCACGTTTCTTAAGCCATCAGGGACTATAAGTGCCCACCACCCATTAGAGAGCTCGACAAAGAGGAGGTAATGTGTGTTGGGAAGTGTTATTTTTTTAAGTATAGGAAGGCATAAAGTGAGTTTTGTATGTACGTGTTAAAGTAAATATTGTGTTACTTAATGTTGTTGTGTCTGGAAGATTGTTCAGTGCATTTAAATTATAGTAATAGATTTTTAATTTGTGACTAGTTTCAATAAGTTAAATGTAATGTCTTCATAAGTTATCATTGTTAAATGATTTAGGTTAAAAACAACAACAAATTAGTATATTTTATTAACTGGGTGTTGTTTTTTTAAAATATTTTTTAACATTTTAATTGCTGTATGTTTTTTATAATGAAAGAGTTTGTGAAAGAGAGAAAAATGGAGAGAAAATAGGAAGTTAGAGAAAGAAAGAATGAATACCTTTACATATCACATCGTCTTCAAATAAATTATATTTCCTTTCAATAAATAAATAAATAAATACAAATTTAAAAAAACGGAAATACAGAAATAATTACATTCGTCTTAAAACTATGACAATCATTTCTTGTATTTCTCTTCAATTTTTCTTCTCTCTTTTTTCTTCTTCTTCCAAACCCTTTCTTCTGAGGCAACAAAGATGACACCAATTTGCTCACCATTTCTGTCTTGTCAAGTTCAAAAGAAAAACGGACAAGATAGAGAGCTTCAATGCACTGAATGCTTTTTTTTTTGTTGTTTTCTTTCGTAACATAAATCTTTTCTTTCTTTTTCTTCTTCTTCGTTCTTTTTTTTTTTTTTTCTTTCTTTTTCTTTTTTTTTTATAAATTTTTTCATTAGTCATGGAATGCGTTAGTCAGTATTGCCCTATTTGGATTTTTTTATTTTTTTTTTATTTTTTATAGGAGTAGAAATAAATGATTTAATTATTTGAAGAAGTAACATTTGTTAATGCGCATATATATATATATACACATAAACATACTCACACACACACACACACACATTACAATACTTATATCCATTCATACAAATACCTTACACAAACATACTCACACACACACACACACACACACTGTTACAGACACAGATACACACACAATATATATATATATAAAGCTACATCAGAAGTAAATATGACATTACTTTTTTGCCTGGCACTTCAAAACTAATTAACAATCTTGATGTGTCACTTCGAACAGGGAGGGGTCTAGACCACACCTTGAACCACCCTGAGTACCACATTGTTTACATTCTTATTATTCTTTTTTTTTTTTCCCGTTTCATTCTTTTATCTTCTTCTTTTTTTTTTTTTTTTTTGTATTTTATTATCATTATTATTATTCTTTCTTTTTTTATCTTTTTTTTTATTTTTTTTTATAGATTCTATCTTGCTTAGATACAAACACTGATAAAAAAAAAAAATAAACTTTAATATTTGTTACAAAAAAATTTCTTTTTTTGATAATAATAATAAAAAAAAAAAAAAATGTAATTACAGTCTTTTGTGAAAGAACAGTTTCCCCTTTATGTTAAAATGTGTTTGTAATGGTCTCTGATTTAACAAAAAAAGAAGAAGAATAACAAAACATCATTACATGAAAGAAAAAAAAAAAAAAACTGATAATATTATCTATAAAACCCATCCACATTACTGCATCGCTCTTCAGTGAACGAACACCAATCTTAGGGATTCAAAATGAATGCAGTCGTTTATTAAGTTCACAAAAGCGCCGCTGCTGAATCCACTGCTCCTAAAAGGCGATGATGATGATGATGATGTTGTTGATGATGTTATCAGCTGTGTGTAAACATTTCTGCTTGTCACGGCTTTGAGAAAAGAGAAAAAAGAAAAAAAAGAAGAAGATCTACATCAGATAAACCATGACTAGGCTAATGGTAAATGTAATACGTAATTACTGTTTATTGAAAAACCTTCACAAAGGAAATCTGTTTCGGCCACGGCAGGGAGCTCGGTTCAAATCCCATTCATGACATGTTTCTTTATTTTTCTCCTGGTATTGAGAAATGACAGCCGTAATCCGGTTAAATTTTTTTTCTCTTTTGTGGGTTTTAAACGAGATAAACAAGGTAATTTGTGTAGGATGTATTGTTATGTTAAAAAGAAAAAGAGATGATTGCTTGTACTACTGTCAGAATGGTTTAAGTTTGAGGATTTTGAATGAAAATGTTGCATGATGACTTGAAGTAACTGACATCGTTTGAAATGTTTTCATTTTTGAAGTTGCTATGATTGCTCTCTCTCTCTCTTCTCTCTCTCTTCTCTGTGTCTCTCTTTCTCTTTGTCTCTCTTTCTCTCTGCTTCTCATTTTCTATCTTCTCTTTTTCTCTCATTCTCTCTCTCTCTCTCTCTCTCTCTCTCTCTCTCTGAAGCTCTTTATATCCTGTTTTGCTCTCTGATTCTCACTCTCTCAACTTCCCTCTTTATCTTTCTCTCAGTCTTCTATCTTATTTTCTCCCAAGCCCTCTCTCAATCTTTCACTCTCTCTGCCTCTCACATCCATCTCATAACCTTTCTCACCATTTTCAAATTTCATTTTCTTTTCACTTTAAATGACACATCATCACCTACCACCAAAATAAACTTTTAACAGTCTCACTTTCGATCATCTGTTTCAAAAATATAACAATAACAATAACAATAAATAAATAAATATTTAAATAAAAGAATAACAAGACAATGAACCAGAGTTCAAATGCAAATGTCGAAATAAAAAAAAAAAAAAAAAAAAAAAAAAAAATAATAATACTAAAAAAAGACTTTAAACAGAAACATTTGTAAAAATCATCACCTTGAAAATTTTACACCGTGGCGTTTTCTCACAATGAAACAGCGAGAGTTCCCACCCCTAATAAAGGGTCCCTGCAGGCCCCGAAATGACAGGTGACCACAGGAGCTGGGGGGGGGAAGAACAGATCAAAAGGTGAAGACGTACCCCTCAGGTGTTTTTGTTGGTCGTTAACACTTTCAGGTGTGAAGAGAAACAAAGGTGGGGGTTTGGTTACCTTTGATGTTTTTAAAACAGTTATGATTAGGGCTGACGAGGGTCAACTCTGCAGGTAAAAAAAAAATAATCAGTCAGGTGAAAGTGGATGATGCGATTTCACGGGGTGAATGGAGAGGGGGGAGGGTGGAAGGGGAGGGTGTTGCAGTCGTTTTTACGATTATTTTTAGTTTCAGTTTATTTTTATTGTTTTTCTGAAGTGTTTATCGATGTTTTATTGTTATTGTTTACTTTTTAGTCATCTGTTTATTTTCTTTTTAAACTAATTTAACAAAAGGATTGTTTGTTTAAAAATGGTTTATTTTTGTACAATTTTGTTCCTTTCAGACAAAAGCAAGAGCTATTTTTTATCCTTATTTATCTATATTCTGATTAAAAAGCCAAAAAAATCAACATTCATTCTTCACCCATTAATGTAGTGCAACATGTGTTTTACCAAATAGTTTTACAAAGAAACTTATATCACCACATAAGTTGTTCCTTTCAAACAACAGCAAGAGTTATTTTTTCATCTTCATTCCAATTCAGGATCCAAAAGTTCACATTAATCTTCACCTAGTAATAAGTGCAATATCTATCTATTAAATGTTTTTTTTTTTAAACTATTATCAACACATATGTTGTTCTTTTAATTGAACAGCAAAACCTATTTTTATGTTCATTCTTATTACAGATGTAAAAATCAACATCATCTCTCCATTTATTAATAAAGTCATTATAGTGCAACATCTATTTATAAATAAATATTTTTATAAACTATAATCAACACATAGGTTGTTCTTTTCACTCAACATCCAGACCTATTCTGTTGTTCGTTCTGATTAAAGATGTAAAAATCAACAGCAATTCTTCGTCCACTGATAATTAACTTAATGCGACATCTATTTACCATTAGTGTTTGAATACCTATTGAAGCATTTCCCGATTAATATGACAGATATGTGACGCGCGTCAAATATGTGACATTTACTTTGTCTTTGAAATCACGAGCAAAGCTTAGAGAGAGAGAGACATTTAATTTACCAAGTTAATTGGAAATAGTTATCTATTTTACGACCATTAAAAAAATAATAATAACTTATATGGATTTTGTGCCAAACATTTTTATATGCTCTGTCTAATTCCTTTCATGAAATGACAGCAACATCGGCACTGTGGTGTACCGATAACAAGCAACTACAGTGCAGTCATCTGCATCGTTGGACCGAACAGTTGGTCTAATCTGCCGACACAATATATGTTTTTTTTTTTATTTATTTATTTAATTTACTGAACAAAACAATAAAATATTCATTTGATAATGATAAATCAATATCGGGTGGTTTGGGCCATTCCGTTCACGGTTGAGCGGTCACGGCGAACGGACCGTGGCGAGTTGGGACAGTCGCTGAAGCGTTGCTGTTTTATTCTGGCAGTGTCCATGATCAGCTGGACATGGTCTGAAAAGGGTGGGCAGGCGATCAGAAGTCCAGCAGGTCCTCGATGAAGCTGGTCATTGTGTTTCGCTTGGTTAGTTCTTTCGGGTCCGTGTTAAGTGTGTGTGTGTGATGTGTGTGTCCAGTCACTTGGAAAGAGCTTGTGACAATCAGTTGATTGTTAGTGTACATCTGTCTGTCAGCAGTGCATTGTGGGATGTATAATCAATAGATTCAGGGTGGGTTTGGGGAGATACAAAATATGTTCTTAGTAGGCTGGGAGATATTAAATATATACACTTACATATATAAATACACATAACACTCTCCATCTCTCTCTCTCTCTCTCTCTCTCTCTCTCTCTCTCTCTCAGACTCTCTCTCTCTCTCTCTCTCTCTCTCTCTCTCTCTCTCTCTCTCTCTCTCTCTCACACACATTCACACAATTGCACCTACATATTAATTTTTTTCCTTTTACTAATTGTGTCTCCAAACCTATTTAAAATGCAGCATACCATATTGTAATGAGAACATCGTTAAATAATTAATTTTGTCTCTTATTAATTAATTGTAAAGGAATTTCCTTTTGCATCTTTGCATAGTCTTTGCCATTCAAAAGATAGAATATATGTTATATTATCAAACTAGATGATTGTAATATTAAAAAGAGCAAACCATTAAATAAAAAAAAAAATCCATCATTCTGCTATTTGCATAGCAAATATGATGGAAAGTAATTTATGTTATCAAACTATACGACTGTAAATCAAAAAACAAAAAAATGTTGAGTACACAATTAAATAAAAGATTATTTTTTTGTATTTTTTTTTCCTTTCTTTTCACTATCTGTTCACAAAAATATGACAGAACATAATTCATGTTATCAGCCCATAAAACTGTATATCAAAAAGATGTTAACTAACATCATTAAATAAAAATATTTTTACTCCGTTATTATATTTTATCTCGATGTAATACACTCGATATCTCACGTCTTTAACGATCCATTCTGTGTATACCATTTCATCCAGCGCCGAGAACATTTTATTTCCCAGTATCTGCTTTCTCCATCAACCTATCCAGTTTATCTCTGTTCAGGACTTGCCTAATTGCCGGCACAATATTTACACAGCGATGTTGCAACGTTGTGCAAGTCGTTTTACAGATGCACATCCTGCCGATGTGTTGAGCGATGTTGTCGCAGTGTCTGCCCCCTGGTGGCGAGATTACAGAGCGGGCAGGGGGGTGCCCGTGTTTTTCTCTGTCTGTGTGTTTGGTTTTCTGTGTGTGTGTCTGTGTGTCTGATAAGTTCATTTCGAGGCTGAGTAATTAGTGTGTGGTTTTTCATCACAGTGACAGTGTTTTGTGTTTTTTCTCTGTCTGTCTGTGTGTGTGTGAGAGAGAGAGAGAGACAGAGAGAGAGAGAGAGAGCGGAAAGAAAGTAACAGACAGAAGGAAAGGGAGAAAGAATTTGTGTGTGCATGTGTGAGAGAGAGAAAGAAAGAGAGAGGAACAAAGAGTTTGTGTGTTTGTGTGTGTGAGAGAGAGAAAGAGAGAGAGAGAGGAACAAAGAATTTGTGTGTGAGAGAGAGAGAGAGAGAAAGAAAGAGAGGAACAAAGAATTTGTGTGTGTGTGTGTGTGAGAGAGAGAGAGTATGCATGTATGTGAGAGTGTATGTGTGTATCTATGTTTGTGTGTTTCTGTATATATGTGTGTATGTCTATCAATTTGCAATACATATACAAGCAAATTCATCTATCATGTGTTTGTGTATCTGTACATAACTTTCACAGCAAAACAAAGAAATTATTTTAATTTACTTCTCTCTCTCTCTCTCTCTCTCTCTCTCTCTCTCTCTCTCTCTCTCTCTCTCTCTCTCTCTCTCTCATCCAAAGCATTACAACTACATCTATTCTGTCAGTCCATGAATTCTTCACAACCACAGCAGAAACCAGAAAGAAACAAGCAGATCTGTAATTCTGCCACATAATAGACACTCATCTCATCACTCTCTATTTTTAAACCACAGAAACAACTCTGATATTAAAATCGTTGACTTAACTCAGATGATTAATTTTTTTTTTTTCTTCTTCTTCAGATTGTGGAGTTGTGTTGCCAATGGATACGTAAATAGCATGAAGGATGAAAAACAATTGGAGGAGTACAAAGCCGATTGGCTGTCTACATCTTACGGTCCTCATATTTGTCTTCGTCTCAGTTCAAGGTGAGCAATCTTTCATAAACATAACTTTTTTTTTTTTTTTTTTTTTTTTTTTTAAATAATTATGTGGTTTGGGTGTTTTGGTATTCAGTTTGTGCTGAATAAAATAAAGACATTTTAGGGTTTTATTGTGCCTTTATTTTTCAGGATGGTTTATGTAATTAATTGAGTCTCTGGTTGGAATGGTAAATTGGTAATTGTTATTCTTTAATATAATAAAATAATATATATATATTTATATTTAAATTAATTTTTCTTAATTATTTATTTGATAGTCAGTTCAAAAAATAAAATAAAAATAATTAAAATCTGATAAATAAATTTAAAAAAAAGAGTTAAACAATTGTGTATATTACACGAAAGCTAATCATATTAAAAAAAATAATAACTAATAACAAAACCCTTTGATATATTAATAACGATAAACACTTATTTACTAACAAGAATAAAATCAAAACAATTTTAATATGTAAAATAACAATAAACACTTTTAACCATGCTGATGAAAATAAAACAATTTTAAACGTTGCAAATAATACAAAATAAAAACTCTTAATAACAATAAACACTTAAACACTAATAACAGTTTTACAGATTTTTAAATGTCAACACTAAAAGAAAATTGACCAATTTTCACTGTCACAGTTAAAAGCTAAAAACCCCAGGTCTCCCAATTATTAACAGCCTTTTTTTTTTTTATAAAACCTGTTACATTGTCCAGATTTTGGCTGGAAAAAAATCAGCTGTGTTTGGTTTGAATTAACCCTTGCTGTTTTGACAGATATTTTTATAGACATTTGTGATAAACAAAGTGAGAAGAGAGAAACAGTTTTGTGTTACAGCTGTCCGGATAGAAATGCAAGAAATGTCGATTTTAAAATGTGTGTGTGTCTGTGTGTGTGTGTGTGTGTTGATGGGGGGGTTACGGTAGAATAAGAATTAGGGGTTGGGTCGTCGGGGTGTGGGGTGGATGTAGGGGGTTAATGAATAGAAAACTGTTATGTTTAGTGATGAGGTTAGAAAATTCTTTAAAGGAGAGAGAGAGAGAGAGAGAGAGAGAGAGAGAGGGGGAGGGGGGGAGGGGGAGGAGACCGAGAGAGAAAGAGAGAGAGAGACAGAGAGAAAGAGAGGGAGTGAGAGGACTGTGTGAGAGAGAGAGAGAGAGATTGTGTGTGTGTGTACAACTCTTGATGTTGCTTTTGACTTTTTTTTTAAAAGGTTATAGTTTAAGAGGTCAGTACTACTTAGCAAATTGTTATTTATTTAATTTAATGACATTTAAAATAATTTAACCTTGACACTTACACTAATGTGTGTATATGTTGTGTGTGTGTGGAGAGTGAGGGAGGGAGAGAGAAAAAGAGAGAGAATAGTGAGTATCACAGAGAAAAAGAAACAGAAATAACTTTATCAAAGAATTAAAAAAAAATTGTTTTGGAAACCTAAGTGAATTTTAATACTGGTATTTATTTATTACTGTTAGGACATAACACATAAATACTTGTTTTACAAAATCAAAATTGAAATTAAACAATTACCCATCATTCCTCAGCTGGTAATGTAGCTCTCTCTATATAATATTGTTACAGACTTTATCAAGTCTAGGAAAACATTAGAGAATGACCTGACACTATTATCACAGCTGACACTCTAACTACTAGACCAACCTGGACATAAATTATTAAAAAGACATTAGCAAGTCTAGGAAATCACAGACACATTAATACTCAGACACTCTAACTATTGAGCCATACATAAAAAAAATTAACGGAGACTTTGGCAAGTCTAGGAAAACATAGACACATGAATACTCAACGGACACTCTAACTACTGAGCCACACATAATTTTTTTAACGGAGACTTTGGCAAGTCTAGGAAAACAGAAAAAACAACAACAGGGGCTTGACACCATCACCATTCCCAGCAATGCGTTGGTTTAGAACTGCTAGTGAATTGGATGTCACTAATTTTAATTGCTGAATCAACTGAAGGCAGGGGGAGACATTATGTAACAAGCGGTAAAGAAAACAGTACATTGATTTGAAAGTCAACTGACGCTGGTTGGAAACACTGCAAACAGTTGTTAAGAAAACAGCCGTCCATTTGGTTAAGCAAATTGAACCACACAAGGAAGACAGCATCTTGAAGTGGTTGCTGGAGAGTTTGACACTGCTGCTGCTGTAGTTGTAGTAATATTGTTACTTTTCTCACACCATTGTGTAACCGAATTACCCTGTCTTGTATTCATAGTCTGAAAGTAACTTCAGAGATGTTTTTGTAATGATGGACCTTTTGGTTCATTTTTTTATTGACAAAAATATTTTCTGACCATTTAATGGTTGTTAGATGTCGAAGATGATTTATAATAAAATATATTTTTGTAATTAATTTTAATGGCTTGAAGGGAAATTGGTTGTTACCAGAAGAGTTTTGTCAGTTGCTTTACAAGATATATATGTGTAAATGTGTCTTCTGCTGTATGTGAATGCACATAATGTTTGATATGCCAATCTCCCTGTTGATCTATTTTATATCCTCTTTTTCATGCCTTTTTCTCTTTGACTCATATATTTTTCTCTTTTTAATCTTTCTTTTTATCTTTTTTTATCTCTTTCTTTTTATCCCTTTGATATGTTGTCTTTCTCTCTTTCTTTATCTCTCTCTCTCTCTCTCTCTCTCTCTCTCTCTCTCTCTCTCTCTCTCTCTCTCTCTCTCTCTCTCTCTCTGTCATCCTCTCATCACAAAAACTTACATTTTAATAACTAGCAGCAAATCTGCATCTATCTCTAACAAGTATATCATTCCTCTCTCTCTCTCTCTCTCTCTCTCTCTCTCTCTCTCTCTCTCTCTCATCTCTCTCCCATCTCTCTCCCCCATCTCATATCCTCTCATCAAAAAAAACAACAACATACATTTTAATAACTAACTAACACGGTTTCCAATCAACAACTCTGGGACAGAGAGCACCTATATCATACCAGCGATACCTAACAGCCGGTAGTGTGGTATGGTATGGTATGGTATGGTATGGTACACACACAACCGACAGAGCTGTTACACTCACTGCTACACACCATAAAACATCTCCACACCCCCAGACAATGGTTAATTTACTGGTCTCCCATTCTCCATATACAACTCACTGTTAATGAAAAGGAATACCCTTGGGTTTCACTTCGGGGCCGTGGACGGTAATGGAGGTGAAAATACATATCTTCGGTTTATCAGGTGAGCTGACTTGCCCCCCCACACTCTCGGGAGATATGCTTGTAGCCGTGGAAACATTAACAGCCGAATCAGCTGTCCTCGAGGTTAATTGGAGAAAATGATGTCTGCTTATCTCCCCGCTGAAAACACATTAATGTCCTGTGTAGCAGTTGATGGTCATTTCACAAACAAGTGAGAGTCACTGTACAGGTCTCTCTCTCTCTCTCTCTCTCTCTCTCTCTCTCTCTCTCTCTCTCTCTCTCTCTCTCTCTCTCTCTCTCTCTCTCTCTCTCTCTCTCACACACACACACACACACATACACACTGACACAAATTTATTCTCCCTTTCTCTCTCTCTCTCTCTCTCTCTCTCTCTCTCTCTCTCTCTCTCTCTCTCTCTCTCTCTCTCTCTCTCTCTCTCTCTCTCTCTCTCTCTCTCTCTCTCTCTCTCTTCCAAGCAAGGTTAAAGCCAAAGTATAATAAACACAGAAGCACTGGGCTAGAGTTCAGTGGTTAGAATAGTTGCTTGTGTGTTTCTGAAACTGAAAATTACTGATCTAGTTTAAATTTTTAAAAAACAAAGCTACTGATCTTAAACAGAAAAATACTGATCTAGTTTAAATATTTGAAACACTAGGCTACTGATCTTAAACAGAAAATTCATAATTTTTAAAAAAATTTTTTTATTAAAACTGAACTTGATCCACTTTAAAAAAAAAACAAAAACTTACAATCCAGCTTACTGTACAAAGAGACGCAAACCTTCAAACAGTAAAGCTCTGTTTACCTTGTATCTCTCTCCAAGACCACAACTAATGGCCAAAAGTATAATTCGTTACGTCTTTGTAGCTAAGGAAATTATAAATGTCAAGCAGCCGGAAATTGCTTTTCTTTGAAACATAGTGAGAACAAACTAGTAATCAACATAAAACATGGAAGTTCAAAAAAAAAAAAAAAAAAAAAAAAGAAGAAAAGAAAAAGAAAAAAAGAGAAAAAAGAAAATCAGGATGTTTGTAATAAGGATGTCAAATTGTACTGTTGGCGAAAAAAGTGATTTGCATAAATTTTTCTGGGTTGCTGTTGATGTAGGAGTGTGTTTGTCTTATGGGGGGGTTTAGTTGATGTGCTTACAGTGTGTGGGGGGTGAGTTTTATGTAGATGTGTGATTTTAAGATGGAGAGAGGGAAAAGGGGGGAGGTTGAGAGAAAGTTGGAGAAGTACAAAAGATGGGGAGGAACAGAAAGAAAGCAAAATATAAAAGAAAGATGGCAGGAAAAAGACACACAGACAGACAGACAGACAGACATAAAAAGGTGTTTTCTAATTGCTAACAAATTTTTAAAATAGAGATGAGAGAGAATTAGGTACACAATCAGAGAAAAATGGATGGAAAAGAAAACATTTAGGACCAAATTTTTGAAAGTTTTTTTTTAAATTACAAAACAGTTTTAAAATTCTAACTCACGTTTATTTATTTCAACTAAAGAGTTTGTGAGACCTTTTTTTTTTTTCTTTTTTTTTTTTTTAATCAAAATCAATCTCTGTTGGAAACAGACAACATTTAAAACCCAATTTTTGTAAGTTGTTTTTTTCAAATTACAAAACAATTTAAAATTCTAACACACACGTTTTTTTATTTTTTTTTTATTTTCTCTCTAAGTGTTAACTCATTTTCACATGTGTGGCATGAGACCCTTTTTTTTTTTTTTTTTAATGTTTTTTTTTTATCAAGACCAATCTCTTGTACTTCCTGTCTATCATAACTACAAGTTGATTCACAAAACAGTAAACTGTTGATAACATCAACGTCACAGGGCTATAACCGGTAATGAAATATCAACACTTTATTCATACCTGCAAAACACCTAGCTGAAGTGTATGCTTAATTGTGGTCAGCCAGGTAAGATCGTTATCAAGGTAATCATGCAAAAAAAAAAAAAAAAATGTTAATGATACCTTTTAAAAAAAAGCCTGAAGATTGTCCTTAAGGAAGAAAATTTTGGGATGGGTTTAAAAAAAAAAAATAAAAATTGGTCAGAATAATAATGATGTGTGTTATAGAAAAATTACTGGGATTGTTTGAGAATTAGGTGATAAATATGTAATGTTATGTAGAATATGGAGCACTGGGTTGGAATGTGAAAAATGGAATGTGAAAAGTGTCCAGATGTGTTGGTCTTGATATAAAAAAAAAATTAAGATGTTATTTATTTAAGTTGTAATTTTGGGATTTTTTTTATTTTTGTTGCTGTTGTTATAATAATAATAATGAAATAACAATAATAATAATAATTATGATTATTATTATTATTATGATTATTATTATTATTATTATTATTATTATTATTATTATTAAATTTAAGAACTACACTACTACTATTACATTAACAAGAAACAATCTCTCACCTGTTATTTAAAATAAATAAATAAATAAAATTATTTGTACAGTATATATAAATAAACATGTAAAGAAGGTTAAAATGACTGGTCCCTTTTAGGATTATTGGCTTTTTTTTTTTTTTTTTTTTTTTTTTTTTTCTATTTCCCCATCTATCATGCCTAGACAAGTACAGCTTAATTAGATAGATAGTTGGATAGATTTAAAGATCAATAGAAAAAGACAGACAGACAGATAAACAGATAAAACATACAGGATAAATATATAAAGAAGTAATAACTAAAATAAAAAAAAAAAATAAAATAAAAAAATATATATTATTATTATTTTTAAATATTTAATAATGTAATTAATAAATGAAACCAAAACGTAAAAATAATTATATATATATATATAAATATAAATACAAATAAAAATTATCTAAAAAATCAAAGAACATGACTAACAGGTTTTTTTTTTTTTTAATTTATTCTTACAACTAGAAGTCAAACAAACAGAAAATTGATACGATAATTGCGGTTTACAATTGAACAAGAAACAACAAACGACGTAAAAAAAAAAAAAAAAAAAAAAACAACAGAAAAAAAAACACCTCCCGTACATGTTACGTGGTCTTATTTAAGACCTGTTGATATTATTGAACCATGTACTCCTATCTCCTAATGCCTCCTATCTTCTATCTCCTATGATTTCACACTCCGTCAATTGCAAATAGATGAGGCAAGTTTAGTTGTCGCAGATTTGGTTTCAGATACTCAGTCAGTGTGTGGTCTGAGATTTCTTATTTATAGATTTGGTGGCAAATGAATGAAATGGAATATGGGAGGGAGGGAGGAGCTTTTTGGCTGGAGTGAAAGAAAAGTAGAATTTTTGTTGGTTAATGAGTGTTAAATTTAAAAAAAAAAAAAAAAAAAAAAAATTTTTTTAAATTTTAAAATTTTGGTTTTGTTTCGTTTTTTTTGTTTTTTTTTTTGTTCTGGGTTTGTTTATTTTATTTTTTTATTTTTTTATTATTTTATTTTTATTAGGTTTGGTTTTGTCTTTTTCATTTCTGTTTATTTTATTTTATTTTTTTTCATTTTTGTCTTTCTTTTTTTTTATATATATTTTTACTGTCACACATTTATTCAGCGTTTTATTTCATTTTTATTTTCGATTATGTCATATAATACAGACATAAAATGGTTTATGAAATTTTTGATGTTGTGTTATTTAGGAGTTTTTTTTTCTTTTTTTTCCTTTTTATCTTTTTGTTTTAATTTACTTTTTTTTTTTGTTCTTCATTTTATTTTTAGTTATTAATTTTTTTTTAGGTTTCTTTCTTTCTTTCTTCTTGTTTTTCTTTTGCAGTTTTAGTTTATTTTCATCATTATTTTATTTTTTTATTTTATTTTAATTGGTATTTTATTTATTAATTTCCATTTTTTTTATATTATTATTTTTATTTATTTATTATTAATTTTATTTATTCATTGTTTTTTTACCATCATTGTTATTATTATTATTATTATTATTATTATTATTATTATTATTATTATTATTATTATTTATTGTTATTTATTTAAATAAAAATTTTTTTATATACATTAGTAAATATTTTTTTTAAATTTCTGAAGTTGAGTTTACTTGTTCTCTCTCCTTAAAAAAATCTAACATTTTTAAATTAAAATATATATAAATATTTTTTTTAAATTTAAAAAAAAAAAAAATCTGACTGATGAGATTTGTACAAGATAATTCATCAGATGTTACAAAAACCAGATTCCCACCATTTTTTTTTTTTTCTTTTTTTTTTTTTTTTCTCTCTTCACGAATCTGCCAGTTTTTTTCTTCTGCCATTTTCAAATTTAACAAACTCAAACTAGGAGAAGAAAAACCAGTTTTTGGCAGACATGCTGGAAATGAGGGGGACAAAAAAAAAAAAAAAAAAAATAGAACCTGGAAAATAAACTCAACCCATTTGATGAATCTGTCCATCTGTCATTCTGTCCATTAGCTGGTTCGTGCATTCATTCACCTCACTCAGAATAAGCTCTAAATTAGTCACCATCCTCACAGTTCTGTGTCCGACTGTCTGTTCATTCATTCATTCATCCATCCATCTGTCCTTCTCTCCGTCCTTCATTCCATCCATCACTCCGACTACCGCTACTGCATCTGTCCATTCTTCTGGTCATCAATACATCCAAACATCCCAATCTTCTCTCACCAGTTCATTTTTTCATTCATCCATCCATCCATCCATCCTTCCATCAGTACATCTATTCTTCCATCCATCCCACAATCAAAACATACTTTTTCTCTCTCACCCAGTCATTTTTGCATTCATCCATCCTTCAGTCAATCCATTCATTCATTTTTTTTATCCATTGTCAATCCATCTATCCATCCATAATTTTGTCCGTATAAAGACATTCTGTCACTTCATGGAATAATGTTATTTATCTGCTGCTGGGATTCTGTTTTATTATACACCATTCCATTTGCAACTCAGCACCCACCATAGTAGTTTGACATTCTAGTGTGAGGCATTAGTTAGAATGGGAATTTACCCAAGCAGGTCGTGAAGCAGGATTGACCCAACAACCTTATCCACAATTCTCTTTTCTTAACATGAAGATGCATTTCAGTTTGACATCATATTCTATCTCTGGAATATAAAAAAAAATTAAGATTTGCAGACTTCGTACATATTTTTTTTTTTGTGTTCTTATCTTATCATTTTATTGCATTATCTTTTTTTTTTTTCTTGTTTTTCGTATATTTTTTTATTAAAAAGCTCCCAAATTTTTTTTAAAAAAAAAAAAAATTATGTTAAAATCTCTGAGATTTCTTCATTAGTTCCTTTCATCCATGGTCTTGTATTTTATCTTAAGATATTAGGCTTCTATTATTTTTAAAAAAAAAATAATTTTTTATATTTATTTATTTTTTTATCCAACTTGTTGCTTTTCCTTGTCATTAGTGTGTCCATTAGCTCATTTTGTTGTTGTCAGGTTTTGTTTGCGAAAGCCGATGTCACTGCAGTAGTTCATCCACTGTTCATGTGACGCAATTTGTCACCATTGCAGAAAGTATCGATTTATCCTAGAGAAAGAGAGAGAGAGAGAAGATAGAGAGGTAGAGAGAGAGAGAAAAAAAAAAAAAAAAATAAAAAAGAGTCTTAAGTGAAAAATATGACATAAGCATCATGATGAAGTGGAGAAAGAAGAGGAATAAAAAAAAATAAAAATAAAAATTATTTCCCTCAGGGTTTTAATAATTTTAGAAGATTCACTGATGTTTTTTTTTTTTTTTTGTGTGTGTGTGGCTGTGGTTGTGGTTTTGTTTCTGTGCTAACATGGGAGACATTGTACAGATATGAATGTTATTTTGTTCTGTTGGGGTTTTAGAGATCAAATTTTATTACTGATCTGCCTATTTTTTTATTTTTTTTTATATCTGAAATTATTGAAATTTAAAAAAAAATTTAAAAAAAACCAAAACTTTGGTGACATTATTGTTGTTAGATCAAAACATGTAAAAATTTACAGGGATTGGTTTTGTGAATAATATTTTAGAAATGGGTCATTTATTTCCAGAATTTTTTCAATTTTATTTTTCCTGTTTGTGGGATGGTACATAATAAAACATTTTTGATACTAATTGTAAAAAAAAAATTAGCCCATGAAATTGTGAGAATCGGTTTCATCTCTTGTTATTTTACTAGTCCAAAACCATGTGTACTGTGTCTTATATTATTACACACTTATGTTATATATAAGTAATATCACACACCTATGTGATATATGTTTTATTACAGCTATTTGACATAAGTACTAGAATTTATTATGATATATAAACCTATCACACACACATGATATATAAGAACTATCACACACATGATATATGTTTTATTGCTTATTTTATAAGTGCTATCATCACACACACCAAGTTTGTGATATATAAGTATCATCACACACAAGTATGTGATATATAAGTATCATCACACACACCTTTGTGATATACGGGACGCATATTATTTATCTCTCTGGGTGTTCTTTATGAGGTATCACAGGACATTTGGCAAGTCGCGTGCACAAAGTAATTATTCAGCAGCAAATATTCGTCAGTGCATGTTATCAATACCCTCTAGGATGGAGACCCTAAGATGTTTTTTTTTTCATTTTTTTCTTTTTTATTGCGATTGTTTTTTTTTTTTTTTTTTTTTTTTTTTTTTTTTTTTTTACACCACATTTACGAAACAGAAAAAGATTTTTCTTCAGACAGTTATGTCGAAATATGAATGGAGTAAAAGCCAAAAATGTATACCTGTACGGTAACTCGTGTTTTTTTTTTTTTTTTTTTTAACGAAATTTATATCTTTGGTATACGTTTTGTAATGGGTTTTTTTTTTTTTTTCTCTTTCTTGTGTCGTTGTCGATGACGTTGAATAATGTAAACAAAGAGGTTGTGTGTGTGGTTTTTTTTTTTTTTGTAAAAGAAGACGATATCCTTTCTGAAGTGAAGCAACAAAAGTAAGAATGAAATAGGAAGACAAAAGAAATCTGCCATTAAGTGTATGTGTGTGTGTTTGTCTGGATTTATATCTTGTTGTGTGTGTGTGTCTGTGTGTGTGTTATGGAGGGAGTGGGGCTGGGAGGGGGGGAGGGAGGGGGGGAAAGAAAAGGTGCATAAAGAGACAGAGAGCTGCAGAGAAAAGGAGAAGTGAAAAGATGGAGAGAAATAAAGAAAGGAAGGATAGTGGAAGAAAAAGAAGTGGAGAGTTAAGAGAGAGAAAAGAAAGATAATGTCTTCACAGACAGGCTTAAATAGTTTTAACATGTGCATTCTGTGTCTTACAGGAAAATTGATAGAAGTTTTCAATATTATGTATGTATGTGTGTGTGTTTCTCTCTCTCTCTCTCTCTCTCTCTCTCTCTCTCTCTCTCTCTCTCTCTCTCTCTCTCTCTCTCTCTCTCTCTCTCTCTCTCTCTCTCTCTGTATATATATATATAATCTGTTAAAATGTATTTGACATAAAACACAACCTGAGAGAGGGAGTCAGGGATAGAGAGACACACAGACAGACAGAGAGAGAGGGAGAGAGAGAAGAGAGAGAGAGAGAGAGAGAGAGAGAGAGAGAGAGAGAGAGAGAGAGAGAGAGAGAGAGATAAGTTTGGTAATTTATTCAACGTATTTACTATAAATGTATTTCACACATAACAACAAAAACAAATGTCATTTCCTCTAACAAGTTCTGCACCAGATTTCTGTTAACAGCATCAGTAGAAATGTACTGAAGAGATGAAGTGTTTGATTCACACTTCTCGAAATGTCCCACTTCGAGAACATTATCACAACATAATCTTCCTCTTCTTCTTCTTCTTCTTCTTCTTCTTCTGTGTTTTAATACATCATATAACTCTGACCTCAGGCTGGGTAAAAAAAAAAAAAAAAATAAATAAAAAAACCAAGATGGAAGCTAAAAACCTAATTCATTTATCTACTGTGAAAACACATCAAAAAATATTCAACATGCAGAGGAGAAAAGAAGCCCCAAAAAACACACATATGGCCAAGGCAAGATTAATGCGAAAAACTAACAGCACCAACAAATAAACAACCAAAGGGAACTCTTCTTTGGATGAGATAGATAAATAGAGGATGTAAATAGTATCGGTTTCCATAATGTCACCATCAGGAAAAACATGGGCTGTTTATGGGGATACGTGGAAAAAACGTTAAAAAACGGGTCTTGTATTGTGGAGAAAAACAAACAGTGGTGCAATTGTTAGAGCAGAAGAATGACTTGGAATGGTTCTGCTGTTTGCTGTATGGTTTGTGTACTTAGGACAGAGGTTCCTGTTGGAGTAATCGGCTACTTTCAGGCTGGGAGAAAGATTAGTGAAATTTCGGGTACTGATAAAGAAAAAAGAAGAAAATGTGATTATTTTTATGAGAGTTTTAAAAGTTTGATGGTTGATCTTTTTTTTTTTTTTGTATATACAGAGTTTATTGTTGTTGTATGTATGATAGTTTATGTTGGTATGTGTGTTAGTGTGTTAGTGTGTGAGTGTGGGTGTGTTTGTGTGTGTGAGAGAGAGTGAGATCAGAAATGTATCTGTGTGAATGTATGTTATGTAGAGATACATATATGCATACATCCATAAATACATACATACACACATACATGCACACATTCATACACACACATACATATACACACATACATACCAAGACACACATACACCAACATACATATATATACATATACATACATACATACACATACATACATACAAACATACACACATACATACATACATACATACATACATACATACATACATGCATACCGACAAACAAATGTTTTTCTTTCTTATACAGGACAATTAAACAGACACACACACAGAAATGTCTACAGATATCTTGTCTTTCTTCCTTTCTTTGTCTTTCTAAATCTCTGTCATTTCTTTCTTTCTTTCAGTCTTTCTTTTTTCTCTCTTTTTCTGTGTCTCTTTTGCTCTCATTCTGTTTCTATATCTCTTTCTATCTCATTTCCATATTTTATATATTTAATCTTATTTTTCTTTCTCTCTATTTAACTATTGTCTGTCTCTCTCCTTTTCATACAGTCTTTTTTCTTTTCACAACCCAGTTTTTTTGTTTTTTGCATTTTCATTCCATTTCTCTATATTCGTGTTAAATATAACACCTTTTACACAAACACACATGCACATTTTTTTCCCATTCCAAAAAAATCACATCACCACAAAAACACAACACACCCACAACAACTTCCCATTTCTCATGAAAATTTCTTTCTTTTTTTTTTTTTTTTTTTTTTTTTTTTTTTTTTCTTTCTTTCTCTCTCTCCACAAAACCAAAACATTCTTTTCACATTAAACAACAAAAAAAAAATCTTTTCAACATCTGAAGACATCAGAGAAAACCTGTTGTGACAGATTCCACTTTGTTAATTCTCTCCTGCTTCATCTGATGGCTGGAGTGATCTGCCCTTGAGCTGGCCTTGTGGGGGGAAGGGGTGAGGGGCAACAGATGTTTCTCCCCCCCTCCCTGCATCTCACTGACGTTTGAGGGATTTGGACGTTCATCTGACAAGCCAAGTCTTTGAAATGAAAAGGCAGACAGAACTGGACAGAGTTACTTCATCATGTGGTTCTGGTTTTCAGGACCAGAGAGAAAAGAGAGAACAAGAGAGTGAAAATACTTCAAAAGTTATTGCTGGAATCAGAAGAAAGTCGAAAAAGATTTGTTTCCAATTATTGAGGTTCAGTGGTGGTCTTTGTTTCATGCCCAAAAATTCTTTTGTGGTATTTCTTTTTTTTTTCTTTTTTATCTCCGTCTGGGTGTGTCTGTGTGTGTGTGTGCAGAATGAGAGTTCAGTCAGGAGGGTCACAACATGAGAGGGGGAGGGTTAGGGTATCAGCGAGGTGGGGTCGTTATGTTGTTAACATGGATCACTATTTATCAGTGGAAGGGATTAAAAGCATCGAGGATCATAATATCAGTGACGTGGATCAAAAATATCCACAAGGTTGATCACGTTGTTAGTAAAAATGGATCTGAGCATCATCAATAGGGATTAAAATATTTTGTTTAAATTTTTAAAATCTTACACAGTTCTTCAAGAAATTGGTAAAATCACTCAAAAACTGTTTTTTATCATCGTCTTTATTATGTTCATTATTATTATTGTTATTTTTTATTTATAGTTTTATTTATTTATTTATTTATTGTTTTTTTATTTATTGTTTTATTATTTTATTTATTTATTTATAGTTTTATTTATTGTTTTATTTATTGTTTTATTTACTGTTTTATCTGATTTTATTTTTTTTACACAAACAGTACCTCACTTGCACAGGTAGGTTACCAAAAACTGAAATAATCCCTGTCTTATCACAAATCAGATAAACACCACAAAAAAAAAAACAACCGATACCCGAACATAGGAAAATACCTGTATTCATAAACGACTTTGCAGGTGAGAAAATAACAAGAGCTTCCACATTCACACCCAAACCCCACCACCACACACACACACACACACCAGTCTCACAATACAGGTGTAAAACAAAACAAAATTTGATGTCCAACCGACACGAAATCTCCACGACCTTTGTCAGTAACACAATCTGGAGATTTTTTTTTATTATTATTATTATTTTTTACCCCCACACAAACAAACACAAAACAGACAAACAAACAGACAGAACAGATGAAAGGGTTAGGTCATAGCAATGTGAGGTTTACTGACAATTCCTAACAATTATGTACTGAAATCTGATGACAGGTAACGTTTGTTTGTTCGACGAATTGGTTCACAAAAGTTGGTGTGGTAAACTCTGTGTTTTTTGTTTTTTTTTATCCCATTCCGGAGATCAATGGATGATTACAGAGAGATTAGTGGATGATTAACAGAGAGATGAATGGATGATTACGGAGGCCTGGAGGTCCTGATTAGTTTCAAATAATATGGAGCTATTTAAGATGTTGAGACGTTTAGGAAAAACAATCTGAAACCTGTGGGATGATGATTTTGAAATTTTCCAAAAAAAAATATATATATGGTTGAGATGTTATGGATAATAATAATGATAATGATGATAATGATGATGATAGAGATAGTGATGATAACATGATAATAATAATATAAATATTATATTATTGTTTAGAAAACCAATCTGAAATCTGTGGGATGGGAATTTTGAAATTTTTCCTCCAAAAATATATGGTTGAGATATTATGGATAATATTAATGATAATGATATTGATAATGATAATATAATGATAATAATAATATTAAAATAAATAAATAATGATATTGATACTAACATTGATAGTAATAATAATGATAATATAATAATAATAAATAAAACAAAATATGTAGTATAAAATTACTAATAATTAACAACAACAACAACAACAACAACAACAACAACAACAAACACATAATACAAAACTAAACAAACAAGAGTAAAATTGATTTAAGAAAACAAAAAACAAAAACAACACAGTGATGAACGTTACCCAAACGAAATCTGATACATTTTCACTTCATTGCGGATTGCTTACGACTTCCTGTTGTCTCTACCCCCCGTCCTCCACCCTTCTCGGCCTGACCCCCCTCCCACCCCACAGGTGTAATTTCTTACCTGGTAATACAATACAGAAACGAGATAAACAAGACAACACATTCCTTGGAGTTATATTGGCACTAAAAGTGTCACTCTTAGTCTACTGGGTAACACTAGTAAAGCAGTTTCTAGAACTGTCATACTTACTAAGCAAATCAATTCGAGGGGGCCTTGTTGGGGATTTTTTTTTTTTTTAAAAAAGAAAAAAAAAAATTAGCAAATCTGGTAAACTTTACATGTTATAAGGCCTTATTAAGGATTTTTTTTTTTTTTTTATTAAATATTGGTTATTTTTGTGTAATATAAAACATAAAAGTTATGAGGCCTGATTAAGGATTGGTTAAGAGTGAATCCATAATTATTTTTCATTAACCATATTATGGAACTGAATAAGGATTTTTTTTTTAAATGGATTTCTATATAGTAGAACACAACACATTATAAGGCTTTGTTAATAATTATCAGTAATGTTACAGGATTTAGAATAAAAGCATTGAAATGTTTATCGATTAAGTAAGTGAATATTTAACAATTTATATCCCATTACAAAATGTAGCAACTCTTTTTCTCTTTCTCTATTTCTATCTGTATCTATATTTCTCTCTTACTATCTCTCTCACTCTCTCTATCTATGTTTTTCTCACTCTCACACACACACACACTTCACTCGCTCTCTCTCTCTCTCTCTCTCTCTCTCTCTCTCACTCTGTTTCTCACCCTCACTCTGTCTCTCTCTCTCTCTCTCTCTCTCTCTCTCTCTCTCTCTCTCTCTCTCTCTCTCTCTCTCTCTCTCTCTCTCTCTCTCTCTCTCTCTCTCTCTCTCTCTCTCTCTCTCTCTCTCTCTCTCTCTCTCTCTCTCTCTCTCTCTCTCTCTGTCTCTCTCTCTCTTTCTCCCTCTCTCTGTCTGTCACAAACATACTCAGAGATTAAAACAATTGCAATCTGACTTGTTGAAATAAACTGAACCAAACGAACTGCATACCAGCCTTGTATGGCATCCTGGCATCTCTAGAGGTTTAAAAAAAAACATGAAATATATTTTTTGACACTTACAGTTAAATTCCCCTGTCAACTTTGTAAATGTTGAGTCCAGGGGAAAAGATTTTCAAAATGTCTGCCACGATAAGGTCGTTTCTACCTTCTGGCCAATGGGAGGGGCTTGCAATGTCAAAGGATTGTTCCCATTGGTCAGTGGCCGGGTCATGAATATTAATCAGGTTATCTGATTGGCTGAGACAGTAGTCTTGGTATTTTGTTTCTCTTACTGAAGTGTTGAGTGAAACATTTTCATGTTCTTGTGAAGAAATTTGTAATGTCAGCTAATTCTGATAAAGGTCGTGTCAAAGGTCAAGCTGTGTCAGTTCGGAGATTATGTGGGCTCTGTGGGTTTGTACTGCACTTAACAGACAGACAGACAGACAGACAGGCAGTTGCTGTTATAGATGAGCCTGTCTGGTTGCTATGTGTCAAATGTATTTTCATTGACAACAATGTTAAAGTTAGAAATGAAATTAGAAATAAAGAAACTTTCTGTTTTCCATTTCTTTCTTTCTTTCTGTGTGTTTCTCACTCTCATTCCTTTTTTATTTTATTTATTTCATTGTTTTTTATTTTTTTTCCTTTTTTCTCCTTTTTTTTCTCTTTTCTCCTTCTCTCAATCATCTTCTCTATGTGCCTCTCCATAACTCTTATCTCTTTGACTCATTCTCTCTCATTCTCTCACTCTTTCATTCTTTTATTTTCTTTCATTCTCTTACACTGTCATTCTCTCATCTGATTCTTATTATCACTTTCTCTCATTCATTTTCATTCTTTCAGTCAGTCTCACATTCTGTCATTCTGTTATTCTCTCTCTCTCTCTCTCTCTCTCTCTCTCTCTCGTTTTCTCAACCTCTCTCTCTCTCTCTCTCTCTCTCTCTCTCTCTCTCTCTCTCTCTCTCATTTTCTCCACCTCTCTCCTTTTCTCTCTCTCTTCCATTCTTTCATTCTACTCAGATATGGGGGGGGTATTATAATAAAAATAAAAAAATAAAAATAAAAACCCTACAAGTTTATTTCCAGGTTCATTATTTTTCATTTTATATTTTCCCACCAGCATCTTTTTAAGCGAAAACGAAAACAAAAACTGAAAAAGTCATTACTCTGAAGCCACCGTTGAATATATTCCAGTATTTTTCACAGACTCGGCATAAAAACACTGTTCCACACCTTCTCGCAATCTATTAAACTTAATTTTCCTTATCTACAAAAACCCGACAAAAAGTATGTAATATTAATACTTTACAGTTGAATTTCACGTCTGATAAACCATCCATGAAATTATGTTGCAATAGATTTTTTTCTTGTTTTTTTGGAAAAAATGTTTTGGGAATATTTATTTTTTTTTTTTGGTTATTTTATAAATGCCAGAAATGGGGAAAGTCTTTTGAGAACAACTACAAAGGTTAAAAAAAAAAAAAAAAAAATAATAATAAAGAAAAAAGTAAAGAAAAAAAAAAAAAAGGAATAGAAGAAAAAATAAATAAAAAAATAAATGTAAAAAAAAACTTGAAAAAAAAAAAATAAAAAAATGAAATATTAGTAACAGACAAAATGGTTAACTGAATCTACAGAATTTTTTTTTTTTTTTTTTTTTTTAAAAATAAATTATTTTATATTCGATTATTTGGTTGTTATTGTTGTATTATGAGTGTAGGTTGGAGTAGGGTTGAATAAAAGTATGGTGTTGTTTGAAATGTGTAATGAAAATTGAAATAATTAAGAAAATACTAAAAAAATTTAAAATAATGAATGTTATTAATGGCATGGTCATAAAAAAAAAATAAAGGTAATTCAGTTCATACATATGATTTTTTAATAAAATTCTTATAAAATAGAATATTAATAAACTTCAAAAGTATTATTAAAATAAAGATGTATTTTAAAATACAGATATCAGATTTTTTATATCAAAATAAAGTATTTAAAAATCTTAAAAATCATAAACTGTTAATTTATCAGTGTCTTTAAATTAATGAGTATCATAAAGGATATTAAAAAAAACACCATAATATTCTTAAAATTCATATTAAAATATTGGCACACTTAAAGTATATTGTTAAATAATACGAGAATGCAGAGTTTTTATTTCTATTTTATTTCCAAAGTATAGTTTTAATGATGTTTCTATAGCAACTGTGTCTCTGTGAACAAATTATTACCCACATACAAAAAAATCCTTCAGCTTGGAAAAATGCATTATCACCATCTTATTATAATTTCTCAAATACACGCACAGACAGACAGACAGACAAACAAACATACAAATTATAAGGTTACAACAGTGCAAACCAGTTTACATGATAAATCTTTACTTTCAGTCATAAACCATATGATTACATAAAGACCTCTCTCTTTGTATTATAAAATTAATAATTCCCACATGGAATATAACAGTTATTATACCCACGTTTATTGGTGGGCGTTAAGTAATGTATAAATTTTAAATAACATAATTTTCAAAAATAGGAAATACGGTACGTATTAATTATTGTATATGACAATTATTATTATATATATATATATATACTCCCATATATATAAATAATAAGTAATGCATGAATATTAAAATGGTTTATGATATATTCAGAATAGGAAATAGGGTATAGTATTAATTATCACATAATCATCCATCCCATGCACAAAAAATACATAAAAAAAAAAAAAAAAAAAAGTAATATATAATTTTTTTTTTTTTTTAAAAACCCACCTATCATTCAAAATCTGAAATATGGTATCTATTAATTAGCATATTTAATATATAACAATTATCCACTCACCCCCCACCCCCCCCCCACACACCCCACACACATAGACAATAATGTTCAAACTATGAAATACGGTATACTGTTATTTATCCTATATATATGATATAACAATCATCCCCACACACACACATGCAGAAACGACATAGTAATATATAATTATTAACACAGTTTACAACATAGGAGATAGATAATAAGTGGTGGTTATTAAACCTCAGTATGGCAGGTACATATCTTCGTATCAAATTACCAGCAAGTGGTAAATTATAGGAAAGGACTGTGGAGAAAAAAAAAAAAAAAAAAAAAAAAAACATCCTTATGTGATGTAGATAGAGGTTCATTGTTTAAAATAAAACACTTTTATTTTTTTTTTTTTTTTTTTGAACTGCTGCTGCTGCTGTTGTTGTTGTTGTTGTTGTTGTTGTTACTGCTTAGGATATGTTCATAATTGTTATTTCTTATAGTTGTTGTGGTTTTTAAATGTTGTTAAAAATGGAGGATGTTGTAGTAGTAGTTGTTGCTGTGGTAATAGTTGTGGTATCTGTGCTAGATAGTAATAATTGTACTATTAGTAGTAGTTGTAATAAAGGTAGTTGTGATGATGTAGTAGTAGTAGTTACAACAGTGATAGCTGTGTTAGTAATAATAGTAAGATTGTTGTAGTAGTAACAGTAATAGCAGCAGTAGTAGAAGTAGTAGTTGTTGTTGTTGTTGTAGTATTTTTTATTGCTACATTCATTTTACTCTACAAATCCAACACAAAATCAAAAAACCTTTCTTTTCCCCTTATATCCCATTCAACAAATTAATTATTTTAACCTTCCATTTTTTTCATTATTTCCCTTCTCCTCACTGTATTATTATTATTATTATTTTTTTTTTTTTTTTAAACTTTCAACAAGTCTTAAATTTCAACCAGCATGTCCAGCCTTTTCTTTTTTTTCTTTACCTTCCCAGATCTTCAGGTACATTAAAAATGGGATACTTCAGCAACAGCGTTGCTGTGTTCATTCTGGCAGCGATGTTCTGACAGTCTGGTGATTTAACATCACAGCCAACCTATTCAGACTGCTCAAACTGCTCAAACTGAGATGCTGAGGCAATTGTTGTGTCGACAGATGCTCATTGTGCAATAAACCAGGAATCGGTTTTGCGGAAAGTAGTACGAAGAGAAATACTGTTTTTATTGCTTCACTATTATTTTAAGAATAGGTGCAAATGTATTTATTGTTTACGGCTGTAAGTTTTAAGTTGAGGATTGTTTTTTTGAGGGGATGTTGGTGAAAAGTATTCAGACATTTTTACTACCTGTTTTTTTTTCCCCAGGAACTAGTTTTTCAGAGGAGACAGATTTATTTAATATCTTTATTGCTTCTTGTTGTTTTTTTTTTTTTTTTCTTTCTTTATTGTTTCAGTAATTCGTTCTTGTTTTTTTTTTTAATCTTTTCTGTCTGTTTTTTCTTTTTCTCTCATCACCTTTATTTTTTCTTTCTCTGATATTTTCTTACATACTTTTTTCCCTTTGTTGAACATAAACATCTGTATACATACATATAAACATACATACAAACATACACGCACACACAAACATACATACTTGTATACAACATATATATGAAGATGCAAACACATCTAAATATCTTCCCTAACAAACATACACACACAACAAACATATATTCACAGACACACACACACACACACACAACACACACACAGACACACACTCACTCACACACACACACACACACACACACACACACACACACAGACATACTACTTAAAGCCTCACAACCCTAACACCAAACTCTTAGTGCACCTACTCCATCACACACACACACAGACAGACAGACAGACAGACAAACAGACAAGACATACCTGTGACATCACACCTGTAATCAAGGTATAACAAATAACAACATGCTGTCACCGTATCAAACAACTCACCTGTACACACCAAGGTGTAAATTACAGTGTCTCACCTGAGTGTTTTACACCTGCTCTCTAATAATTGTCACTCAGGTATGTTGCTGATTGAAGCACAAACAAACACTCGTCAAGTGATAACTTACGTAACACCTGAAAGGTGTTTTTATTCCGGAATGTTCTTCCTCTTTCTCATTCTTTAATCCTTTTTTCTTCTTTCCTTTCTTTCTTTAATCCTCTCTCTATATTTTTTTCCTCATTCGTTAATCCTTTTTTCTTTTCTTCCATCATCTGCTTTTATTTCTGCTTCTTTCTTTTTTTTTTTTTTTTTTTTTTTTTTAAGCAAGAACTTGATTTCCATGCTGAACTATTTGTTATTTTATCCCATTCCGATCACAGCCTGTAACTAACTAACAGACAGACAGAAAGACAGTCAGACAAATATGCAGATTATAAGGTACAATAGTGCAAATGGCTTCAGTGATAAATCTTTATTTTCAGTCACAAAACACATGATTACAAAAAGCACTCTCTCTCTCTTTGTATTATGAAATTATTAATGTTCTAAAAGCTGTGATGGTTGGATGAATTCTTTTTGTGTTTGTGTGAAAACAAGTACATGATGGTATAAGTAGATGTCTGATGGTATCAGAGAGAGAGAGAGAGAGAGAGAGACAGACAAATATGCAGATTATATGGTACAACAGTGCAAATGGAGAGAGAGACAGAGACAGAGAGAGAGAGAGAGAGAGAGAGAGAGAGAGAGAGAGAGACAGACAAATATGCAGATTATATGGTACAACAGTGCAAATGGAGAGAGAGACAGAGAGAGAGAGAGAGAGAGAGAGAGAGAGAGAGAGAGAGAGAGAGAGAGAAAGAGAGAGAGAGAGAGAGAGAGAGAGACTGACTAAATATACCTGAGGGAGACATTTATATAAAACTAAATAATTCAAAGAAAGAAAGAAAATGAGAAAATGACTGAAAGAGAGAAACAAATATAAGTACATATAATTATAGAAATAATGCTTTATGAGGTTTTTTTTAATCTTTCTTTCTTTATTTATTTTTTTATATTTTATTTTTATTATTATTATTTTTTTTTTATATATATAGGAGTGTCAACCATCCCAAATAATGAAAATGGCTTTTTGAATAATAGGATGAGTTAAAAATATCAGTAATACTATATTCCGTCACACAGGTATTGATTTGCACTATCATCTTCTCTTGAAATAGCATTCTTAAAATGGAAGACTAAACAACACACACAAATCTGAACGGCATTTCGGGGCTTAACTGTTAGTTCAGTACTTGCTTGCTTGTTAAGTATGGTTTGTTGAGTGGAATGTATTACCATGGTTGGTTAAGACGTTGGATTTGAGAGTGGGAGGAGCCAGGATCAAATCCTGTATAAGCTCTTATGGAGAGATATTTAAAGAGATGTTAAAAAACACAATATTTGGTTTTATTATTATTGTCGTTACTGCATTTGTTACTGGTATTATTACTAATAAACTACCACCACTACTACCACTACTACTACTACTACTACTACCACCTCAACTATTGTTGTTGTTATGTTTACTACTACTACTATAATTATTAATATTATTTTACTGTTGTTTAGTTTATGTAACCACTATTACAGTTATAATTATTAATATTATTATTATTTTGTTGTTGTTGTTGTTTAATATTACTACTATTATAATTAGTAATATTATTGTTGTTTTCTTATTCTTCTTTTTCATCTTGTTATTATTACTACTACTGTTACTATTATTGTTGTTATATATATGTTTAAGAGATATTTGTATTGGATAACATGGAAGTATACTTGTGTGTGTGTTTTACAAGTCAGTACAAGTAAAGGTGTGTATGTATGTGTGTCTGTGAATATAAAAATGTAAATGCACAAAATCCACATTAAAAATTGCCATATAAAAAAAAAACCTACAGATCAACAATAATGACTTAAATATATGGCATTTTTACATTTTTATCCCGTTCTAAACAATTCCACTAACTCTTCAATCAGATTTTAGTAATAAAAAATACTTACAGATTTTTTTGTCATGAAAGCATGTTAAGAATTATTATATTCACTGACACACAAATAATTCAAGTTTCCATTTTGAAAAAATTGGTGTCAGAATCTTACATAACATATTGACTGGCACTTGCTGTTTTTCTTAGAAACTTCGATATGAAATTATAATCCTTTAAAACACAAGTCAGAAATCTGCTTTCTGCTTTTCAAAATGTGATGTTGAAATCTTGTTTATGTACACTGACACAAAATATTTATGTTTTTGGGGCGTTTTTTTTGTTTGTTTGTTTTTTTTTTTAGAAAATTTCAAAATTGAAGTTATGCATACATCTTTATTTGTTGGCAAGGAATTTGTTTCTAACTTTTGAAAATGTGATGTTGAAATCTTGTTTAAGTGTACTGACAGAAAATATTTTGGTTTTTTATTGGGGTTTTTTCTTTAGGAAATTTCAAAATGAAATTATACATAAGTCTTTAATTCTTGGCAAGGAATTTCGTTTTAGCTTTTGAAAATTATATGTTGAAATCTTGTTTAAGTATACTGACACAAAATATTTAGTTCTATTATTATTATATTCTTTTTTGGTGTGTTTTTTTTTTTTAAAGAAAATTTCAAAATGAAATTATGCATAAGCCTTTAATTCTTGGCAAGGAAGTTGGTTTTAACATTTGAAAATGTGATGTTGAAATCTTGTTAAAGTATATTTCCACAACATTTTTTTGATTGTTTTTAAAACATTTTTAGAGTATTTTGATACGAAATTATACATAAGCCTTTAATTCTTGGCAAGGAATTTTGTTCCTAACTTTTAAAAATGTGATGTTGAAATCTTGTTTAAGAATATTAACACAAAATATTATTTTTTTTTTTTAAGAAAATTTGTATACAAAATTATAGATAATCCTTTAATTCTTGGCAAGTTGTTTATTTTTAACTTTTAAAACTGATGTTGATGTATACGGTTACAGCTAAAAATTATATTTTTTGTTGATAACTCCAATATGAAATTATACATAATCTCTTAATTCTTGAGCAAGGGTTTTTTTTTTTCATTTTGAAAATTTGATATTGACATCTTGTATAATTCAAAATGATTACTAATGAAAAATTCAGATATATAAACTATTATAAGGTATATATAACTGTAAAGTTGTCTTTTAAAAACATATCGCTCCAAAATGTTTTTCTTTTGAAAAACTTTGAGTACAGAATTTTTTAAACTATATAATTCTAAAGTCATTTTCTGTACAGTGATTGCTCCAAAAAAATAATTCGATTTTAAAAAAAAAAAAAAAAAATGGATATAGATTTTTTTTTAAATGTATATAATTCTGAAGCAAAAAAAAAAAAAAAATGAATAAAATAATTTTCTTAAATTATCTAAAAATTACAAACTTCTCAAAGAACGAGAAACAAAATATGAAACCATTAAGAATTTTTTTTTTTTCTTCAAAATCGGAATAAACCAAAAAATCTCAGAAAAGGAAATACAAAAAAAAATTAAAAAAAAATAAAAAAAAAAATGGCCGAATTATTCAGACCATAATTTCTTCCAAACAGACATTTACATTCAGCAACAACGTCAAAGTTATTACCAACATGACAATGCAGAATTTCAACAGCGTCATCTGTATGTATGAGATGTGATTTTCAAATCAAAACACTGACTGAAGATGTTGCAGGCAGCTTTGACCCGCCGTCACGACCCCTGACAAATTCAGCGGCAGCCATAAAGCATATCCAGTGAAGTAATGGATATCCCATCAGTCACTGCAATGGCAAATACTATTGCATTATGGGATAATAATACGGCTGGAATGTCAAATACATGACTGATGTTTGTTCAGAAATTCAAAATGCGATTTGTCTGTCGTATTGTTTGAGAATATGGATCAGAGTTTGAGGAACTGGATCAGAGTTTGAGAAAATGGATCACGTTTTGAGAAAGTGGATTATAATTTGAGAAAATGGATCACATTTTGAGAAAGCGGATTATAGGAGAAAATGGATAATAATTTGAGAATCTAGATCACAGATTACAAAACAGCTTTAAAATTATGGATAATATTTCACAGAAACTACATTACAAGTTCGAAAAATCTAGCCATTTGACATCCTGGATCATAACATGAGCACCTGGATCTCAATTTTGAGCGCCTGGATCACAGTCTGAGCATCCAGATCGCAGTATCTTAATGGACAATTTTCTGTCTGTTAAATAAAGATTGAATGAGAATGAAAATCTGTCTGCCTGATGACTTGTTTCATCTGGATCAGACAGGTTAAATCCACATCAAACTGGTTATAGCTGGTATTTAGCTTCTTCCCTGATTATATATTCAGGTTGCTTAAAGATGATGTCAATGATGATGTCAGTGTGGATATCAAAGATGGTGGAACTGAACGCACAGATTATATCTAGTTTATATTTCTGCTTCGAATGTGATCTCTAATTTTTTTTAGTAGATGCTGATGATGATAGAAATGATGATGATGATGATGATGATGATGATGATGATATAGTATCATCATAATCACTGGAAACATTTAATTTTCTAATAATTTTTTGTATGATGATTAAATTCATGTATTTTTTTCCTTTTCATTCATCTTCCCATCTGTCAATCCATTTGTTCTGTCTTCTGTTTGTGTTTTTCTTCTTTCATTTCATTATCACAGAAATTATCAATCCATCACACAAACCTTTTTATTTTTTATTTTTTTTTTTTATTTCTTACTGTTTATTTATTCATCTATCATTCACAATATTCTTTCCAACTTTCTATCCATCCATCCATCCTTCATTCATTCATTCATTCATTCATTATTCATCCATCCTTCCAGTCATCCATGTATTCATTCATCCGTACATTAATATACTTCTGTTCCTCACTTCATTTTGTTTGAACTTAAATTCTGCTCCATCATCCAAGCAACAAATTCAATTTAGTAAAACCCCCCCAAAAATGAATTTTTAAATGTTTTTTTATTATTATGGACAATTTGCATTAAAACCAATAAATAGTTTTTGGAGGAGGCAGAAATTCTTCCAAAGTGTTTCAAAATTTAATTTTCTTGCTTTCATCTTTTTCCAAAATTAATTTTCCTTTTTCAAAATTTACAGCTCAAAAATGTATAAAAGCAATAAACATGCATTTTTATTTTTTTAAATTTTTTTTTAAAAATTTTTTCCTTCTCCAACTCATTTCTGATCACAATTTATGAATCAAAAAGTGAATTTATGTTTAATGGAAAACTTTGAATTTTTTTTTGTCATAATTCTCTTAATGATATTTCGCGACTTTAGAACACACAAAAACCAATCACCAAATTAATCTTCTTTTTTTTTTTTTTTTAAATTTGCAAAACTAAGTTTTGTTAACTTTTATTTTTTAAACTTAAACCATTTTTGTTTTATGTTATGGTCTTATTTCAGTATTATTTTGAAATGGATTTAAACACAATTTTGATAAAAAAGAAAAGTTTTTCAGTCAGTTTATGCAATCATAACCTCATTTTAAAGGACATTTCAAAAGACTGTATACAAAGAACACCTGTTGAAAATGGTTGCAAACATAAAAATTACACCATAAATACTTACTTACACATACACACACACATTTTCACACACATATATACATTATGTACACATTTTCATACACCATATAGATATACAGATGCATTATATAACCATACATACATGACAGACAGACAGACAAACAGATATAACACACACACACACACATATACATTTCCATCCATCCATTTGACCATACATATAAAACATATATCCAAAATCCCATCACAATCATTCCTTTAATAAGACAAAAACAGATTAGCAAAAAAAACCAACACTCATTTTCTTTAATAAAAAAACAACAAACAAAAACCAAACTCTTTCCCTGAGAAAAAAAATTGCATAAAAAAAAAAAAAAAAAAAAAAAAAACCTTCACCCAACATTTCTCCATGATTAAAAGTGCCATCCTAACAAACAACAGGAAGCTATATCAAACCAGACAGACCAAGTCACGCAAACATATTCTTCTACACACGCCCGAGAACCGTTATCAAACTGCCCGGAGTACAGTCTAGTGTCAAAGATGGCTGACACTTTTCCATCAGAGATAAATGGATGTGGGCTCGCATGGTTCCTGGTCAGATACAACTTCCATTAACAAGACTGATAACCAGATTTAGCTTAGATAATCGAGACTGTGCCTGCTAGCCTCAATTTCCTGTCATTAGATTTAATATCTGTCTGATAGAGACAAAGAATGTGGGTTAATTAATTGTCGTATAATTGCGAGTTTTTGTGAGTTTTGATCACGAAACGTAAATGTGTGTTATTATGTTGGTAGATGTTTAAAGTGTAATGTGTGTATATACAGACACACATATACATATACATATACAAATCTACATATTTTCACTGTCACATTCACAAACACATGCACAAACATTCTCTCTCTCTCTCTCTCACACACACACACACACACACACACACACACACACACACTCACTACCTCATGCATTTTGGTCTATACTTACACACACACGGACACACACACATACACACTTACACATTCATACTCAATCTTACTCACTCACTCACCTCCCCACACACACACTAAACTCTCTCTCTCTCTCCTCACTCTCCCTCTCTCTGTCACTCTCATACACACACAGACACACAAACATACACCCATTCATTCAACTCATGAACATACACGACTTTAACATCCACAAGAACGAAAACAACATTATCCTCGGCTCCGATACTGTTCTCTATACTTCAAATTTTGATAAATCTGTCTCGAACAGCAGAAGGCAATATTGCGATTTCCTAGCAGATATGTCAATCTTCTTAAACCAAAATGTCACGAGAGACATCAGAATAAACGCTTTGACGTATATTTATAAATCTTTACGATTATTTATGTCCATATTTTATGTAAAAATATTCAACACTATCCTTCTGTTGCAGTCCTGATGGGAAAAGGTTATTTATAAAACGGGAAGACTAAATTTTTTATATTTGCAAGGTGAAAGATTTGTTGTGTAGAAAGTAGTATTTTTTTTTTTTTTTTTTTTTGGTGAGAAGTGTGTAAAAGTGTTTTTGTAATATTTTTGAAAGGAAGAGGATTTTAAATTGTTATTTTTTTATTTTTTTTTTTTTATTTTTTTAATATTTATTTATTTATTTATTTATTTATTATTATTTTAATTATTATTATTATTATTATTAACATCTCATTTCAGTATTTGATTTAATTTTGTTCTTTTCTTTTCATTATTTAAAAAAATATTTATTCTCTTTTTTCTTTATTTGGTATCTTTTCTGTACAGTTTCAACATTTAGTTCTTTTCTGTTGTTCATCTTTTTCTATACTGCTTCAATATTATCACGTTCTTTTTCTTGTTCATGTCTGTATTTCACTTTCTCCATATATCTATTGCTGTCTCTGTCTCTCTGTCTCTCTCTCTTTCCTTCTCTCTATCAGATTCTGTTTCTCTCACTCTGTTTTATTTTCTACGCTTTCTGTCATTCTCAAATTCCTTCTTTTTATCTCTCTATCTATCTTTCTCCGTCTCTCACTTTGTCTGTCTCTATCTCTTTTTCTCACATCTTTATCTCTTCTTATCTGTATATACACATCTTTCTTCTGGTCTGTAACTGTACTATTCTCTTTTTTACTCTTCTTTTGTTTTTTTTCTTCTGTTTTACATGATCTATAGATCTGTAAGTATTTAACTAAAAACATTTATTAGTTAACAAGCCCCAAGTAATCAGGTAAAATGACGAGTTAATTATCTCGTAAAGTATTTGTACAAGTCATAATTCAATCATCAGGTTGTTATTTACAATGAGAACTTGTTGTTTTGTTAGTAGTATTTTCTTGAAAACTTTTTTTTTTTTTTTTTTGTACCGAAAAACTTGTTATATGTATGTATGTTTTGCTGTTTATGGGATTGCACACATTAAAGTTTCTTTTCTGCTAACTGATAGCTAGTTCTTCTCTAATTTCTTCATCTTTTTTTTTTTTCTTTTCTTTATTTCTTTATTATTGGGAATTTTTCAAGATTTCTTTTTTTTTTTGCCAGTTTGTTTCTTTTAAAGATGCACCTTCATATTATTTATTTGCTCGTATCCGTTTAATTTCTATCTTCGTTCGTTTTAATTTTAACACAACCCACAGAATTAAATAAAACACATGGATGGCAGTTTTCAGACATAATTAGTTTCTGAAAATAAACAGGAACGGTGGCACCAAAAATTCATTCTTGTGCCAGAAAGATCTGGTACCTGAAAAATACCTTTCATCAGCAACAGCAAGCCTAAAAATGAAAAATGAAATTACATATTTTTTTTTCTGGAAATTTTGCCAACATAAGCAAAAATCAGCTGGCTCGATAACAAAATGGCAGCTTAGTAATTAATTTTTTGGAGATATGTGTGAAACAGTACAGATGAAAGAGGTGTTAGGAGTGGTGCAGAGATGTATGTAGGTAGACTGTATCACTAATAATACATATATATATGCATATATAAATGTGTGTGTGTATGTATGTGTGTTGTATATATGTGTGTGTGTGTATATAAATTTGTATGTATATGTATCTCTTTCTATATATCTATATATCTATTTCTATGTATGTAGGTATAAATGTGTGTGTGTGTATGTGTGTTTGTAATCTTTATATGTTATATATATGTGTGTGCATATATAAATGTGTATATATATGTATGTATATGTATATCTATATCTATTTCTCTATATATACATATGTAGGTATAAATATATGTGTGTATGTGTGTCTGTGTGTTTGTAATTTTTGCATGTTATATGTCTATGTATTCACATACAAAACACTTTTTCTGCATCTTCACAGCTCATTCTCTCTCTCTCTCTCTCTCTCTCTCTCTCACTTTGTTAATATAGCTAAAGCTAACAGACAGACAAACAGACATAGCCCACACTTTATTTCTGTTTATTCTCAGATTGTACACAGTTCTAACCACCATTCCATTGTCAAATTCTTTTAAATTTGTGTGTTTGTGTGAATGTATGTGTGTATAATTGTGTGTGCATAATTATAAATGCATATAACTGCATGCATACTTGTGCAAAAACAAATATCTTGACCTTTCTGGGCAGCTACTATTCAGGAACGGGAAATAACTGAGAAAGCTGAAGTCGTGTGTGTGTGTGAGTGTGAGTGCATGAGCATCCCAGCATGCAACTGTTAGCCTCAGTGCAGAGCTATCTCATGTTTCTGTAATCTGTTCACTTTGACAAATTACAGTTTTCACTTTCACAGACGCCACGAAATTAGCCTGTCGCCATTTTTAACCAGAAACACGATAACCTGGTCAGTGTGTTCAGTTAGAGACAGAGAGACAGAGACAGATTGAAGGGAATGTGAGGTCAGTGTGTTCAGTAACAAGACAAGCAATGGGTGAGCACAGTCTTGAGCTTTGGTTTGTAAGAAATTAGAGTTTTCAGTTAGAGACAGACAGAGAGAGAGACAGAGACAGAGACAGATTGAGGGGAATGTGAGGCAGAAGGAAGGTCAATAGTGATGGAGACAACTGTTCAGAATAAAAGAGGAACAGATTTGAGAGAGTGACAGTGAGAGAATGACAGAGAGAGAGAGAGAGAGAGAGAAAGAGAATGACAGAGAGAAAAAAAAAATGTTACAATAGTGGTCAGACAAAAAAAACTACAACTGGTTATATACATGACAGCTGCTCTTGGTTTTGATCCAAGCACTTACCAATCTTAAAGCCAAAAGCTTAACCGGGTTTAATATTAAAGAAAAAATAGTGTGGCAAATAACAACATAAATTGAATTTGAACCAAGTACTTACCAATCTTAAAGCCAAATGCTTAAGCAAGGTTATCATTAAAGAAAAAAAAAAAAAATAGTGAGGCATATGACAACATAAACAGGATTTGAACCAAGTACTTACCAGTCTTAAAGACTAAAAAAGCTAAACCAGAGTGCTAGAACTTAGAGTAAAAAAAACATAATACCATCATCAGGATTTGAACCAAATTACTCACCAGTCTTAAAGCCAGTGGGTTAAACAGCATAATACCCCAACAGTAAGATTTGAACCAAGACTCACCTGTTCATAAAAAAAACAGTATCTTAACCATACCACCAACACCAACAAGACCCAGTACAAATTCCTCTGTGTCTATTCTTAAAAGCCAAGAAAATAAACAACAGAAAAAGGTTAGCCAAGATCGCATAAACACAAAATATTTTTGGTTTTAAAAAATTACCTGTTTTAATTGATTCCACAAGCTACTTGTTAAAAGACAAGAATGTTATGTGCATGTTTTTGGCACAAAAGAATACTTTTTTTTCTCTCTTTTTTTTTTTTTTTTTTTTTTTTTGTTTTATTGCTGTATTCATAACCTGGGTTTTAGCAAAGTCTGTTGTTTTACAGTCAGTAGGTGTTGATGTAGAATAATGGATGTAGGTGTTTGGTAAATGTTTCTGAAAAGAATGCATGTCAGTTTTGGGTTTTTTTTTGTTTAGACTGGTATTTAACTGTGTGGTACAAAAATGTAAGACAAAGAGATGAAAATAAAGGTGTATTCAACAATTGGTCCACCGATATTTAGATAAAGAGAGACACACACACACTTACAAACACACAGACTTACAAACGCAGAGAGACAGACAAACAGTATTATTATTATTATTAATAAATAATTTACCATTCTTCATACATTTCTGTAATGGCATTTATAATCTTATGTCTTTATTAGGAATTAATATTTAAATCATGAATTTTTTTTCGGGGGGGGGTATTTCATTTTTCTGTAAATTCCAGTTTGCTTTTTATAGTTGATCTTTTTTATATTTTTTTTTTTTTTTTTTTTTCAATTTTATTTAATGTATTTTATTTTTATTTTATTTTATTTTATCTTATTTTATTTTATTTTACTTTATTTTTTATTTTTATTCTTTCTTTCTTTCTTTCACTTTTTTTTTTTTTTTTTGTTTGTCTTGCATTTAAAATTAATTTCCAGTTATAAAAAAAACCTCAAAACATGGAATTGTCTGCCCATTAATTTTCTCAGGTGTTTACGTACATAGACAAACACCAAACTTAAACATTTTAATAATTTTTTTTCTTCTTCTTTTTTCATGCTTTTTGTTGCATTTTTACATAAATTTCTGTCTGCATTTGAAATGAGTTTCAGTAAATTAAAAAACATTATTTTCTTTCTATGTAAATTCCTCCTCACTTTTTATTATTTCTTTGTACCTTCTGAGTTTATTTTCTTTGTTCTTTTTGAAATCTGTTATTAGTCATGTTTAAATTTAATTTCTGAAAGAACAAAAGATTTTTTTTTTTTTCTTTTGTAAATTTCTTTTTATTTTTCTTTCTTTCTTTTTCTTTTTTATTATTATTCATTTTTCTTTTTTTCTTAAATTTAGATATTTCTCTTTTCTCTCTTTTTAGCTTCCAATGGTGGGGGGGGGGACCCCAACATAAAACATGATTTTCTTTCTCTGTAAATTCCTTCTTATTATGCATTAAGTTGTATTTTCAGAAATAATTTTTTTTTGTTTTTAAATTTATTTAACTTTTTTTTTCTGTTTTCTTGTTTAAAACTTAATTTCCATTTGTAAGAAACCACAATTTTGCTCCAATTTAAATTCCACCCCATGTTTTATTTTGCATTTCACAAACTCCTTTTTGTTGTTTTATATCGGTTTTTCTTTTAAAATCCTTCTTTAAGTTTATTTCTATGCAAAACCAAGGTATAATTTTATTTTCCTGATTTTTTCGATTTATTTTATTATTATTTTTTTTTGGATGTAATTTATTTCTTGTGGTTTTTTTTTTTTTTTTTTTTAAAGTCTTTCTGTGTCTTCCAATTCAGTTTTCAATTACAAGAGCCATGATTTTCTTCTTTTTTTTTTTTTTTTTTTTGTTGTAAATTCCTCCTTCTTTTTCTGAAACAAAATTTGCATTCAAAAGAAATAAGAAATGGGAAAAAAAAAAAAAAAATTAAACTGTTCCTGATGGCTCACAGTTTTAAAATAATGCTTTTCTAATGTTTAATAATGACCCACTATTATTTTCCTTGGTCTATTTTTTTTTTTTTTTTTTGTTCTAATGACTTGACAGCCCACTTGGTTTCAAACATCTTAAAATCAAACTGTGCAGATCAAAAACACATTTGAACAACAGGTAGCCCAAAATGGTCATCATCATGTTCAATAGGTAATAAAAAAAAAAAAAAAAAAAGTGTTAAAAACACTTTGGGGGTAAAAAAAAAAAAAAAAGAAACAGGGAAGGAATCAAAACACCCCCCCTAGTACTTCAGGAGGGGGTGGCTGGGATCAAAGGGAGACAGAAAAAAATGGTTGGAAATTAGTGAAGGAAGATCAGAGAAAAAAAAAATTGCAACACATTTGAAAAAGTCCACAGTCCACAGTTTTCATGTATGTTAAACATCTGCAGATGGCAACTTACAAAGCAATTACATCGGCATGCCTCTCCGTAATTTGATTGTGCTCCCCGCGGGGACCCCCTCCCCCTGGGGGTTTACATCCTGCCCCCCCCACCCACTGGTGATGGGCACAGATAAAGCTGGCTTGTGATGTAACGTGGCATGTTGCGATGTGGTAATGGACAGATGTAAATTCTGCATGGTTTAGGTCGTGTAATTCAAGAGGTGTCGACATCTGTTTATCCCAATCTAACTCAAACTGAATGACAGTGTAGCAACAGAAGGGTGGTAAATTACAGAGGATTACAGTATTGGGAGTGAATTAAAAAATAAGTAATTAACAAGAGTTGTTGTAAATGATAAACTGCTGTTTGAAAAAAAAAAGTGTTTGGGTAAATAATAAATTATTTCTAGCAAAGGTTTGGGTAAAATAAAAGTTATTATTATTAACAAAGTTTGGGTAAATTGTAAAATATTTCTGATAAAGTTTGGTCAAATAAAACTTACTTTTAACAAAGGTTGGGTAAAATAAAAGTTATTATTAACAAAGTTTGTGTAAATCATAAATTATTTTTAACAAAGGTTTGGTAAAATAAAACTTATTCTTAACAAAGTTTGGGTAAATTACAAAATATTTTTAACAAAGTTTGGATAAATTATAAATTATTATTAACAAAGGTTGGTTGAAATGACTTTTAACTAATTCTGTAAGAAAAAATTGGTTCAGTTTATAAAGAACATGAAAATATTAAACCCTTTAATGAATTCTTATAACAGAGCTTTAAGAAAACAAATTAAATCACACACACACACAAAAACACACACACACACACACAAACACACACACACACACACACAAACACACACACAGAGATTCTTATATTTAGATTCTGATCAAAGAAAAAGAAAAATTATTCTTAACAGTTTCCACACAGACTGTGATATTACATTTCTCCCACAATTACCTACATGGATTGGGCCATGTGTATGTTTATCTGAGCAAATACAGTTTCAGTTGTTAGAAGTGAAGATAAAAATCACCACACTTGTAATACAAAATACCTGTTTATCTGTCTGGGCCCAGCCCCAAACACAGATGATGTTTCCCTAACGCCTAGCTCCGATTATCGTGCAAAAAAAACTTTTGAAAATAATCGTCATTTACACGAGTAATATTTTGTGAGGCATCATTTCTTGCCAGCTAGAAATGATGATGATGATGTGAATCAGAAATTCTTGGTAAACAGATTTTTTTTTTTTTTTGAAAGCAGATGTGGATGATAATAAATTGATTAGTAGTTGTGTGGAAGATAGTATTTGTGACTGTGGATGTTTTTTTTTTTGTGGTGAGGTTTAATGTCAGTTGTATGAGAGCAGACGTCAGTGGTATTTTTTAATTTTTTTTAATTTTTTTTTTTTTTTTTTTTTTTTTTTTTTCTATTTTCATTTAGTATATTTTATAAATTTATTTATTTTATTCTCTTAATTAATGAATGATTTTTATAAATAATTTTTATTTATTTTTTTTTTTATATATATATGCATTAATTTTACTTTTATATTTTTTATTGTAGTTTATTTTTTAGTAATTTAAAATCAAATAATACACTTTTTTCATTTATATTTCATTATGTTTTAATTTCTAATTTTTTTTTTTTTTTTTTTTTTTTTAAATATACCAACATACATTTTTGTTAAAAATGCTGAAATATTTTTCTCCATTTATACCAAGGTATATATTTTTTTCTTGTAAATAAATCATACTAAAATAATTTCTTTCTTAATACCAAAACATTTCTACTCCAAATATACCAAGATATATATTTTTGTTCCTAACCTGAATGGTGTATGTTTTGTTCCAAATATACTAATATCTGTTTTTTCTCTAAACAAACCCAAGATATTTACTTTTTTCTTAATACCAAGATATATTTTGTTCGAAACAGACCAAAATATTTGTTTTCTAAATACACAAAGATACATATTTATTTACAATCGGGTAACTATGTCAATTGATTAAACGTGATACCTGGTTGTTATGGTAACCATTCGCAAGTGTGTTTTTACCAAATACCAACGCCTCAGTAAAATAAAAAACCATTATTCTTACCTGTAAAAAAAAAAAAAAAAAAAAAAAAATAGTTTCTTGTCAGCAAGATGCTGGGGCTGTATGTGGGGGGAGGGTGGGGGAAGGAGGAGAGGAGAGGGGGGATGTTCTTTGTCTACAGGCTCATGTTTATATTTTTTTTACATATTACCAACAGGTGTTAAGTTCTGGCATTCCGTCCCAGAATGCAACACTGCCAGGTAGAACCCATACAACAAGTGCCAGATTTAAAACATTTCGCTGCTACAGAAATGACTGTGGTTCATTTTCAGTGTGTATATATATATATACATGTAGAGTGAAAGGTTGTGGGCTCTATTCCCCTTTCAGGGTAACAAAGAGTGTCGTGTGTTATATTTCCCAGGATTTAAAAACATTTTAAGCTTCAACAGTAAAGACCCAAAAATTAACCCTAGGTAAATGCATTCTCTGAATAATTTCCCATTCCAACTCAAGCTCTGTATCTGATGTAACAGTAAAACTGTAGTTTGTGTGTGTGTTTTCACCTCTACACAAAAGTAACATGTAAAAGAAGCCTTACTGCTGCTATACAAAGTATAACCCATGGTTGTAGCAGGTTTTGTTTTTAAGACATCGCTTTAAGACAAAAACTAAATTGCCCTCAGATAGCCATTAACTTAGAAGTATGTTTTATGTACTTATAATAATAACCACATGGTTTTAATAATCTGAACTATTATCATTATTATCAATATTATTATTATTATTATTATTATCACCATTATTATTATTATTATTATTATTATTATTTTTAATATTATTATTATTATTTAATTATTTGTATATTTCCACACTGTGCTGTTGCATTCTGGGACACTTGCAAAACAGTCCTCATTTTACCTTTTATCATCACACTTGTTACGATTTATTTTTAAACAAATCTCACAAGTGGTAGAAAATAACATTTCTTTTTCATCACAAAAAAATTGTTATATAAACATTTCTCAGAATCTGATTAAAAAAAAAAAATAAAATGATTGAGAGACTTGACAGATAATAAACCAAACAGTGCATAATTTGTCATAAAGCATTTATAGCCAACAAAAAAAAAAAAAAAAAAAAAAAAAAAAATGGCCGACCTATTCAGTGTCGGTTAAAGTTCCCAAAATTAGTAACTGTTTTTGTGGTGGAACGGGATTTAATTTATTAAATGTTGGGTCATTTTAGGTTATCATCTCTGGATTTTGTTTGATGTGTAAAAGCAAAATAATGTTGTGAGCCTGGATTAGCACAATAAATAAAAAGGGTGGAGAAGGGTGAATAAGACATTTATTGCAGGTTCAAGAGATATTGAAAATGGCAGGCTGGAGCGCTTTGTGTTGATATAAAAACTGGTAATTGGTTTTATGGTGGAAAAGGATTTGGTTTAATTATGTAAGAAATTCGTCGAGAGATTTTTAGGTTGATGTTTTTTTTAATTTATTGTTTTAAACGATGCTTCAGATGATGTATTTTTTTTAGTTTATTAATTTTTTTTTTCTCATTCCAACCAAGTTTCTGGTGTCTTTATTACTAGTTATTAATATTAAAATGTGTTATTATATAGTTAGATGCATAATATTTTTGTTATTCCATTGTACTGTAAATTAGTTATAATTACCAAAAAAAACTAATTATGTTTTTGTTTCTTTTTGTTTTGCAGGTAAGAATTCTTTTTGATTGTTATGAAAAGTCCTAGTGAAAATACAGTCAGGTAATGTGTCTCTATTTTAAATTTTTCCATCCCTGAAATAATTTCGAAATTATTTTTTAATTATTATTATTTCTTAATTTCATCAAAAAAATTGCCATCATGTATCAGCCTGGTTGGAACATGGAATAAATAATTATAAAATTATGATATGTTTTGATCCTTGTATTCTGACAATTGTTGTAACTACAGTTCAAAATTAAAAAAAATAATAAAAAAGAAACCTGGTTGGAACATGATAAATTTTATAAAAAAAAAAAAATCCCAATTCTGACAAGCCTCAAAAAAAATAGTTTTATAAAAAAAAAAAATTTAAAAAAAAATTAAATTTAAAAAACAAAAAGTTGGAATGTGAAAAACTCACAAGATTACACTAACAAGAACAGATCCAGTTTTCTGTGAAGCCGCAGGCCTTTGCAAAGACCACGCTTTTTTCAGAAATTGGAACAGGAAATGCCTCTGTGATTTCACTAACAAGAATCGACCCTGCATTCTTTCAAGCTTCAGGCATCTATTATAAGGTTACATATATAGCTTGCCCCCCCCCCCCAGAGAGAGAGAGAGAGAGAGAGAGAGAGAGAGAGAGAGAGAGAGAGAGACAGAGAGACAGACAGAGAGAGAGAGCTTAACCAGTAATCTCTGGATCTGAGTATATAAATGGCATATACCCGGGGGGGGGTTCTTGGAAAAATCCCAGAAGGCTTTCTAAAAATGGATATTTTAACTCATCTTGCATTTGGCAGCATTCAGACTTTGTCAGACTCCCTAATTTAAAATTCCAATAAATCAATTTTTTTTTTTTTTTTTTTAAAAAAAAAAAATAAATTTTTAAAAAGATACATTTTTTTTTTCCCAAGCCCTGTTTCTGTTATAGGAATGCAAAAAAAAAGTTTGTTAAATTATTAATGTTTTGAATGTGAAATATGAGTATTTTTATCTTAATTTAGATTTAATTTCCTCTTCTTATTTTTTCTTTTTTCTTGTTTTCTTTCTCCTGCTACATTTTTGTTAATGATGTACATACAGAAAATGTTATCAAAAAAATAATATAAAAGTAGAAATAATTTGTTTAATTACTTTGATCAAAATATTTACTAATTTTCTCACACTAATAAGGATTCTAGAATATGGCACCATGTACATGGTGTTGTTGTCATGGAGCACTGGTTAGATTGGGAAAAAACTCAAAGACTAGACCAGAGAAAGTTGATTTGGGGAAATACACACAAATATATAAGCATAGTTTTTGATATACCAATGATGGAGCAATGGTTAGAATAGTAAAAAGGATAAAAACCACACTGATGAAAATTGATTTTGATAGAGTCTCAAAATCTGAAGGGGTATTTATGTGTTAAAGGGTTATTATATAATTGTTTATTCAAATCATTACTTATTCAGTCAATCAACCAATCATTCATTTATTCATACATTCAGTCATTAAATTAATTTATTCATTCATTTAAAGATTTCAGAAATATTCTGCAAACTAAATAGAGTCCCTACCAAAATGGGGATATATTTCTTTCTTTTGTAATATTTTTTCTTTCTTTCTTTTATTTCTTTTATTTATTTTTTTTTTTTGTTCATTTTTTATCTTTTTTTTATTTATCATCATTAAATTTGAGATTTCTGTCCTACATGGAAAAATTAATGGGTTTTTAGTGATCTTTTTTATCACTTCCCATTTATAGTTCTTAAATAAATCAAACACACCATTGAAATAAAATATAAATCATCATAAATATATCATGATTTTTGGAAGACTTGGTGGCAGCATTGGCACCAAGAAATGCTTGCCGACATTAGAATTGTAATTACAAACGGTATTCAGGATAATAGCATATACATGAAAATCGGCCATTTTGGTGTAAGACATCATGTTCTCTTGAAACCCGATCTCGGTTTTACAAACAAGGAGGCATGATTTTTGTAGCAAATATCGTGCTTTGAATCATCAGATTAGTTTTATTAATTAAAAAAAAAAAAAAAAAAAAGAATACAAATTTCTCATTAATGTTTGTGTGGATAATGCTTTCTTGAAAACAGATACTCTTTAATGGTAGGGGAAAAAAAATGCAGTTATATTGATCAGAACTTAAACATGTATACACGTAATGATTTAAGTTTATTTTTTCTTTTCTGTTAACTAGAATAAAAACACTGTTCTTTCTTTTAAACCATAAAATTAAATTAAAAAGCCCATTTTTTAAATGAATTTCATTACAGAATTGTATACTGATAAGGGAAAAAATAATCTAATTTCGAATGATAAACCGATTTTCAGAAAATTGAATAATTCTTTTTTTTTTAAAAAAAAAAAAAATGTAGCATCTTCCTGAAACCTTATTCTGTTTTAATATGCAGATAAAAATGTCAGTGAATCTTTTAATCAAACCATTAATTATTCTTCAACTGAATTATTAATTATTTTAACAAGCGCAGCTAACTTTTAGAAAAATAATTACTTCTACGCAAAATGCCACGTTAAAATCAGTTACGCAAGAAGAAGAAAAGAAAAATGACTAGGTGCCATACATTCATTTAATTCCTAATCACAGCATTTCTTATCACCTTCACAAGCACCAGTCTGTTTTGACAGTCATGGCCAATAGAAATCCACTTAACAGTGGCTTGAAATTTTGGTTTGATTTTACACTAAGTAAATCCTGTAGTTGGTTCATTCTGTGCAACCCGATTCGTCCCGTTACCGTGACTACAAACATAAGTTGTTGATTCTAACGCAGCTGCTTGTACAGGGGCTATTAGAAAGTTGATTCAGCCTAAGTCTGCTTGTCACTCTCAATTTGGTCACTTTTAATTAGTGGTCAGAAATATAGGATTCTTCACCGAGGCCCTCACCGGGTATACCCGAAAAAAGCGAATAAGACGAAAAATCGTAACGGTTGAGATCTTTGTTGCATTTTATCTCTTTCAGACATCAGAAAACTGTTTATTGGTGGATATCAGTGATAATAAAAATAAAAATAAAAATCTACTAAACCACATTTACTGTTTTTCTTACCATCACTTTTACTTCTACTATTATAATACTGCTGCCATCATTATTTTTAACCACTGTTTCTATATTTGCAGCTATTATTCCTGTTATAACCATTACAACTTCCATAGCTACTTTAAGCTGTATTATTATTTCTATTTTACTGCTGTCACAACTGTTAAACTACTACAACTATTACTGATACTATTTCTGTGCTTTTACTGTTAATACTATTATTACTACTGCAACTACAACTACTGATATTACAACTGCTGCTGTTACTACTACTACTACTACTACTACTACTACTACTACCACCACCACCACTACTGCAATTTTCATTACTACTGATGTAATTAAAAGTATTATACTGCTCCAACTGTTTACTACTACTACTACTACAACAACATCTTCAGTTTCTGCTACTACTAATATTACCACAACAAAAAACAAATACCATGCATTTAATTCATTCATTCATTCATTCATTCATTCATTCATCCGTTAAGTCACTTACTCGCTCATTCATATACAAACCCATTCATTCATTCATTTACGCATTCATTCATTCAAGCAAACTGAACTTCTCTTTGTTTATCACAAAGTTCTCTTTGTCCCAAGTTGAACCAAGATAAACACAAAGACAGCACAGGGCAGTAAATTGTTTTAATAACAGACCACCTCTGACTGTGTGTGCAATAAAAACTAATAATACACAGGTGTCAAAACCCTTCAGTAGTATACAGCTTCTTATAACTGTTTTTCTGGCTCTCTCTGTATATGATATACACATAAACTCTGCTAATATGGTTTTTGGCATATAGTTTTAATAACCTTTTGTGTCTGTCTTTTTTTTCTATATATATATATGTATATATATGTTCATTCGTTGTGTGTTTCATTATCTTTTCTTTCTTCCTGTCTTTTTTCATGTGTATCTCTCACTATCTTATTATTACTCTTTTTCATTTTTCCCTCCCTCCTGCTTTCTCTGTCTCTTTCTTCTTTCCATCTTTTTCTTTTCTTTATCTGTCGCCTTTCTCTTTCACTATTTTCTCTTTTATTTGTCTCTCTCTCTCTCTCTCTCTCTCTCTCTCTCTCTCTCTCTCTCTCTCTCTCTCTCTCTCTCTCTCTATATATATATATATATACACACACATATATATACACATATACAATTTTGTTCTTTATTGGTTTTCATATCTTTTATAACTGGTTTTATCTCTGTATTTGCACTGTTTGTTGTTAGCACTTTCTGATGCCCATTGTTTGTGCTTCTTACTTGTTTATATATACATATACTCACATTGTTTTGCAGCTAGTACTTATTAATAGCTGTTTTTGTCTGTGTTTTTTTTTATTGATGTAGTGTTTATATAGACCACTTTTTTTTTTATGGGGTCAGTGTGTTGTTTTCTTTTCTTTTCTCTCTTCATTTCTCTCTTTTCTATCTTTTTTGTCTATTTTTTTTTTTTCTCTCTCTCTCTGTGGTTCTGTGTTCTTTGTATATCCTTTCTCTAATTTTATTCTCTCACTGTCTGTTTTTCTCTAAGACACTCTTTCTGTCCTCTCTCTGTCTCTTTGTCATTCTTTCTCTTTCTCCTTCTGTCTTGCTTTCTGTTTCTCTCATTCTCTAACACTCTCTTTTTCTCTGTCTTTTTTTCTCTCTCTCTCTTTCTCTTGCTTTCTGTCACTTTTTTCTTTCTCTCTCTCTCTCTTTCTCTCTTTCTCTCTCTCTCTCTCTCTGTCTTGCTTTCTATCCTCTCTCTCTCTCTCTCTCTTTTTCTCTCTCTCCCCCCTCTCCCTCCCTCTCTCTCCCTCCCTCCCTCCCTCTCTCTCTCCTTCCCTCACATATTCCTATTTCACAGCTTTACAACCAGCTGCTTACACGACTCTTACAACAACAACAACAACAACAAAACAACCACAGCAAAACAATTGTTCTATCGGTTTACGTTGTCTGTCGTTGTTGTTTTTTTAACGATGCACGTACCACCCAGCCAGCCTTGCTTTTATCGACATGCATGACGTCGTCGCAGCAAAGCAGAGGCCAATAAAAGACATATAAAACAGCAGTAACTACATTCTGTAATGAGGTCGTGACCTCGGAAGACATTTGACCCTAGGCAATTTTTTTTGGCTGTTTTTAGTTTGTTTAGTTATTTTTTTTATTGCCTATCTGTTCCGTTATGTACAGTTAACATATATGAATTGTTATTTGTTTGGGGTGAGGGGTGAGGGGTGAAAGTGAAGGATGGGAGGGGGTGGTTTCTGGGGGTGATATTACAAAGGGGTGGGGGGTTGTGGATGAAGTAGGTTCCTGTTGTTGTTGTTGTTTTTTGAGGTGGTAGGGATAAGATAATGGTTGGTGAAGTATTATTATTATACTTCATCATCATCATCATCATTATTATTATTATTATCATCATTATTATCATCATCATCATCATTATTATTATTATCATTATTATTATCATTATCATCATCATCATCATTATTATCATCGCTATTATTTTATTATTAAAATTATTATTATTATTATTATTATCATCATCATCATCATCATTATTATTATCATTATTATTATCATCATTATCATCATCATCATCATCATCATCATCATCATCATCATCATTATTATTATTATTATTATTATTTTGGTTTTTTTCTTTCTTTTTCCTGGACATTTGTGGCTAAAGCAAATTTGTATTTTCTTCATATATGAAATTTGTGATGAAGAAAAGAATCATATTTCTAGTCTGGGCTTTTTTTTTTATTTTTTTATTTTTTTTTAGTGCTTTGCCCCCCTCTGAGAACGTGATTACAGTGTGAAGAGGTCTCTGATATGAGTTCTTTTTTCCCTCGTTTTATTATTATTTTTTTATCATCTTTTTTCTTCTTTGTTTAAATGGAAGATTGGATGATGGATAAGTTAAAAAACCCACAGAAATAATTTTAAAATTTATTTTTAATTTAATCTGACAGTTGTGTGTTTCTTTGTGGGTTTTCATTGTTTATGACAGAATTTTATGTAAAAATTTCACTTTTTTTTTCATAAAATGTATGTTTTTAAATCTAAATTTTCCTGATAAAACAAAACTGTCCTAAAAACTAGAATTTCATATAAATTATCATCTTTTAAAAAAAGAAAAACCCCAAGTTAGTTTTTCATTAATTATCAAAAAACTCATATATCAGTTTTTTTTTTTAACAAAATATCCAAGTTATTTTTTCATTAATTATGACAGCAATTTATACTGTATTTACTATATTTAAAACTTAAATCTATTTTTAAATCTAAATTTTACTGATAAAACAAAACTCACACATCAGTTTTTTTTACAAAATATCCAAGTTAGTTTTTCATTAATTATGACAGCAATTTATACTATATTTACTATATTTAAAACTTAAATCTATTTTTAAACCTAAAAATGACAGATAAAACTATGCAGTCCAAAAAACCAAAAATCCCATATATCAGGGTTTTTTTTACAAAATATTCAAGTTAATTTTTCACCACTTGTGGCAACCATTTTAACTATATTTAATACTATATTTAAAACTTAAATCTATTCTTAAATCTAAAAATGAAAGATATTTTAAATGATTAAAACTACGCAGTCCAAAAAAACACAAAAAAGGTCTCATATATCAGGTTTTTTAACAAAATATCCAAGTTAATTTTTCACCACTTATGGCAACCATTTTAACTATATTTAATATATTTAATATATTTAAAACTTAAATCTATTCTTAAATCTGAAAAAATGACTTATATTTTAAATGATTAAAACAATACAGTCCAAAACAACAAAACAAAAAAAGTCTCAAATTTCATTTTTAAAAAAAAAAAAAAAAAACCCCAAAAAATCTGAGTAAGTTTTTCCATTACTTACTGCTGCCATTCACGGAATAGTTGAGATATTTCAGACAAAAATACCCAGCATTCCTTGCATTATCGTCCTGACACCCTAAACCTCCGCACCACGTACATCTTAGCAACCCGAGTGACAGGCGCACCCACATGTCCCGACTACCCCACTGAGCATGTGCGTCAGAGTCCCCCCACCCCCCCTGTGTCCCTGTCACACGCGTGTCATTCGAGTCAGCTCCCTGCCAAGTCCGTGTCATATTTAGTCTCTATCACCGGCACCCCCCAACATTCCGCTTCCTGTCTGAAGTAATTGAGGCTGGGGCCTCAAATTCTGTCAGGATAAAACGTCTAAGGTTACGGAGACTTTTAATTAAAAAAAAAAAAAAAAATTGTTGTTGGCTTTGAGTTGGTGTAGGTGTGTTTGTGATTAATGTTGGTTTACCTGTGTGAATTAAGGTGGTTATTTTGTTACTGAAAAAAGGTGAAAAAATGTTTGTGTTGCAGAAAATGTGTTTAAGATTTTAGTCTAGTCTGGGGTTTTTTTTTCTTTCTTTCTTTATTTCTTCTTTCTTTTTTTTATTTTATTTCTTTCTTTTTTGTTTCAGATTTTTTTTTATTTTTTATTTTTTTTTTGGTTTCATTTCCTTCCTATTTTTTCTTTTCTTTTTCATACATTTTCATAAAATGAAAATAATATTCATTGAAGATGATATAAAATAACAAAAAGTGTGTAGCTGTTGTTAATTGTATTTTATCACTGCTTAATGCTTTTCCAAAGAAATCATTCTGAAATAGAAAATACAGGTATCAAATTTCCTCTAAATAAAGATGATATTAAAAATAGATAGGGTTAAATATAAATATACATTATTGTGTTACTATTTTGTTCAATTTTTTAAAAATATATATATATATAATGATACCCTAGTTACAGTGAAAATATTGCTTAAGAAAGAAAAGGAATGAATGAATAATTCATTGACTGCGGAATTTAGCTTTACTTCAGGGAAATCTTTAAATGGAAGATATAAATAGTAAACACATTGTAATACATTGTATTTAAACAGTTTTAATGAAGAATTTGAATATAATGTATTAAATTAGATTCAACTGTTAATACAAAGTGATACATTTGTTTTACATAAACTGTACTACATTGTATTGTTTAAAGTTAATGAAATGAAGATTTTATTATTTGTGAGCAAAAGTCCATATATATATATATATATATATATATATATTAGCATTATTCAGTGCTCTGACAAAGTTAGTATTTTGAAATAATAAAAAAAAAAAAAAAAAAAAAAAAAAAAAAAAAGGAAAGAAAAAAGAAGAAGAAAAAGAAGAAGGAAAAATCCCCATATGTCAAATGACACCCCAATTCAAAGAAAATACTGCTATCAAATATCGGGAGATTGAGACAACCATTATTTTCAGCTACATCAAAGTTGACATTATGAACTAATTTAAAAGTAAAAGAAAACAGACTTAACAACACCCCAGTATGATAATAAAAAAAAATAATAAAAAAAACAAAAAAAAATATTGTATTAAATAGTCACCTATCAGATACCGGCCATATTCAACAAGCAGATAGATACAAAATACAAACCATCAGTATTTTCTGCCACATCAAAGCAAAAAGATTTCGAATATAATTCAAAGCACGCTTAATGACCAAGTCATAATAAGCATCAGATAACAATGAAATTCAGATAGTGTCCGTGTATTCAGATAAAGATACATTGAGATGTACGTTGTCATTATTCAATGCAGTGACAGTGCAGTCATTCTGGAGTGATTTAAAAAGTAAGGAAGCACGCTTAACGACAAACACTGCATCAGATAAGAGGGAGATTCGAGTATTAACCGTGCGATACGCGATAGAGACGCATTGAAACGTGTGTCATCATTATTCAATTCAACGACAGTGCATGAAGTCACGAAAAAAAACCATGCTTAATGAAACGGTAACATCAGATAAGAAAAGAGAGAAAAAAAAAAAAATCTGATGTTATCAAAATTCAGCAGCACATAGATCCATTCAAATATGTGTTGTCATCATTCAAATAGGTGTCATCATCATTCAAATAGGTGTCATCATCGTTCAAATACGTGTCATCTTCGTTCAAAATATACGTCATCATTATTCAGTGTTATGTGTGTCGGGGAAGTTGTTTTGAAGTATTTCGTATGAGTGAATATTTTAATGGACATAAAACTCGGTATTTAACAACAGATCAAAGAAACTGGAGATATCTGATTTCCACAAAGTGTGATACCGTTTGTATGTAACAGTACATAGGTATATTTACATGTAATATACATAGGTATATTTACATGATATCTTCATGTGTATGTAGTTATTTTTGTTATTATTGTTATTGTTGTTATTGTTATTGGTGTTTTTACTATTATTATTGACTACTACTACCACTACTACTACTACTACTACTGCTGCTACAGTTATTTATAATTATCATCACAAAATAGTTTATTTTCATTACTGTTGTTATATTTATTAATTTTACTATCATCTTAATCATATCATCATCATCATCATCAAAATCACATCACCATCATTACTGTTACATTTACTATCTTTCACGACAATCATCATCATCATTACATCACCATCATTCACCATCTTTACCGTTACATTTACTTATCTTTCACCACCACCACCACCATCATCATCATCATCAACAACGTCATCATCATCATCATTATCATTAACACTAAGCAGTAGCAAGTTACAAAATTTTTCTCACACTATGCTAGACTTTTTCCCCGATGTCAGCTCATTTATCAAAAACACTTGATTACATCAAAATGGCGACAGTTCAGACGATGTTTGCCAGTGATTGTGTAATACGCTGTGACAACGCTGTGACACTGGGCTGGTGTGAACTATTAAAGAGAAATGATGCATCATGTGCCTTAATTGTGAAAGCTGATACGTCTTGTTAAGATTTATTGTTGTTGCCGTTGTTGTTGTTGCTGCTGCTGCTGCTGTTTGGTTGTTGTTATTATTAGTAGTAGTAGTGGTGGTTGGAGTTGTTGTTGTTAGTATTACTGGTAGTAATTTTTGCTTGTTGTTGTTGTAGTAATAGTGGTAGTAATTTTTGTTAATCTTGTTTTTTTATTTGTAGTTTTATTAGTAGCAGTGATTGTAGTTGTTGTATTTGTAGTAGCAGTTGTTGTAGTATTAGTGGTAGCAATTTTTGTTGTTTTATTAGTAGTAGGTAGTAGTTGTTGTATTTGTTTAATAATTTTTGTTGCTTGTTGTTTGTGTTTTATGATTGTAGTTGTTGTATTTGTAGTAGTTGTTGTATTATTAGTATTTGTTTTGTTGTTGTTATTTGTTTTTATTTATTGTTGTTTTGTTGTTCATTATTTTTAGTATTGTTGTTGTTTTTATTATCATTTCCTATTTTTCTTTTTCTTCTTCTTATTTTCTTCTTCTTGCTAATATTATTAGTTTTCTTGCAGTTTTAATTTTTAATTTTCCTTCTTTTCCTTTACCACCTGCTTTTTTTATACTTCTTACAAATGAAAATTGTAACAACAACTACAACAACCAAAATAATAACAGTAAGAAAAGCAATAATAATAGCAACAACAACAACAATAATAATAATAATAATAATAGCAACAACAACAACAACAATAATAATAATAATAATAATAATAGCAAGAATAATAATAATAATAATAATAATTTTAATTTAATAAATAAATAATAAATAATAATAATAAAAAATTAAGAACAATAACTATAGCTCTAGACTAAATAACTCAAGTTCAACATTCATAAGGAATAAATTATCTTTCTCTTGAAGTGTTTTTCATTCCCAGTACATCTTACCTTGCCCCTTTCCATTAACTGTTAATATTTTCCAGATATGTATTCTAGATACAGCTGTTTAGGAGTAAACTATAAATTAGTTTTACTATGAACCTCTCTCACTCATTTATTAAACACCATGCCCAGTATTATATTGCCGTATTAGCTTGTGTTAGTAAAATATTGGAATGTACTGCCCTGCTTTTAACCGTTTGAAGTAAAAGACAGACTGACATTTATTTTAATGTTTGTTTAACTGTATCTCATTATTGACATTTATTTTATGGTTGGTAAAATATATCTTGCTGCTAATGTTTTTGTAAAAATAAATCTTGCTGCTTTTGTTTATAAAGCATAACCTCTGCTTTTTATTGACCCACAATAAAAGAAACCTTGCTGGTTAGTACATGATTCATGCAAATGGGATGATTGAAGTATGATATCATTTGTCAGATTGGAAATGGAATAAGTATTAATGCAGCTTCATCTGTATCAAAGGTTAAAGCATGCCTGTAATGGTACCATCTCTTTTTATGTAGTGTCTGATAAAAAAAAGTGTGTTATAAATTTTTTTTGTTTTTTTTAAAATTACAATTAAAAAAAAAAAAAAAAAAAAAAATTTAAGAATTAAAAAATAGGAGGTGGGGGGGATGTTCACCACCATTGATGTTTCCTCTCCATTAGTCCACCCCCACATTTGTGTTGACAGCTGCCTCTTAGAGTTATCTACCTTCTCACACCACCAGGGGGCTCTGCTTATTTAGCATTGAAGAACTGCTGATAGCAGTAGCGTTCCCACTGTTAGTTGTGTTGGGTTTTTGTTTTTCAAAGATTTCTTTTATCGCAAGCAAGATACAGTAGGTTAAACGGTAATCTGAAAATAATAATAATAATAATAATTTTTTTAAAAGGTGTGTTTTTTAAAGAAAATTTTTAAGAATAATAAAAAAGGTTATTTCAAGAAGCAGTGGTTAGATTAAAAAAAAAAATAAAATAAAATAATGGAATTCTTTTTTTTTTTAATCCTTGTTGTATGCACACCCTGAAATGTTAAGAAAAAAAAAAAAAAAAGAAGATAAAAAAAAAATTTCAAAATCTTGACAAAAATAACATCAAAGATAGTGTTTTTGGCATCAGGAAGTAAATTTTATCAAATGAAAATATTTTTGTTTTTAAAATCTAATCTTTAAACTCCTCCCAAACACCTGTATGAAATATTTTTTTTTTTTTTATTTAAACAGATCAGCATGTGCTATTAAATTAAATTAATTTTTATTTATATATATATTTTTTTTTTTAAATGTTGATATTAGTTGATCTTGCTTAGTTTGATATTTCCAGAGATTTTTTTTTTATTATTATTATTTTTTTTAATTAAATTTTTTTTTTTTTTTTTTTTTTCTCAATAGAGAGGCAAATATTTCAGAAGTTTTATACATACCCACCTGAAATGTTTCCTTCTATTTTTTCCTTCTATATTTTATCGTTGTGTTTATGTTTTTGTATTTGTGTGTATCTGTATGAGGTGGAAGTGTGTGTGTGGGTGGTTGTATAAATATGTAAAATTTCTGGTATTTGATTTGAAATTTAAGTTAGCATGACTTGTAACGAATACAAACTTAGAGATAAACACAGAGACAAAAACATTAATAAGAGAAATATATACACAGATACACACTTAAACATTCACGCATGCATACACATGTGCATCAGACATTTGTATATAAATACAGTTGTAGATACAGACAAATGTACACACGTATTCACACAGAGAGAGAGAGAGAGAGAGAGAGAACTATATTATATAGATATTGTAAATTCTGTATGTTTTATACACACACACACACACAGACATCTCTCTATATCATTATAAAGTTACTTTCAAACACCATTACAAAGTCTCAAATCTATGATTACTCAAACACAGTATCAATTGTTACATCTAAGCACACACACACACACACACACACACACACACACACACACACACATACACACAGACATCTCTCTATATCATTATAAAGATATTTTCAAGTACCATTACAAAGACTAGAATCCCTGATTACTCAAACACAATATCAATTGTTACATCTAAGCACACACACACACACACACACACACACACACACACACACACACACACACACACACACACACATACGTACATACGTACATACATAAACACAGACAAACATACGTCTCTCCACATCATTATAAAGATATTTTCAAGTACCATTACAAAGACTAGAATCTCTGATTACTCAAACACAATGTCAATTGTTACATCTAAGCAAACACACACACACACACATACATGCGTACATACATAAACACAGACAAACACACGTCTCTCCACATCATTATAAAGATATTTTCAAGTACCATTACAAAGACTAGAATCCCTGATTACTCAAACACATCAATGAATGTCAAGTACTGCTCTAGACTTTATCACAAAGCTAACAGATTATCATAACAGCATTTCATTTACATTTCGGACTGAACAAGCAAACCCAGAACTAAAGTGAAGTACATATTTCAAACCCTTTTTCATTTCAGCTCCACTTCAAAAGAGATTAGACAATTTTTCCTCTTTTCCTATTTGTTTTTCATGAACGTAATTTTAACGTAACTTTTGTCGTTTTGACTTTTTATTTTAGTCAAAATGTTTGTGCAGTAATTGCTTTGTTTAATCTGTTTCAGAAATTACTAACCTAAATGCTTGCTAAGCTCAAAGAATTTTAAGACTTTCTAGTAGGTAAATAATTTTACCAAAACAAAAAAAAAGGATTGACTAAAATCATGTTTGTTAGTTTGAACTGTTTTGTTGAGGAATTAAGGTTGGTTCAATTAATTAGAATGTTTTGCCTCCAAGTTGGTGTTGAAAGCAGTTTTATTTTATTTTTATATTTATTTCTAAATTATTATTATTATTATTATTATTATTACTACTACTACTACTACTTCAACTACATCTGCTATATCTGCTATTACTATTACTGTTGTTGAATTTTATTAATTTTAATATTATTTACTTTTATTATTATTGTTACCATTACTATTACTACCCTGCTATTACTATTGTTGTTGTTGTTGTTGTTGCTGTTGTTGTAGCTGCTGCTGTTGTAACACTCTAATCCCCAATCACTCTTCTACTCCATTAACATCATCATGATAACTCTATTCTGTGAACATAAGAGTTTTTAAAAAAAATAAATAAATAAATAAATTAAAAAATATGGCTGTCTTCTTCTTCAGCTCTCTCAGAATCAAAGAACTTCCATGATTACTTTGGCGTGTTTTCTGAATTGCCATTCTTAATTCAGTGTTGATCTGGGCATGCCTCAAACATTTCTTGTTTTCCTACGTGGCATGCACGACAGGTGCTGTCTGTGTGTGTGTGTGTGTGTGTGTGTGTGTGTGTGTGTGTGTGTGTGAGAGAGAGAGAGAGAGAGAGAGAGAGAGAGAGAGAGAGAGAGAGAGAGAGAGAGAGAGAGACAGACAGACAGAACAAGCTTTCACGTTTTAGTGAACAATTCAAAGTGTAACCTTGTCTTTACGCCAATGCAATAATCACCATGTTAACACATTCTTACGTAGCTCTTGCGTGTTCAGGTATCTCGCTCTTTGAGAATATTTGCTTTCTCGTTATTGTTTGTTCTTCTTTGTCTTATTGTTGTTGGTTTAGTTGTTATGGTGATTGTTATTCCAGTTTAGAGCTCTTGTTCTAGATGTTATCCTTTTTTCTTTCTATCGGTATCTTCACTTTTATTGTTGTTTTTCTTCTTGTTATTATCTTGTATTCTTGTTTTCACTCTTTGTTTTTCTTCTTCTTCTTCTTCTTCTTCTTTTTTTTCTTCTTACTCCTACTACTACTACTACTACTGTTTATTTATTTATTATTTGTTTATTTGTTGTTTTCTTTGTTTACTGAAGTTAATTATTATTATATTGTTTTATATTCCATTCCCAGTACCAGTTTTAAGGACTAATATACTTGACAACCTACTTCATTATTTTTACATTTTATATTTCCTGTTTGTAGCAATATTAATAAAAGTTCAGTTTGTCTGATGTAGACATTTTTGCATTGAATTTATATATATATATATATATAATTTTATTTTACTATTATTACTATTTCTTTTCTTTTTTTTCAAATTTCTGATTCCAAATATCAATTTTTTAATTTCCTATATGCTTGTAGCCATATAGATGATAGCACTATTATTTTAGTTTATATAATTTTATAAATTTTCACATTTAGGCCTATTCTAAGAATTAGTGTTTAACTTTTCCAACATGCAGTCATATACACATGATATCATTTTTTATTTTTTTTATTTTACATTATTTCTTTTATTTTTCATTCCTATTCCGAGTATCAATTTTTAATCTTCCAACATGTCCAGTAGAGGCATACATCGAACTGCATGCTAGCAGATAACATTATTCTTTTATTTTGGATTAATTTATAAATATTTTTTTAGGATTCCTATTCCGAGTATCAAATTTTAATCTTCCAACATGTCCAGCAGAGGCATGCATCGAACTGCATGCTAGCAGATAACATTATTATTTTATTTTGGATTAATTTATAAACATTTTTTATTTTTTTTTTGGATTCCTATTCCGAGTATCAATTTTTAATCTTCCAACATGGCTGACAGTGTGCGCACATGATGATTAAATATTACTAGTTAATCAATGTACAACGAGTAAAAATATGTCGTTTGAGGCTGGTTATCAAAAATTCATCAGCTGGTCATCAATAAATGAAAACAGTTAATTGCATAAAATATTTTCACATAAATGTGAATGCTAATTCATTCGGGTGATAGAAAAGGGCATAAAGCAGCTGTTTTGTGTGTGTACATGTGTGTGTGTGTGTTTGTGTGAGTGTGTGAGTGTGTGTGTGTGTGTGTGTGTGTGTGTGTGTGTGTGTGTGTGTGTGTGTTTGTGTGTGTGTGTGTGTGTGTGTGTGTGTGTGTGTGTGTGTGTGTGTGTGTGTGTGTGTGTGTGTGTGTGTGTGTGTGTGTGTGTGTGTGTGTGTGTGTGTGTGTGTGTGTGTGTGTGTGTGTGTGTGTGTGTGTGTGTGTGTGTGTGTGTGTGTGTGTGTGGAGAGAGAAAGGTAGAGAGAGAAAGAAAGATAGATGTACAGAGAAAATTATAGAGGTAGACAAATAACATGCTGAGAAAGAAAAAGAATGACTGAAAGATAGATAGATAGAGAGAGAGAGAGAGAGAGAGAGAGAGAGAGAGAGAGAGAGAGAGAGAGAGAGAGAGAGGCAGACAGAAATACAGAGAGTAAAAGACAGAGAGAGAGAGAGAAAGAACAAAGAAAGAGAGAAACAGAGAAAGAGAGAAAGCTTATTTCCAAATTTAGTTTCAATAAATTTTAATTATATGATTACAACTATTTCAATTTTTAAAAAAATGTTATATAAGTTTAAATTACATTTCAAACACACTTCATTTATCGTACAGAGTCCAGTCTTTCAGAATTACTCATCATCGTCATCAGTTATCACCTTCAGCCAAAACGTATTTCATCCACCTTCGGAATTACTGATCGCTGGACCGTGAAATTGTGACTGGGCTCAAATTGAGTAACTCGCAGATAGTGATCTGAGTTTAATTAACTCGTTGAGTCAGGATTAGGCAATGGACGAGGAGCTCTAATTAATTATCTGTTTGACTTGGTCGTTTCAATTAGCTGATGATTCTTCTTACACAAGAGAGTTCCACAGATTATTTCAAATATGTTAAACAGAAAGTAGCATTATCTAGACTGTGTTCACGTCAGTGTGTTAAACAGAAAGTAGCATATCTAGACTGTGTTCACGTCAGTGTGTTAAACAGAAAGTAGCATTATATAGACTGTGTTCGTGTCAGTGTGTTAAACAGAAAGTAGCATTATCTAGACTGTGTTCACGTCAGTGTGTTAAACAGAAAGTAGCATATCTAGACTGTGTTCATGTCAGATTGAGAATATCCTAGTGAAGCTGTATGTTGTATGTATACTGCTTACACAAGAAAGTTCCACAGATTATTTCAAATATGTTAAACAGAAAGTAGCATTATCTAGACTGTGTTCATGTCAGTGTGTTAAACAGAAAGTAGCATATCTAGACTGTGTTCACGTCAGTGTGTTAAACAGAAAGTAGCATATCTAGACTGTGTTCATGTCAGTGTGTTAAACAGAATATCCTAGTGAACTGTGTTATGTATGTAGTGTGTTAAACAAAAGAGCATTATCTAGACTGTTTTAAACAAATGTGTTAAACAGAAAGTAGCATTATCTAGACTGTGTTCATGTCAGATTGAGAATATCCTAGTGAAGATGTATGTGTGTATACTTCTTACACAAGAAAGTTCCACAGATTATTTCAAATATGTTAAACAGAAAGTAGCATTATCTAGACTGTGTTCATGTCAGTGTGTTAAACAGAAAGTAGCCTATCTAGCCTGTGTTCATGTCAGATTGAGAATATTCTGGGGGAAATGTATGGGTATCATAATATATGTGATTATGTGTGCATGTGTTAATGTGTGTGTGTGTGGGGGGGTGTTTAAGTATGTATATCTGAAAGGGCATGTTTGAAAATATGTATATGAATGTATGTATTTTATATGTATTTATATATCTATGTATGTGTGTAGGCATATATTTTTTATAATTCTGTCAGTATACATCATGTCACATTTAAACAATTAACTACAAGATACTGTGTCCAGATTTGATCCTCAGTCCTGTCTATGCCTAAAGCTAGGTCTTAACCAGCGGAATGTGTTTGTGAGTGTATTGTGACTACTTCCTTTTGGATATCTTTTTGTTTTTCTTATTTTTCTTTTCATCAGACTGTTATCTATATCTCTCCATATATATATATATATATATATACACACACACACATATATATATATACACATATACATATACATACACCACACACATCTTTCCAGCAGACTGTAAAAAAGGTCTTGTACACATCATGTCACATTTACACAATTAACTACAACATACTGTGTCCAGATTTGATCCCCAGTCCTGCCCATGCTGGAAAACCTAGGTTTTACTTAACCAGTGGAATGTGTGTTAGACATTTTCATGGCAGCTTAGAAGGGCTAGACTATTCTGACATATCTGCAATCTGCAAAGAGGCAGGAAAACAACTGATTGGCTGTTTTTTTGTAAACAAGACTCCCAAGACTGGAGAGTCGCAGACAAGGGAGATAAGCCGGTGGGTGTTTTTGTTTCAGCAGAAAACAGGAGATTTATAATGTCACTGGCTAGATTATATGTGGGAGTCTTGATTTTGAGAAAAGATTTTGTAAATAAACAGAAAGGAGTCTGAAATGTTTTTGCATGGTTTAATCTTTTCGGATGAGTGAAAAGCGAAAGAATTTTGTTGAAAAATGTTAATATTCTTGAATGGTGTTGTTGTTGTTGTTGGATTCGTTTTGGTTCCTTGTAATTAGTTCTCTTTTCTCTGCTTTTCCCAATCCAACTCATAACCAGGAAGTATGGGTTTGTGTCTGTGTAAATGTGTATATATATATATATATATATATAGGTTTGTGTGTGTGTGTGTGTGTGTGTGTGTGTGTGTTGGATTAATGTATGAGCATATATATATACATATATATTCTTAAAATAAACATTTTATTCTGAAATGGATTTAAAAATATAAAATTTAAAAAAAACAAACAAACCACCTAACAGTTCCTCTATCAAGATTCGATCCAACAACCCTCCGCGCCCAATCTCAAGTTGAGACTGCGTGTTTTACCGTTTCACTCTGGAATGGTGTCTGCCGCTTGTTCCCTGCCACTTTATAGGTGGCAGCCACTTTACCTAGCTGAGTCTGAAACGTACAGACAGCCCAAAGTGTTAATGACACTTGTACTAGCAGACAGAAGTACGCGGTGAGAAGTAACAGCTCAAACAACCCTAACACTGTTATTACAGAAGCCATTTTCTCTCCGCGAACTTGTTGATCTTCTCCACTTGAAGAGCTTCCAGCAGTGTTAGATAACTCCCGATCCGACGAAATGCTTGACAGTGTTTTCTTTTGTGTTTGTTGGTGTGTGTGTGTGTGTTAGTTTTTGGGTCTTTTTGTTATTTTTGTTAATTATTTTTTTTTATTTTTTTTTTTTTATTTATGTATTATTTATTTTTTTATATATATATATTTTTTATTTTTTGATTTTTTGATTTATTGATTTATTTATTTGTAGTGATTTCTGGACATGTTTCTCTCCTGATTTTACTAGTTTCAAAGTTTAATTATAATTATTTTATCAATTATTTTATGTACATACACTCGCATACACAAACAGTCTCACACACACACACACACACACACACACACACACACACACACACACTTACATGACCAGATTCAGCATCATACCTCCACAATGCACCCATTAGAGACTATTTACCCATTCCAATCTGTGCTCCGTGACTGGTTGATCAAAAGCTGAGTTTGTAATCTTCCTGTTTGCGGGATGGTAAACACAAAAGATTACTTATTGCTATTTCATTATCTGTATGGTTCACAAATTGCTGATTAAATGTAACACTGAGCATGGTAATTTAACAAAAACATTTCTTCTGTATTGTTCCTAAAAGTGCTGAGAGTTTGTTTGTTCTAAAACATTTTGTAAAAGAATACAACATTATCTAATGATCTTGATTCTGTCATTAAAAGAATGTCAAAGAACAAAAAAAAAAAACATGTTTTCAAAATAACAAAGACACAAAATTTCATTTTAGAATCTGACCTAAGTGCGGACACATATTTTTGAGAAACTAGGTCGCACGAATACCACCAACATTTTCGCCCAAAATTTTCAAAAATCTTTTTCACTTTCTGGACTGTCAGAATCTTGGCTCCATGAGATTTGGCAGAGTTTTGTTTCCAATCAGAGGAATTTTTATCATGTTTTAAATATTTTTAAACTTGTTTGAGCACAAAATTCCTTTTTTTTTTTTTTTTTTTTCTTTACACATTTTCTAAACAGAAGAAAAACTCCTGGTGTTCATGTCAGAATTGAGACTGAGTCAGTTCTTGTTTTTCATTTCTTCAATTACTGCCTTGTTCAACAGAGATGGATATTCGAGGCTTTGAGAATAATTGTTAGTTGTTAAGAAAGCATTATTGTAATTTGAACAGCACTTTACCTGTCTGCGGAGTTACTTACCTTGTTAATAACTTGTAGCAACAATCGCTGGCTTGTTTTGTTGGTCTGTGAGAACAGTTTTTTTTTTTTTCTTTCTTATGTATTTTTTTTTTTTTTTTTTTTTGTCAATTTTTTTCTTTCTTTTTCGTTTTTTTGTGTTTTTTTCTTCTTTCTTTTTTTTTTTTTGCTTCTTTATTTTTTTTTGTATTTTTTTCTTATACATTTTTAATAATTTTGTTTAAACTTTAATTTTTTTTTCTATTTTAAAATTTTAATTTTCTTTTTTTTTTTTTTTTTTTTAAAGTTTAATTTAATTTTTTTTTTTTTTTTTTTTTAAATTTGTTTTGTCTATTTTCAGTCTATTTTTAGAGTCTTTATTTTTATTTTTATCCTTTTCTTTTTCATGCCTTTATTTTTAAATTGATTTTTTTTTTTTTTTTTTTTTTTTTAAATTTTTTTTTTTTTTTATCGGGGTTTTTTTCCCTCTTTTTTCTTCTTTCTTTCTTTCTCTTTCTCACTTCTGTTTTTATTTTTTTTAAATTGTATTCTGAAAGAAAAAAAAAAAAAAAAGCTAAGGCAGGGGTTTCCATTATTTATCTCTGTCAGACATTTTGTTTGGGTTTTTTAGTAATGAAGATTAATGCTCTCAGCTTTTTTCTTTCTCTTCTCAACTTTTGTGTGTTTATTTTACTTGAAAAAAAAATTTAAAAAAATTATTTGTGTTTTTTAAATCTGAAACAACAGTCTATAAGCAATCCTTAACAAGTTTTTGAAACGGAATGAAAATATCATTAACCCAGTTACACTAATATCAAAAATCACTGTAGGTTGTTTTTTTTTGAGAAGAATTTTATTGGAAATTTTTTTTTTTTTTAAATTCCTTTTAGGACAATTTTTTTGTATAATGAAAACATTATTAATCCAATTTTGATAATAACGAAAATCCTTGTGGGTTAATTTTTTTTTTTTTTTTTTGAGAAAATGTTATGAAACAAGATGAAAATGTTATTAACAACATTTTTATTCATGTAAAATTGTCCACATATGTTTGTGTTTGTATATATGTGGGTTTATATTGGTTATACATTTTTTTTTTAAATTATTTATGTTTTATAAATTATACTAATGTTTGTTTTTTGTTTTGTTTTTTCAGGTAAGTGAAAAATGAGTTTTCAGACCAAACTTTATCTATCAATTGCTTTCATCTGCCATTTTCACCTTCTGAAAGGTTTGTGATATTATATTAGTTTTTAGTTTTTTTATACTTTTCATATTAGATGTGCTTAATTATTTGTGTTAATGTCAGTATGTGTTTCTCTCTGTATGTTTGTGTATGTCTACATATCTCTGTATGTATGTATGGATGTATTTGTATGAATGAAATATACTGGAGTATGAAAGTATATTATGTATGTGTGCGTGTGTGTGTGTGTGTGTGTGTGTGTGTGTGTGTGTGTGTGTGTGTGTGTGTGTGTGTGTGTGGACATATATTATCTGTGTGTCTGTGTTTATGTATATTTTAATAATTCTGAGTGCAATTTTTCGTATTTTTATGGCCGAATTTGCTATATAAATGTTTAAGAAGTCTTTTTCAATTAAGGTACAAATAACTTTAAGAAAAAGAAGAAGAAATATAGGACTTCTAGGCAGAATAATAAAATTAAGATGAAAGAAAAATTAGATAACATGTTAAGAAATAATGAATAAGAACAAAGAAAAAAGTCTAAATATGAAAAGAAGAATTAATTTTAAATTTTTTTTTTTTATTAATTTGTAAAATAAGCAATAGCTACTACACATCAAAGAAAATCTGAGATTTTTTTTCTAAAGATAAGAAGAAAAAAATCTATATTGAAAAATTAAGATATATTATAAAACTAATTATATAAATAACAAAGAACTGAATAAACTTTTCACCACCCACAGTAAAAAAAAAAAAAAAAAAATTAATATAATATATAAATAAATGAACAGATTAATTAATTAATTAATTAATTAAAAAAAAAAAAGAAGTACAGAAATTAAAAATTAAGAAACAAAATACAAAGAAAAAAAACTTTGGCTAAGATAAAGGAATAAAAAAGAAAGAGGTTAAAACTAAAATTAAAAGCTGGAAAAAAAAATTAAATAAAAAAATGGATGCTGAAAAACTGTTGCCAGTATTTGGCACTTAACAAAGGTGAAAATAGAAAAATTCATTTTGACAACCCCCAAAAAAAAAGTTTAAAGAAAAAAAAAAAGAAAAAAAATATATATAAAGAAAGAAAAATTAAGAAAAAAAAAATATAAAGAAACAAAAAAAAAAAAAAAAAAAAAAAAAAAAAAAAAAAGAAAAAAAAAAAAAAAAAAAAAAAGTAAAAAAAATATAGCAAAACGTATTTTAAAAAAAGATTCAAACAAAAAAAAGAACAGAAAAAAAAAAGCCTGACATGTTGGTATGTTTCCATCTTGTATACCTCACTGATATTATTTCACAAGACTGTCACTTTTAGAAGCTTCCTGATAAACTTTGAACACTATGCACAGGTTTCTGTCTTTAGAATACTTCTTCCATGTATACAGCTCCCTCTAATGGCCAACTGCAGTAACTGGATCAGATAAAACTAAAATACGTTTTAGAATACTTCGCAGAGTCCATTGCTTGTGTTAAAAAGAGAAAAGAATGTGTGTGTGTGTATATATGTATATATTTTATTATTATTATTATTATTATTACTACTACTATTATATTATTATTATTATTTTATTATTGTTATTATTATTATTATTATTATTATTATTATTATTATTATTATTTTATTATTTTTTTGTTGTTGTTGTTACTATGAAAACTGTAGCTATAATGATTTAAAAAATTATCTTATTACACTTTAATACACACTTCGGTACATTTTGTTTTAGTGGAGATCAGCCTTTCTTGATAATAAAGTATATGTCCATATTTGATATTTTAAACAGAGCACATAAACACATTTTCTTTATTTTCAAATAACTTTTATTTATTTATTTTTTTAAAAGTGTATTTGACTAGTAAAACAAATTACAAAATACATTTTTAATTATAGAGATAAATCTTTGTTAATAATAAAGGATATATATATATATATATATATAATTTTCTTTTTTTTTTGTAATTTTTTTTGGTGGGGCAGGAGAGTTTGTAAATTTTCAAGTAACTGTTTTATTATTTATTTTCTAAAAATGTACCAAAAATATAAAACAACTAGCAAAATTTTTTTTTTTTTTGTTTAAGAACATCAGTCTTGTAACAAAATATATCCTTAACTTTGATGATTCAGACAAAGACAGTTTGTATATCTTCAAATGACCATTTTATTCTTCTTAAAGAAACAAAAATCATTTCTCAATCTGTCAGCATGTCTTTTTTTTTTTTTTTAAAAAGCATGTACACCACACTTTTATTTTATAAAACTGTTCTAAAGTTTATTTTCAAGATGTCTTTCCTCCATAAAGATTGAAATCTGGAAAAAAAAAATAAATAAAATGTCTGACCCCCAACAGTTGCACCCATTTTGCTGTAATTGCTTGATAAAGTGAAAAATTGTCTTTTAACAGGATTTTTTTTTTCACAGCTGAAATGTTAGTTTTTTGCCTGACAGTCAAGAATTATAAATGTAGAAATCCCAGTGGGGGTGGGTGGGACATATGGGTGTGTGTGCCCTCCACCCCTCTAGGGCATTAAAAAAAAAAAAAAAAAAAAAAATGTAATAACTAATATTTTATATAGTATGCATCATATAGACGATGTTTTTAAAAACAGTTCTTATCTCTGTGTGTAATATGTAATCAGATTTCTCACACATTTTAAAAAGATAACTGCTGACTACTGGGTATGTATGTATATATATATTCATGGGGACTGTGTTTAATTTCAAACTCTTACCATATACCCCCTTTTTATCAAGTGCAATATTTATAATGAATGCTCCCCCCCCCCGGGCAGGTGTGGAAACGTATCTCAATGACTGCTCCCTTAATCAGATGACCCTTCGCTTTACGCTGTCTGATAGAACTTTCTTTATTGTCAACACATGTTGGTGTGGTTTTGGCTCTCGGTAAACTCTGGCATGAAAAGAGTTTTTATTGCAGTTGATAACCCACTTCAGACTTTTTTTTATCTCAAACTGTTGAGTTTTAGTGTTTTTGGGTCTTGTTTTGGGGTGGGGTGGGGGTGTTGGTGGGGGTGGGGGGTGAGGATAGTGGTGTTTTATGATGAGGTGTGTAGTAGGTTTAATTTTCAGTAAGTTTTTTTTTTTTTAAATGTAAGATATCTGCAGACATACATATTTATATAAATATATATTTATAAATACATGCAAACATATATACATATACAAACGTATATGCACAAATACAAAGATATACAAACATACATACATACATACACACATACACACACACACACACACATACATACACAGATACAAACACATCTATATAAACATACCATAAGTAAATGCGTACATACATAGAACATACATACATACATACATACATACATACATACACATACACATACACCTATATACACAATCATATGTTTTTCTATCTCTCTCTCTTTCTCTCTCTCTCTCTCTCTCTCTCTCTCTCTCTCTCTCTCTCTCTCTCTCTCTCTCTCTCTCTCTCTCTCTCTCTCTCTCTCTCTCTCTCCCTGTCTCTCTCTACCACACACTGGTTATAAAAGCGTGCGTTCCAGCCTTTGTATAAAAAGATAACACATTTGTAATTCAAATGTTTGTTTAATTTGAGTGCAGAATCAGCTAACATCTACAGCGTTTCCAGCTGTCTGTGTTTACTACTACATCATCCGCCAAGACGGCATTCAGGAAATGAGAGAGACAACATGTCATTGCACAGTGGTTAAGTCTGCTTGTTTGAATGTTAAGAGTTTGTTTGTTTGTTTTCCATGTGTGTCTGTGCATTTATTTAATAGGTATGTTAATACTGTTTGTATTAAACATCCATAACATATTTGTAGATATGTATCATGTTTGTAAAATGTCAGTATATGGTGAATGTTAATACGCAGGTATGCTGAAAATATGCTGTTGTTCGTATACACACACACACACACACACACAGACACACACGTGTGTGTGTGTGTGTGTGTGTGTGTATGTATGTATATGTGCATATATATATATAATATATAATATATAAACAGAAATATATTCAGATAGACATTTGGATACACTGGAGAAAAAACATGCAGTATAAAATGAAAACTTGTTTGAGAAAATAGTAGCAGTAGTAGGAGTAGTATTATTATTATTATTATGAGGAGTTGTTGTAGTAGTAGTAATATTAGCATAAGAAGCTGCAGTAGTAGTAGTAGTAGAAATACTGGTAATAGCAGCATCATAATAATGATACCTTTATGACTACTACTGCCAATAATAATAATAATAACAATAGTAACAATATAACAATAGCAATATTAATGATAACCACAAAAACAGTAATAACAACAATAGTAATAATAATAATAATAATAATAATAATAATAATAATAATAATAATAATAATAATAATAATAATTAAACAGCAAAGACAAGGAGGTGAGAACAATTTATTAGTGTACACCCCAGAACTTGTTTCTACCATTCGCTGAATCTTTGAACGCCTTAATTTATTACTTTTAAATCTTCTGCCCTTAAAACACTACGTGGCAGCATTTTAATTTCGCTCTTATCGAGAAGCAAATGCACATGCAAATGCACCTGCAATAAATTAATCTGAAATATTGTGCTCGTTTGTATGCAAATTAAAAAAAAAACCTCGGAGAGGAATGCAATAAAATTCAGTTACGTTTCAACTGCCAGTGATACTACACACATTTTATCTTATCTCTGCTCAGGCAGGGTGTAATGAAGTGGATTTGTGGCCCACCCAGCGAAATAAACTGCTGATATATTCGCCTGTGACATAACATGGTTATTTTCTACTCGTTGATACAACATGGTTGTATCTTCTAAAACCCACTTTAGTAAACACGATAGGGTATCGAGTGACGTAATGTGGTTGTGTCGAGCAAGTGATAGAATATGTCGTATCTTGCGTTTCGGTATAACAGGTTGTGGTTGTATCCAGTGATATAATATGGTTGTATCCACCCAGTGACATAAACATATAATATGGCTGCATCAAGGGTTTTATGTGGCTTAACCCAACAAATGATATTATATAGACTAAGAATGAACATAATTTAAATTATATGATTTTATGTTTTCATGAACTTAAATTTAATTTAATTTACACTAAAAAAATAATATTATTTGAGTTATATGATATGATTTAAAAAAAATCTTTTCATAATGAAATTATAAATATTACTAGACACAAAATACTTAAATTTTCCCTATAAACTGAATTATTACAATAAAACCAAAATATATGATTTAAAATAAATCTTTTCATTATGAAATTATAAATATTACTAGACACAAAATACCTAAATTTTCCCTATAAACTGAATTAGTTCAATAAAACCAAAATATTTAAAAAAAAACAACATTTATTATGAATATCACAAATACCTGTACTACACCCGAAAACTCAAAAAAGGTAACAAAATTTCAGTAATTACGGGTGTTTAATTTGACACGTTTATTGACAGACACACAATACCTGTGTTTTTTTTTTCTCACCTGTTGACCCAGATTTACACCTGAGGTTAATTACAAATCTTGCACCCAAGTCCTATGACACTAATTTAGCAATAAATTGTCTGTATTGTGTGACGCAGTTTATTGCATGATCTAGCATAAATATTTTCGTTATTTAACATTCTTGAACTGCGGTTGGGGTCCAAAACACAGAAACATTAACACACTTACGTTCAGTTTTGTATTAAGGTACACGAAGGTATGTGCTATAGGTCAGTGCTATAGGTCAGTGCTATAGGTCAGTGATTTTAGGTGTGATGGGTCAAAAGATCAAATCTCCTCAGAGGATTTTTTTCATTCTTTTTCCTGCAATTTTTTTGTTCTCATATCATCCTGGTCAGTATTTATCAAAAGTTTTCAATTTTTGGGGGTGTTTATGAGAAGGTAGATATGAAAGATCACTTGTTGCTAATTTAAAAAATGACTTTTTTTTTTTTTCAGTGTCTCTTTAATGTGTGATGCTGAGTAATCAGTAATTAAAAATGTGTTGATAAAATGTTATTAAAAATATTGTGGAAAAGTTTATCAAATTATAAATTTTTTGTTACTTTCAACAGCCAATAACTTTTTACAGAAAATTAATTATTCATCAGGTCATAACTGTATTAAATGATAAAAACTCTTTTAACTGACAACTTTGTGTCATGTCTAGAGTTAGATATTTGACAATAAAAAAAATTAAACAGTGCATTGTTGTGATGTCATTGAACAAAACTTTCTTTAAATAAAGTCTATATCATTAAAAAAAAAAAAAAAAAAAAAAAAGCATGTTTTACATCCTGTAGCTCATGATAAAAAAATTAATCAAAATATTCATTAAATAATCAAAAAAAAAAACTTTCACTGCTGTCTGTCAGTGTCAATGATATATCATTGTTTTACATCTAATCCCTGACAATAAAAATATTAATATATTCTATTTAATCACTAAACAAAACTTTCTTTAATTAAAGCTATGATATAAAATAGGAAGTGTTTTGATATCCAGTTGCTGCTGATAAAACATTAATCAAAGTATCCTACTAGTGTCATTAAATAAAGAATAAGATATCAAAGCTTTACACTAAAAATCTGACAGAAAAAAAAAAAAAAAAATTTAATAAATAAGTTCTAGATAATCATTTATCAAAAATTTTCTTTAACCGAAAACTGTCATAAAATAATAAATATCTGACATCCAATAGTTGATGATAATAAGAAAAATATTTAAAATTTTTATTTAATTACTATGATCCTATAAAATCTAAAACAAAACCTAGCATTTTATTTAAATAACAGAAGATTTGATATAATAACTGTATTTTATTTCACATGAAGCCGTTGAATACAGACGATATTCAACAGGGATTGGAGAGAGGGTGGAGAAAAAAAAGAGAAATTACATCAAATCTTTCTCTATTAACTTGTCAAAACTTAAAACCAGGGCTTCGTCTCCTGCAACCAGCGCCGAGTTAGATTCAACATCTTAAGTTTCAAATTGATGCAGACTCAGCTGCAGAAATCAAAGCCGATGTTGTCAATGTTGTCGTAATGATGCAATCCAGAACCACGAAAAATGCTGGCTTATCCGAGAACGAATCTTGGGTCTGTGAATTTTAGCTGACACACTTAATTATGTCTTTGTCATTTCTGTACAGAAGTAAGCCAAAACTGAGCCACAATCTGAAAGAGTCTGTCTGTTCTAGAAGATGTGTTACGCTAGCAGTTAAATATGTCTGTGATATAATAATCAGTATTCATTGATGTGTGGTGGTTATCTACCCTGGCTGGAGTGCGTGCTAGTTATCTGCCCATAACACGTTCTGACAGATAGCCGTAATAGATTTTTGTTAGATCAGCTTTTGATGTAGCAATTTTTGGAAAACCAGTATGTAAAATGTTGTAGATGTTAAATGAAATTGTTAGCAATGTTTAAAAATGTTAAAAGTTATTTATAAAAAGTAGTTAAAATTGTTAAATGAACTGTAGTGATAAATAATCGACAAAATGTTTGGTCCTAATTGTTAAGTAAAGGAATTAGATTTTAGTTTAGTGTATTTTAAATATATAATTTTATTTGTCTATTCAAAATTATTTTGACATTTGCATGTATGCATGCACACACACACACACACACACACACACACACACACACACACATACACATTAGATGCTTTATATTTAAACTATTTTTTTCATGAACTTAACATCTAACTTTTTCAGATGATTACATTTATCTTTTTATCAATCTTTTCTTCTCTTTCATTCTTCTTTCTCTCTTGTTTCTCAATCATTTACTTTAATTACACTTGATACTTTCATTCTGTCTCTCTTTTCCTTTTCATTTCTCTCTCTCTCTCTCTCTCTCTCTCTCTCTCTCTCTCTCTCTCTCTCTCTTTCATCTCTCTCTCTCTCTCTCATCTCTCTCTCACACATTCTTCTTCTTATCCTTTCATCATACTTTACTTTGTTTAAAATTCATTACCAAAGGAAAAAAAATCATTTTAAAACTTTTCTTCACACAACAAATGATGACAATCTAAAAAACTCAAATTTCAAAAAAAAAAAAAAAAAAAAAAAAAAAAAAAAAAAAAACCCCAACCTCTGACAGTAAATTACAATAATTCTGCAAGATCAACTTCAAGACTCATTTTCATTTATTCAACAATGTAAGCAATGCGTTAGCCAGTCACAACTATTTCCCCCATTCACATGCAACCGCATTTCTCCGCTTTCTGGAAGTGATTTTACTTGTCCAAGTAATTACAAGAACGTCTCAAATCAACAGATTTTTCCCCTTTAAAAACCTTTTGCGTCAGGAATTTGAACCATCTCTCTCTCTCTCTCTCTCTCTGTCTCTGGCTCTCTCTCTCTGTGTGTGTCTCTCTATCTCTCTGTGTGTCTCTCTGTGTCTCTCTCTCTCTCTCTCTCTCTCTCTCTCTCTCTCTCTCTCTCTCTCTCTCTCTCTCTCTCTCTCTGTGTGTGTGTCTCTGGCCCAAGAGCAGGGGAAATTCCCCAGAAATCTCCAGAGAAGACACTCAAAAGAATCTTCTTTTCTTCTAATTGCAATTCCTGCAATGTTCGTCATTGACACTTGGTTCTGCTGGAGTTTATGTCGCAGGCAGAGAGCGTTGGGCAATTTGTCTTGTAGTACTCTCCAACATGGCTACTGGAATGCAGACTGCTGTAATTGCATTTCAAGGGGGACAGTTTACCACATCTGACTTGTCAGGTTGGAAATAAATCTCAAACAGCTGTCGCAGGCCCACCCCCCTTTTTTCACGGTGGAAAATTTTTTTTTTTTTTTTTTTTTCCTGTTCACACACTGACAGAAGAGTTCCAACAAGAGGACTTCACTCATTCCACCGCTTCTCTCCCTTGTTATTCGGCTAAAGAATGAATAGGTGTCAAGAAAAGGGTCATTTTTTTTTTTTTTTTTTTTTTTTCAAAGCACATCAAAGAATATTTAGACATTTTTGTCTCATTCTTTTTTTTTTTTTCTGTCAAGATTGGGAAAAAAAAGTGAAAATTTTGACAACTCATTTTTTTTTTTTTTTTTTTTCTTCATACTTTTAATTTATATCCTGTCACAGAATATTTCTGTTTTCAGAATTCCTTTTCATAATATTTTTGTGATGTCTTCTTAGTTTGAAACTTTTTTTTAATGAATTGTTTCAGGTTTATATTTTTTTGTGTCTGTATGTGTGGGAGTGGATATTTTTTTTGTAATTTTTTTTTTTTTAAATATTCCATTTTGAGATTAATGTTTCGGTTACATCATTATAATAAAGAGGGAGAGACAAAGAAAGAAAGAAAGATGATAACAGAGGGAAGAAAGAGAGAAAGTGAGAGATGTGGAGGACAAGTAAGATGGACAAAAAAAAGGCAAAATTTTTGAAATCTGAAAATATAAGATACATAAAGATAATTAAACACTGTGTTATTGTTTGTGTTTCCTGTATATGGGAAGGAGAATATATAATATATTTTGTTGCTAAATCATAAGAATAGATTTTAAGAGTGATGACAAAGGTTTCTTCAATGTTAAAAATCTCTCTCTCTCTCTCTCTCTCTCTCTCTCTCTCTCTCTCTCTCTCTCTCTCTCTGTATATATAT